>OZ038482.1:99622119-99642119 GCA_964036315.1 Acanthosepion esculentum | reverse complement strand
CCAAAGTTAAGCAACGTCGAGCCTGGTTCGTATCTAGATAGGTGACAAATTGGGAATATCAGGTGACGTAAGCGTAGATGTGGAGGTGGTGTAATTTATAACAGCTCGGAATTGGAAATTGGAGAGCTGAGTTCTAATCTCAGTCAGGTTCATTATATTCACTTATGCGTAGATATATTTAGTAAAGGTATGAATCCACCGTCTTTCCCCTACATATGTATTAATTATTAGCACTTGTATAAGAAAATCATTATTATCAGCAAAACATGCTTACAATCTAAACCTATTTTCTGGGTTTAAATAGTCTGCAAAAGGTTGGTAAGCCGTAAAAGCAAATCAATCAATCAATACACGAAGCAAAATACGAGTCAACAGTATGTGCAAATGACAAATTTAATAAAAAAATAGCTGAATATGTAAGCAGTATTCATCACAGATTAAGTGGGAAATGGAGGCAACAGAAATGTGGCTGTACAGAAGGATGATGAGGATACCATGGGCAGAGCGCGTAGGCGACAAAGATGTCTGGAGGAAAAAGGAAACAAAAGTGATGCATACACACACACACACACACACACACACACACACACACACACACACACACACACACACACAATCAGAAAGAAACATCTGAAATGTCTGTAATACGTAATGAAGAAGTACGATTTGAAGAATTTTTCACTTGTATAGGTAAATAATTATCATCTCCAATGATATATATTCTAGCTTTTAATAAACTGCAATAGACTGATAAATCGTAAAACATATATCTATCAATGTCTAAACTATGACCGAAAGACCTGCTTGAAATACTCGGAAAATTTGAAATATAAATTAGTAAATCCGTAACCATTACTCTATGAAAAAAAAAACCTGTATGCCAATGCAGGACCAGTTCAATGAATACATAAATACAGAAAGATGTGTAAGTCAAAGTTGTTTTTTTTTTTTATCAGATTTATTTCACCTATACAGCGAGATGAACCTATAAGAATGAGAAGACATACCAGAATTTGTTATCGGCCGAATAATCTTAACAACATAAGATATGCAGATGATTCTATGTTGCTGACACACTCGTTAAATGAAAACTGAAATAACACTTAGATAAAGTAAAAAGTGGGAAGCGAGAACAAAAGACAATATAGTAGAAGAAAAAGAATACATGATTTCCTACGAGTGAGTTATGCATTGGGGACGTGGTAGTGAAACCTATTTTTCAAAAAGTAACCAAATCTTGCAGACAAAATCCCGTTAAAAAAGAGTGCTAGAATATTATATAGACTCTTATTTTGCATTGACTGCTGGGCAATGTTGTGAGCGACGAAAAAGAGACTTGTAGCAATAGAAACGATTTTCTATCGACAAATGCTTAGAATAGGATTGTGAGTTAAGATAAAAATTCTTTTATAGACAATAGGAATTAAAAGCAGATATTTTATACAATCAGAAAGAGGCAGTTGACATTTCTATGACACTTAATGAGTAAAAAGGGCCTGGATGTTTAAAAATTCATGTGATATGTTTAAGGCAAGAGAAGAAAAGGGAAACAGGGAGTGACGTACATAACGAATTTGTTTGGGAACTTCGACGTTGTGTAATGGAAAACAAACTTGTCTCGCTAAATCACTTATGACTGAGTAGTGAGTTCGATCCTCAGTGAGTGATCAACACTTTTGGCCTTGTTCCACATCTATGCTACGCTTAAAAAGTCATTTAACGGTACCTCTACGTGGTGCAATATTCAGCAAGCGTGCCTCGCTAGAACAAATACGACTGAGCAGTGAATTTGTTCCTCATTGTGTATTCCATACTTTCACCATGTGTCGCATCTAAGCTATACTTAGAAAATCACTATGACGAATTAGTATGAATGAATAGGTAAGGGACACAAACAGATAGTAAAGTTTCAAAAGATATTCAAAAGCCATGATTGCTCACATCTGAACGGTCAGGTCACATGAATAAAAAGGTGATTACACACTCATTATATTATTATATTTCATTTTTGCGTAATTTACAAAATTAAGTTATATAAGTTAAGCTCCAACAGCAAGGCCTCTGATCAGGAGGTTTTGAGAAGCATGGAACCACCTCTTAATTGCTGGCGTTCCCAGGTTCATCCTGACCCGGGGTGGTAGCACATGTTAGGGTCCCAGCTATGGGAGAGTAGTTAACGCTCAGATTAAATACGCGTCCTGGGTATGACGATAAACTGTATCCGCATCCCGGGTATGACGATAAACTACGTCCAACAGCAAGAACGTAGTTTATATGATTTTGAAAAAATAATGTTGCCAGCTGTGAAAAAAAAATAATATTACCAGTAATACGTTTTGGAAAAAAATATTACCAGCTATACGTTTTTGTAAAAAAATAATATTACCAGCTATACATTTTAGTAAAAACAAATTTTACCAGCTATATGTTTTTGAAAAAAAATATTCAAAGCTATATGTTTAAAAAAAAAAAACAATATTACCAGCTATACGTTATTGAAAAAAAAATATTACCAGCTATAAGTTTTTGAAAAAAAATAATATTACCAGGTATACGTTTTTGTAAAAAAATAATATTACCTGCTATACGTTTTTGAAAAAAAATAATATTACCTGCTATACGTTTTTGAAAAAATATTATATTACCAGCTATACGCCTTTTTGAAAAATAATATGACCAGCTATACGTTTTTGAAAAAAAAATAATATTACCAGTTATACATTTCTGAAATAAAATATTATTACCAGCTGTACGTTTTTGAAAAAAATAATATTACCAGCTATACGTTTTTGAATAAAATTAATATTACCAGCTATACGTTTTTGAATAAAATTAATGTTACCGGTTAAACGTTTTTGAAAAAAAATTATATTACCAATTATACATTTCTGAAAGAAAATATTATTACCAGCAATACGTTTTTGAAATAAATAATATTACCAGCTATACGTTTTTGAATAAAATTAATTTTACCGGTTATACGTTTTTGAAAAAAATTATATTACCAGTTATACATTTCTGAAAGAAAATATTATTACCAGTTATACGTTTTTGAAAAAAATAATATTAACAGCTATACGTTTTTGAATAAAATTAATATTACCAGCAATACATTTTCGAAAAAAAAAATATTACCAGCTATATGTTTTTGAAAAAAAAATATTACCAGCTATACGTTTTTGAAAAAAAAATATTACCAGCTATAAGTTTTTGAAAAAAAATATTACCGGCTATACGTTTTTGTAAAAAAATAATATTACCAGCTATACGTTTCTGAAAAAAAGATATTACCAGGTATACGTTTTTGAAAAAATATAATATTTCCAGCTATACCTTTTTGAAAAAAAATATGAACAGCTATACATTTTTTTAGAAAAAATATTAACAGAAATTGATTTTTGACAAAAAAAAATATTACCAGGAAACAAAATAGTTGTCGGCGTTAAATGACCCATTGAGGTTGATATGCCGTAATACAAAACAAACCAAAACGAAACCATTGTGAAAATCGCCGAACGTGCTTGCAAAAATTAAAGAATAAGCAGAGAAAATCACTCCATGCAGATCTTTGAGTTTTGAAAAAAAAAACTCAGAATAGAGTCAACCCTTGACACCTAACGTTGCAATGTGCGACTATATCGAGTTCGCGTGCCACATATGAATTTCGGTATTTTTGCTATATGTCGACTATATTTACTAACTTCAGCTTAGCTTTTCTAAGCGCTACAACAGTAGAACACTCTGTGTGAGATCAAGTTTCTAAAATAAAGAATGGCCGAGCTAAACTCGCTTACTGGCGATTACTCATAGCTAGACACCCGCCAGACGAATGTTATAAATACAATCCAGAGTTCCCCACCCCTAGCGTTGAAAAAAAAAACTGTTTGCAAATATTCAAGCCAAGAGACTGGATCTAGTACTTGTAAAGAAATGGTAATTTGTTATATAAGTACATCGTTCTTCTTGAAAAGTTACAAATAGAAGAAAAGGTTAATAGGCTAAACGGACTGACACCTGAAACTTGCCAGAGAATGTAATAAGTTAGAAATTATGATTTCAACTTAGATTTTTTAAAAAGAAAAATTTTCTTATGCAATCGAACATTTCTCCGAGATGTTTTTTTTTCTTTTTTTCATCGTACATCGTCGTTAAATTTATTGATTTATAGTGATGAAATTTGAGCTGCATTATTCCCGAGTAAAATAAATGTACTGCTGTAGTTTGGTTATACAGATGATAATAATAATAATAATAATAATAAGAAGAAGAATAATAATAAGAAGAAGAAGAAGAAGAAGAAGAGGCTGGTATGAACACCATCATGAATTGGCTACAGAGATAGGACCTGTAACAATTTTATGAGATTTTACAATATACGTAGACAGAATAATCAATTTGCTTTCTTATTGAGATAACAGTCCCTGCAGATTGGAACGTATCTTATTCAATAAATAAGGTGAAATTTTCGGTATAAGGACTTCTAATACAGATAGAAGCTTACTCATTTTTTATTTTTTTTTGTTTTACTTCTTTTTCACATAGATTTAATTTCTTTTGCAGATTAAAAAAAACTTTGAGAGTTTTGGCGATTAACGAAGATGGCCGACCAAGAAGCATGCTCCAGGATTGAACAGCGGTCAGTTATCAAGTTTTGGGTTGCTGAAGGGTGCAAACCAGTTGTAATTCATAGGAGATTGTCAACTGTGTATGCTGCCACATGTTTCAGCAAAAAAATGTCTACAAGTCGGCTAAATTGTTTAAAGAAATGACGGAGCAGTGTTGAGGATGAAGACAGGCCTGGGAGGCCTACAGAAGTGAGGTCTCCTGGGGTGATCGAATCAGTCAATGACCTCATTCAGTCTGACAGAAGGGTGACAGTGGATGACATTGCAAGGACTTTGAGCTTATCTGTTGGGACAAACGCAGGGGTCATCAGTCAGAAGGAGTCATTTTGCATCATAACAACGCAAGGCCTCACACAGCAGCCCAAACGGTGCAGACCATCAACGAGCTGGGCTGGAAACTGCTCCCTCATCCCCCTTACAGCCCAGACCTTGCCCCTTCAGACTTTCACCTGTTTGGTCCCTTGAAAGCGTTCACGAGAAGCAGGAAGTTTAAAAGTGACGATGAAGTCAAAAGTGTTGTGAGCGACTGGCTGAGACATCAGTCCAAAGATTTTTACGCTGAGGGAATACGGAAGCATGTGCACAGATGGGAAACGTGTGTGACAGTGTTGGGAGACTACGTTGAAAAAATGTAAGCTTCTATCTGTATTAGAAGTCCTTATACCGAAAAATTCCCCTTATTTATTGAATGACCCTTGTATATATATATATATATATATATATATATATATATATATATATATATATATATATATATATATATGTCTCTGTGTGTGTATGTGTGTGTATGTGTGTGTATGTGTGTGTAAGGTAATTCATTAAGATGGATCAATGTCAGCAGTAAATAAATCAGTGTTATTGGTGACAATTTATTTATTTCTCTATTGGATCATGTTATTTAAGTCATGGTAATAATGTGTGAAACATAATATCGCCCAAATGTCCACCAAGGCTTCAGTGGCACACTTCCACTCGATGATGAAAATTTTTGATGACGTCTCTGCATAGTTGTTCCTCGATCTCAACAATATGCCGTATTATCTCATCCTTCAGCTGTTAAATTATTGTTGGCTTGTTGGCATAGACTTTGAGATGATCCCAATAGAAAATATCTAAAGGCGTCCAGTCGCACGATCGTGGTGGCCAATTGACTTCACTGTTTCGAGAGATGATGCGACCTGGGAAACAGTTATTCAAATTCTGTTTGAGCCTCCATTTTCGTAATAGGCTGCGATAACTTTAATACGTTGTTTGATTGTTAATCTTTCCATGGTTGAATTTGCCAAAGACTAAAGTAGATAAATGGGAAAGAAGAAGAAAAAAATATTTTAACACTTAATCTTAATTCACATTTAAAATCGGTTCAAGTTACTAAAACAGCCTACGTGTGGCCTCTAAATTTTAAATTATTAAAATTATTTCATCATGTATTGCGTGTATCACACGAGTTACTTTTTTGAAAGACTAACCTCTTTCCCTCTATCACTTTATCCCATCTTATAGTTAAATATGTTAAAAAAATAAAAGAGAATGATAAAAGTATCGTTAGTACCGCTATACTCGTTGCATAAACGCGTACAACCATAAACAATTGAAGGAGAAACAACTAAATATCTTAAAAACGTAAACAATGGAAAACGTGCAGATTCGCTGTTTGTATATTATGATGATGTTAAGTAAAACATCAGTTTTATCAAAATCATATCTATTTCAAATACAGGTGTTATTTTTGACTACACTAAATGGGTATATACTTTAGTCAACGGCATCATCAGTGCCAGCAGTATATACGCTAATCTTATATTTTAAAAGTAGATTCAAAATTAGGCCTTCAAAACTCAGATGATGCGTGTATATACATACATACATACATACATATATATATATATATATATATATATATATATATATATATATATATATATATATATATATATATATATATATATATATATATATATATATATATATATATATAATGGACTCTCCCGTCGAACTCAACGTATGAGGTCCAGACAGATCAGTTCCCAGAAACTAATTTGAAGGCTTGGTGAAGGCTTTGTGCAGGGCCATCCACACTTTTTGGAGGGACGAATAAAGGGACCTGGTGCAACGAATGCCACAAGGTCCCCAAACGACCCTCCGCAGGTTTTGAATTCCGAGTAATGGATAACGGCTTGGATTGAGGAATCGGAGAGCCGAGTTCGAATTCCGGTCGAATCCATTACATGGGAAAGGTGTGAATCCTCTGCTTCTCCCTCCAACTATGGGTAAATAGCAGGACAGGCTTGGTTCTATAGCCTTGGATGGCAACTGGTCTAGGAGATATATATACATATATATATATATATATATATATATATATATATATATACGCGCATAATCCGACTTTGAGAGCTAATATGTATATTTATTAATATATACTTAATAGCTATCCATATGTGATATATATATATATATATATATATATATATATATATATATATATATATATATATATATATATATATATATATATATATATATCACATATGGATTGCTGGTGCGAATAAAGCAGTGCGTGCTCGATGGAATGTAACAATCCATATGACAATATATACGTTCATTGATAAATGCGTCTATTAACCTTTATTTTATCAGATTGTGCAATATATATATACGTATATATATATATATATATGTATGTATATATATAATTATATATATATTTATGAATGTATGTATATATATATATATATATATATATATATATATATATATATATATATATATATATGTGTGGTAACGCCATTTTTACATCCATTATGCATAAAACGTCTATGAAATAATCAATGATATATATATATATATATATATATATATATATATATATATATATATATATATATATATATATATATATACGAGTTGTTTACTCGTATCGGGATTTTTTCTTTGGGCCTTGAACCTGTATCTGTGCGATTATTTTCGACAGACTTTCATGTTCCTGGCTCTTTCTTTTTTTAAAACCTTTTTTTCCTTCGTGATTGATTTGGCTGTTGTTAAATCAAGAGTTCGACGGTTTTTCGACACGAGTATAGTTACCTATATATATATATATATATATATATATATATATATATATATATATATATATATATATATATATATTATACATATGCATGTGTGTGTACACATAAACATACACACGCATATATATATATGATCAAATATATTAATATAGGTAAATATACATGGAAGGAAAATACACACACACTCACGCACACACACACACAAATATATATATATATATATATATATATATATATATATATATATATATATATATATATATATATATGAGAAAATTTACAGAAAAACAGACCACTTTAAGGCTCCATTGTAATAGTTTATTTCACCAAGGACTTTTAACTGTCCTTGGATCTTCAGACATCACTTTCAAAAGGTGAAACGAAAAATGAAATTAAAATTTACACTTTTCACGGGCACTATTAAGCTTATATAAGTTAACATTGAAGGTAGCGAGGGATGGTGTGACAGACTTGGTCGATTTTAGAGAGGGAAGGGAGAATTTAAAAAATTATTTTTATATTTCTTTATAATACGTAATATTGAGTAAGGAAGGGGTAAGGATCAGATTGTAATAGTTTATTTCACATATATATATATATAGTGGAAGAAAAAACAGTGCTCAATTTTTTAATATGTTATTAAACATTGAACATTTAATATATTTATAAATATGCACAACACCCCACATAGATTGCACGAACTGAGTTTAATGACTTCTGCCATCATCAAGTGTGAAGTTTTGGGGTTAACAACGTTTTTTTTAATATTAAATATTTAGTAGATTGGCGTTAGATATTTTATTTTTATGGTGGATTATTATTGTTCTTAATTATTTAAATGCATTGTGGTTAAATTCTGTATTTGAATTTAGCCCCAGATTAACATTTACGATTGAAAATAAGGTTCCAAACAAGAATTACAAATACTAATTTGAAAACAGACGCTGTAGTTACCATGGAAAAAAACGTTTTGAAAATCATGCGCATAAATCTTTTTTTCAGTAATATTAGTGTACCTTGTAGATTTATCAATACATATATATATATATATATATATATATATATATATATATATATATATATATATATATATATATATATATATGTATATATATATATATGAAGAAATATAATCTTAATGTGTGTTATATTTATGGGATAAAGTGCTTGATATCAGAGATAGAGCTTGTGTAAATATAAAATTGAACATAGAATTCAACACTTAGAGGCGACAGTCTGTTTCATGCTAGATGCAAACGTCAGGCGTGACGATTGCATCTAGCATGAAATAGACTGTCGCCTCTAAATGTTGACTTCTATGTTCACTTTTATTTATATATATATATATATATATATATATATATATATATATATATATATATATATATATATATATAGGTATTTTATTCAGCGCCTTCAGTATTGAAACATTACTAAAATATACACATTTGTTTAGCAGGCAGTATAATGAGGTTGGGTTATCCTCATCTTCTGCAAACGGACTGACGTATGGTCAACGCCTCAGAGATGCAACGGAAGATGTAGATCAATTCTCTCTTGTGCTACTGGCCATCGTAGTCAGAGAACTGTAAATAGTGTCGGGACTTCTAGACAGTGAAAGATTTTCAAGACCACTGCCTTCATTTAGTAAATTCTCAGTATTAATTTGTTGAGTGCAAGGGTCGATATTAAATTCGTGGGTAAACCCTTGACAAACATGGGGAAAATGTTTTAAATGAATGTTGTCAATCAAATACGATTATGCGACATACACACTGCAGAATTTTCTTTCGAGATGCAAGACCTACTACATATTTATATATATATATATATATATATATATATATATATATATATATATATATATATATATATATATGCACCTTTCATTGAATACTACATACAAGGTGCTTCGATTTAGTTTTTTTATACAATTACACATGTGATCTAATATTTTTTTTATCTTTTTAGTAGATAAATTTTTAAAAATGTACAATAGTTCTTTTTTTACAATATATATATATCCGATGCAATGAACACGAAAATATTATATAAATTCTAATATACACAGCATTAATTCAAAAGAGGGTTCGATACCGATAGTAAAGCAATAATTATTTATTATATTTTTTTCATATAGACAAAAACTCTTTACTCATTACATAGATGCAACTCTGTTTCAGTGCATTTCAATTGCACTTCTACTGGTGTGAACCAAAATGGTTATCTACCATAACAATTTTGGTTCTCACCAGTCGAAGTGCAAGTGAAATGCAGTGAAACGAAGTTGCATCTTTGTAATTTTGTAATGAGTAAACTATTTGGTCTCTCTCTTTCTCTCTCTCTTTCTCTCTCTCTCTCTCTCTCTCTATATATATATATATATATATATATATATATATATATACTAATCGAGTTCACCCAACGGAAGGCTGTAAAGCCACCGAGGAACTAGGGGTTACTGGGTGATATAGAGTTATAATGAAAAACATTGCTAAGGAACTAAAACAAAGTAAGAGTAATCAAGAGGACAGTGGATAGCGATTGAGTTGCATTTAAATTTTTGCAGATTAAAGTTCTACAAAAGAGATGTGCGTGAAAATAACTGTTAGCATTGAATTTAAGGTTACATCGAATTAACTCAACTAATCAACTCAATTGACGAGGCCTCGTCGCCACTCTAGTACTGCGCTTAAATTGTATATATATATATATATATATATATATATATATATATATATATATATATATATATATATATATATATAAGTTACCATAGAGAAGAGCTCATCCGAACAATCACCATGAAAATATTTATAGAAATGGCACAGATATGCTACTTTACGGTGATGAGTCGACAGAACAGAGCCAAAGATATTGCTGATTCTTCTTTGGATTTCATCAAGGAGCTCTAGAGAACCAGAAAAAGTATCGAATCATCTGTGGCAGCGATATTCTAGACATTGACGTATGGTAAACCTTTATATAAAGTGTTAATATAGTTATATTTAATTCGACATTTTTGTTATTTCAAAGGTTATTTTTAGTGGCTACTCGTGTTTGAAATAAATGGCACGTTATTTTAAACAGTATGTGTTACGTATAATGAGCTGTGCTTTCGAGAGGAGAGTGAAATTTTACTTATTAACATAGTTATTAATATAACAGAGCGTCTATTTCATATACCAATATCCACTAAAAATTCAGTTTGAAGTAATATATATATATATATATATATATATATATATATATATATACGAGGGTCATTCAATAAATAAGGTGACTTTTTCGATATAAGGACTTCTAATACAGATAGAAGCTTACTTTTTTATTATTTTCCAATGTAGTCTCCCAGCACTGTCACACACGTTTCCCATCTGTGCACAAGCTTCCGTATTCCCTCAGCGTACAAATCTTTGGACTGATGTCTCAGCCAGTCGCTCACAACACTTTTGACTTCATCGTCACTTTTAAACTTCGTTCCTCTCGTGAACGCTTTCAAGGGACTAAACAGGTGAAAGTCTGAAGGGCAAGGTCTGGGCTGTAAAGGGATGAGGGAGCAGTTCCAAGCCCAGCTCGTTGATGGTCTGCACCGTTTGGGCTGCTGTGTGAGGCCTTGCGTTGTCATGATGCAAGCTGACTCCTTCTGACTGATGACCACTGCGTTTGTTCTTTATGTTTTTCTTGACCTGCCTCAGCAGTTCACAGTAGTTGGCACTGTTCACAGTGCTTCCTTTCTCAAGGAATGAAATGGTGATTGGGCCTTGCATATCCCAAAATACGGTGAGCATCACCTTCCTCGTGGACCGCTGGGACTTGAACTTCTTCTTCACTGGAGAGCCTACGTGCTTCCACTCCATGGACTGCCGTTTGGACTCAGGCTCATAGTGCCAAACCCATGTCTCGTCACATGTGACCACCTTCTTCAGAAATTCATCACCATCCTTTTCATAGCGGGAGAGAAACTGCTGGGACAACTCGACCCTACTCTGTTTGGGCTCTGTAGAAAGCATCTTTGGCCGCCACCGGCAGCTGACCTTCGAGTAGCCGAGGTCATCATGGACAATTTTGTGTGCTGTCCCTACAGATACGCTCAAAGTCCTTGCAATGTCATCCACTGTCACCCTACTGTCAGACTGAATGAGGTCATTGACTGATTCGATCACCTCTGGAGACCTCACTTGTGTAGGCCTCACAGGCCTGTCTTCATCCTCAACACTGCTCCGTTCTTCTTTAAACAATTTAGCCGACTTGTAGACATTCTTTTGCTGAAACAGGTGGCACCATACACAGTTGACATTCTCCTATGTATTTCAACTGGTTTGCACCCTTCATCAACCAAAAACTTGATAACTGGACGCTGTTCAATCCTGGAGCATGCTTCTTCTTTGTTAATCGCCAAAACTCTGGAAGTATTTTTTAAATCTGCAAAAGAAATTAAATCCATGTGAAAAAGAAGTAAAAAAAAGAGTAAGCTCCTATCTGTATTAGAAGTCCTTATACCTAAAAATTCACCTGATTTACTGAATGACCATCGTATATATATAGTTATTTAATAAACGTTCAATAAAGTGTATTTCTTTTGAATTCAAATTTATATATATATATATATATATATATATATATATATATATATATATATATATATATATATATATATATATATGTGTGTGAGTGTGTGTGTGTGCATATATATATATATATACATATATATATATATATATATATATATATGTTCTTATTTAATAAATGTTCAATAAAATTTTTCTTTTGAATTCGATATTCAGCTTTAATATTTATTGATTAATTTTCTATTTTGGGAGGATGTGCAAGTGGTGTAATGGATCACGACTCGGGATTTGAAGTCGGAGTTCCGAGTTCGAACACTAGGCAGATTCATTGCATTCAAATATGCATGAAATGTATGCATTCATCTCTTCTCCCCACACCTATGATTTAAATACTACGAGAGACAATGCTCTTTATAGCCATAGTTGGTAACCAGTGTGGGAAAAAGAAATCTTTGAAATTGAAAGGCCGGTTTGGCATGGTGCTCACAATTAAATTCCGTAAAAATCTACTACTTGTTACGGAATGTACGACACCAATGCTTAGCGTGCTGAAATCACTGGAGCCCAAACTCATCAGAGTGTATACGGAAATTAATTTAATGAATATCACTCTTGTTGTCTATTGAACACTTTCTTGAGAAAAAATTCCGCGGAATTTTTTTAAATTTGAGCGATTTTTATTATGACATAATCATTATTTTACGGGCCAAACAAATCTCATCTTAGGACATATTATTCTATAACTCTTATTAACGATAACTTCCCTAGCAACTTTGTTGACGAACAGATAAAATTAGCCTTAAAAAAAAAACTTAGAAAAATAACGCAAGACCCTGACCTGATTCAAACACAAATAAACACACCAGTAACTTGTTCTCTCGTAAACAGATGCACCCCAAATATAAACAGGAAGAAAAAGACATTAAAAACATATTAAGCGATAAGTAAAACTCAACGAATTTAACAAACACCTAATATTTATCATCTACTCTAAAAAGTATAAGACATCTAATTTAATTATTGCCAACAACACCAGATCTCAAAAGTCCCCCTATGCAAAACTAATTTAGTCTATGAATTTTCATGACACCTGGGAGATTTTATCTCCAATATTAATAAAAAAAAAAAACAACATTAAATATTTACATCGCTGACACATGCACCACTCACTAACGCAGATTGACCTGTCACCATTCTTAACTCAGTGCTATCCGTGCACACATCGATCAGCAAATTATAATATAATATCATCATGAGACTCATATTAGTGGATAATAACAAAACACTGTACAGCACCCAAACCAAAGAAAGACTAGAAATTATTATTATACAGAATAAACAAGTCATATTAAATTAAATATCATTCACCAGAGGAGACGGTATTCTGAAGTGCATATGACATACATAATGCATGCCTATATCCTATTGCTATAAGAAAAATACAAATAAATAAGAATAAGGAATTCCAACTTTCCAAAGAATACCAGTATGTAGACAAAGAAATTCTAACTACAACAAAGATATCACATTGGCTCTTGATAATGATTGCGATGGTCGAATGTACTGGAATAAAATAACAAAAGATGCAGTTTATAACAGTTTATCTACAGCTTCCAGGACAATGCTCAACACATTATTCGAATATCGGAAAAATAAAATGAAGCCGAAGAACTCGTCGCTTCTTTTTAATCAAGGGTCTCTCTCTCTCTCTCTCTACATATATATATATATATATATATATATATATATATATATATATATATATATATATATATATGTTTATAAAGAAAATAGGAAGATAAACGACTTAGGCTACCATGGTTCCGATTACTGGGATCTTGTCAGACGGTAGACGCTAATTAATTTTCTAACGCTTTATTTGCATATTTTATGTGCGCACAACAGGAAGTGTGATAAAAGGGGAGGTGTGAGGCAAGATTGGAGAAACAGGATGGGATGGGGAATGAAAAATCCCATCCCAAACCCAAAATATACTTTCTAGTGTGTCTACACCCCGTCATGACTTCAGACCCCTCATTTAACAGGCTTCCCTGATCTAGATACGCTGCTCTACATATTGCGGATAATATTTAAGAGCTCTGCAGGTTTGTTTTATTTTTGATTGTCTATCGAACACTTATTAATATAGCCGTCCCTGGTTTGATTCAGTTCTGAACAACATATATATATATATATATATATATATATATATATATATATATATATATATATATATATATATATATATTTGTGTATTTAGGCGGCAATCATTCTTTCTTGCACATTTCATTAAAAACGACTGACAAGGTGCTTTTATTTAGTTTTTTATATAATTTCTCGTGCGATCTAATAAAGTTTTTCTTTTCAGAGGATAAATTATATAAAAACTGTCCGAATGTTCTTTTTATCCGAGCGCTTTCGGCTATACATTTAGCCATTTTCAAGGATTATATTTCAACTGTTAGAATTAAAAATACAAATAGTTTGTTATATGTATGTCTTATAAAGTGATTCATTTTTTTTGTTTCAAAACACGGTCAAGATATTATGTCCATACAGGTATGTAATCAAAATGTTGTCGTTGCAAAAAATTGTTTATATGTCATGCAATGATATTGCATAATATAACAGATTAACTACATGTTTATGTTTCTCGTGTTACAATGTCACAATACCCGTTTATTGAAAACGTTAGTCGGAGGTGTTGGAAAGTTTTAAATTTGGCTAGCAATATCGTAACAGATCTGAAAACTGAAAATTTAAGAAATAAATGCAATTAGATTTTAGTCAATTATTCATTTTCATTCCATACATAACTTGCAATTACTTGCCACCAAGTTATATATACCGATGAAATAAATTCCGCATATGTAGACAAGTCTTCACCAAACTACAAAAAAAAATCTCGTTTTTGTTAGAGAATGCTTTCACCATCAAACGGTTTTACAGTGATAGAACAAAGGTAATAATCGGTTTGATTTAAATAATATTATATATTAACGAATCTCCAGTACTCTTACAAACCTCGACAATATTGCCGTCTGTATAATTCCCTTTACAATACTAGTTAGTTCAGTATCGCATCTTGGCAAAAGAGCAATACCGTAACTTTTCAGTTCTTGGAGTAGACCTCTATGTCAAACCATGTCAAAAGCTTTCGAGATATCTAAAGCTACAGCCCGGGTTTCACCATTCTTATCTTGAGCTTGATAGACTCTTTTCTCAATTATCGTTAGTACATCAGCAGTTTACCTGTAGAACCAAAAGCCGTATTGCTTCTCTGAAAAAAATACCCTGTCATGTGAGATGATTTACAGATTTGGCATTGATTACGACCTCTAAAGTTTTTCCAAAAAGAGGTAGAGAGCTGAAAGTCCTATAGTAAGAAGGGTCGGACCGTTCACTAGAGTTCTTAAAAACTGGAACAACAGATGAGGACTTCCAATAGCTGGGAAAGCAAGAAACGAGGAGGAGATTATTATACAGTTTCGAGAGAACAGGAGCCAGTTCGGAAGCACAGTTCATAAAGACTATTACATAGAGTATTACATAGATACCATCAGGTACACGTGCTTTCTGGTGATCTAGAGATGATAGCAGAAAACATAGAAGGGATTATATGTATATCACTCGATGGAGATTCAGTTCTTATCGTATGTACATCTTAACGTTCTAAAGTTACTTGTGTTTACAAGCGAAGTCGTGTTTTCATTAATATTAAAAATATTAACCCATTTCTACTATTGTTACTGCTGTACTACTTCTACTACTGCTACTACTACTGCTGTTTCTACTACGATTACTGCTACTACTACTACTACTACTGCCAGTATTAACAGTATTTCTAAGACTACACTGATCTATGAGATATCAAGACAGGAAACTGAATAAGCAATGCAGTTCGAATTGAATTAACAATCTTAGAAAAAGAACAAAATATATCATATGCCGTCGCGTCAGTCGATATCATGACGGAGAGGTTTTGTAACTGGCATGCCTCGTTGGTTGATAAGGTCAGTAAGAAATAGATAAAGCAATCTGCAAGCCAGTAATTGCTATAAAGCTAATACACGACTGTTCATTGAATAACACCGGAATTGTTTGTTATTGTTTCCGTTTTTATTATGAGTAATTGAAGAAACCAGCCGATAACCGCCTGACTCAATAATGATATTGCATATGGTTGTCATGAAATGACGGAAGTTTGCATGTCACTAGTTTACTTTAAGTTGTTTTGTTGTTCTCTGTGAGCGCTTTTTCACAAGACAAGGTTCTCATTTGAACAGCAATAGGATAAAGCGGAAAAAGAAAAAAAATAATTAGACATTCTATCATTTCTCTTTTTTGATGGCTACTTTTATTCATAAGCTCTTCAAATTCAAAACATATTCTTTCTCCTTTTCTAAGTTTTTTTTTTCATTTCTTCCGTTTCTTTGATTTTGTTTTTGCTTCGTAACCCCATAAGTTTCTCGTCAAGAAACAAATGCCATTTGTTCATTGTTTTTCTTTTAATTTTTTCGGTGCTGTTTTTTAATTCTTTGGTTAATTATTTTCAGGGGAACAGAAATGTCAAAATGGCGTTTTATTCTTTATTCTCGCTACCAGTTTGGATAGCACTAAGCAGAATTTAGTAATTTGTATTAATTTTTCGGATATCAGTTCTGTTTGTTTTAGTTCTCAAAGTAGTCGTTTTAATCTGTTTCATCTCCGAGTGAATTTTGGAAACAAAAATTTCCAAGAATTCGCTTGAAGATGAGACAGAACTAATGCTTTTAGTTTAATGTAATTGAATTTGAAGTTTTTGTTTTCTGTTTTGAAACCTGGTAATTCTTGTGTAGCGATGAAACCATACTTTTAAATCAGTCAATTTATAAAATGTAGGCTCTGTAAATTTACATTGATCACTGTATTGAAAAAATAAAAATATCAATAAGAACACCGGATAACATATCTTACAGTCCTTCCTTTTTACTATAATATATATATATATATATATATATATATATATATATATATATATATATATATATATATATATATGATGAAAATGTGGAAAAGACAAAGCAAAATCCGAATATGTGAGTTTACTGTTTTTTATTTTGTTTTTTGTTTTTCTGTCAAAATAAAAAACAGTAAACTCACATATTCGGATTTTCCATTGTCTTTTCCACATTTTCATCATATCGTCGGATCTACATCCACATATTTTCTTACATATATATATATATATATATATATATATATATATATATATATATATATATATATATATTATGTTTTGATATAATTTCTCATATGATCTTATAAGTTTATCTTTTCAGTAGATAAATTATATAAAAACGGTACAAATGTTATATCTTTCAGAGCGGTTTCAGCTATAGATTTAGCCATTTTCAAGGATGAAATATATTAACTGTTAACTGTAAATAGAGTGTGGTATGTATGTATTTAATATTATAGAATGTTTTATTTTCAAAACACAGTTAACATAGTGTGTCCATGTTCATAGCTGATATTACTGAGTGTTATTTTTTGTTTCTATTATAAGGCTTCTATTATTTTTAAACATTTTTACATGTAGACGATGCTATTATATTAGTATTATCAACAAGTATGTTTCGCATAGGGCCTACTAGAGCTTTTGTTAGAAAGATCTAGCGTGAGTCTTCTTGTTAAACATGTTGTGGTATGGCCAATATAATTGTTTAAGAATTTTCATTGATCAGGAAAACGATTCCTTAACGGATATTTAAATTCGTAAATAATATTTGTTCTATTTAATTTTGATCGAAATGATGAATTACTATTTTACATGTAGAAGATGCTATTATATTTGTGTTATCAACAATTATGTTACGAATAGGGTCCAGTAGGTCTCCATGAATATTTAAATGAGATCTAATTGAGCTATGGTCAGAAACATTTAGCGCGAGTCTTCTTGTTAAGCATGTTATGGTGTGACCATATAATGGTTTAAGAATTTTGATTGATCAGGAACACAGTTCCTTAATGGACATTTAAATTCGTAAATAATATTTGTTCTACTTAATTTTGATCCAAGAGGTGAATTACTATTTTTAACTATGACATTGGCGGTTTTAAATATTTTGTAATAAATAAGTAATCTAATTTTTAAGCACCCTCTAGTAAAGACCATTGCCGTCTTAATTATTCTAGCGATTGCCATCTTAGATATGAAATAGGTGTTATTAAAACTGTTAGAGTATTCTAATGGTCTACCTAAGGAAGAGGAGGAAGTAATGGACACAATATTTGACACATTCAATATGCAAAGGCCGGAAGAAATTTCAGAACCACGATAAAATAAAGCAGAAAAAGAAAATTTACAGAGGCTTTGATGATTAATCCAAAGAGGAAAAAATATTAAAGACCCCTGCTAGGTAAAAGCTTGGGAGTGGAGTATTATGGGTCCTTACCTATAACTACAGAATGAATTCTTCCTGACACTATGTATACTACGCCTCTGAAGAGCGAGGAACGAATCGAGTCGAGCCGATAGTAGTTCACTCCAAACCAGACTGACAGTCATACTAACACCTTCCACATCTTGTATTATTACTTCGTGTAATATATCTTCATTATTTCTACTCTTGTGTTCGTGTTCTTCCTTGGTCCTAACCTGGACCATAACAAAAACTTTCCTCAAGAGGGCGCACAAGAGTCCATCCTTTCGCACGCTTTTCTTTAAAGAAATAACATTAATTAAACGTTTATCAATAACGGTTTTCCAAATCAATTGTTGGATTTCCATATTAGGCATTTTCTATCTAAGGTAGCTAATAGCAACGAAGAGAATACAAACATGAACAATAACATTAATATTTTTAGAAAAATCAGATGAATGATAATTACAAACAAGATGAAACAAAACTTAAGAACATTATAAAAAATGCACAACAGAAGCAGACAAGAACAAAAAATAGACTATTTATTACAAACAAAACTTCTAAGATCATATGAGAAATTATATAAAAACTTAATCAAAACACATAGTCTGTCATTTAATGAAGTTTATATATATATATATATATATATATATATATATATATGTGTGTGTGTGTGTGTGTGTGTATGTATGTATGTATATATGTACGTATTAGTAGCAGTATAGCCGTCTTTGACTGGGTCTTTCATTACTCGGAATTTTTGCTGTTCAATTGGAGCAGTTTAACTTCAAAGTCAGCCCACCCGAAAATCACTATTATTAACAAGAATTGGATGCAACTGAGACACATTCCCAAATGGGGGTGGAGGGTTAACAATTTGAATTTGGTGGCCCTGAAAAAGTAACTGTATAATAATAAATAATATCATTGTAATAATTTGAAATATTTCATATACAGTTTTTATGAAAGATGTATATCCAAGTACAGATAGTAAATAGCAAAACGTTGCTGAGAGTAATAATGAACAGGAAGTAGTAGAGAGCCGTTGACGCTAACAATTTGGACTCAAAACCGGCACTGAAGAATTTTCTATCAAACAAAAATTTCACCGAAATCTGCACAAACAACTCCCGATCACACACACATACATACACACACATTTTAAGAATTATATATATATATATATATGTGTAATTTTGCAGCAACTTTTCTTTTAAACATGTAGTATTGAATGTTAAAGACAACATAGTTTTGCATATTTTCTTTTGAATTTTCTCATATTCTCTAATGAGACTTTTTATTTGATGTTTGAAAGCGCTAGGTCAT
>OZ038482.1:99599619-99619619 GCA_964036315.1 Acanthosepion esculentum | reverse complement strand
CATATATAGATACATACATATGTATAAACATACATATGTATACATACGTAATTTAAACATACATATATTGATACCTATATATATACATAAATACATGCACACACACACACACATATATATATATATATATATATATATATTTATATATATACATATATACGTGTGTACATAAATATATATATATATATATATATATATATGATTATTTATTCAAAAATTATAACATAAATATATTATAAAATCACTGCAAAAATACCCCTTTTGTTTCAAAACTTCTGGTGTCTTATCAAGTGATGTGTTGAATGGAGAATAAAGGGTTTTAAAAGGTTCAAATCAATCAAACACCCCTCGCTAGGGGAAACGCTGTTACACAAGCTGGAATGACCAATCAATATATAAGTATATGAGAATTCAAAAAACTCAAATTCGTTGTCAAGTTTATTATTCAGTAAGCCCTTAACCAAGATGGAAGGACATGGTATTTTATGTATTTTATTTTATAACTTTTTGTGAATGCTTCAGAAATCTGGGATTTGTGTTTGCAAATGTTATATAACACGCGAGTATAATCAACAACCTCGGTTCTTATATTAGGAGGATTATTATATTTGTTAAGACGTCATCTTAATGCGCTTTGGTCACAGATAAAGGGTAAATTCATACAAACATAACACTCCCTTGCAGATTAAATTTCCACTTACTCGAAAATAAGACAGCTATGTGTTGGTATAAAGGGATATAAAGGGAATAATTGTAAAGGAAACATTGAATACGATGTGTTATAATTCGCTATAATATAGAAGTTATTTGAATTGCATCTTGTGTGCATACACAAAGACACATGCAATGTGTATTTATTAATAGATACAAAAGCTATAGTCATGAGTTTAAAATTTATATGTAAGAACGCCCTAAAATATTCTTCAAGCTAACTCTGTAAGTCTAGGTCAAGTACAGCGGACGCTATGTGATGTAATTTAATACCTAATAAAGGATTGTATGTAAATATTGTTAATTAAACTGTTATTTTTTATTTGTTTATATATATTTTTTTAATTCAGCTATTTCTTTTAGGGTCACGTATGTTGATTTTGGGAATGTGTCTTTCTTTTAAGAACGAGATATTTGAAGAGAGAATGCATCGGCAAAGGAAAATGTCCTTTTGTCTTTATTCATACACTTTACTGTACCGCTCTAGTAAGTACCTGGCTACTCCTGTTAACCTCTCCCATTGCAAGAGCTCGATCTATTCTAAAATGGAGTACTGTTGCCATATATAGGCAAGAGGTGCACAGTATTCAATTACCAGTCTCCAAAAATGTATCCGCGGCCTTGTGTCTGATGAATTATCTTACATCTTACAACCACTTCCGCACAGACGAAATCTTGCACGCCTTTCGATACTCTATTTCCAGTTGTAACACACGCCATATATATATATATATATATATATATATATATATATATATATGTGTGTGTGTGTGTGTGTGTGTGTGTGTGTATATATATATATATATATATATATATATATATATATATATATATATATATATATATATATAAATCTCTTGTATGAATTGAGCCCTCTCGGTGACTGGTGTGTTGTTTACTCAAGATAAATTCGCCTTCCTCTTCGAGATATCTCCGACTGCTGCCAAATCAGTCTGGTTTTTATCCCAGCTTGTGGCAATCGGATGTCTAACCAGACTGATGACCTGTTATACAGCGAAACAGCATATCTGTGGATGACAATATTTATATATATATATATGATATTTATATATGCGTGTACGTTTGTGTGTGTGTGAAGATGCATCATGCTTTATATATGATACTTTACCGATACATGCAGGTGCACACACACATATGTCCATAGAGAGTGAAAATGATGGCGAGAAAGCGAGAGAGGGGGTGTGAAAGAGAGTAAGAGAAGAACAGAAAAGTAAGTGAAGGAAAGAAACAGTGAGAATTTAATGGGGAGAAATAGGGACAGTAACGAAGAGAGAAAGAGAGAGAGAGAGGTGGGGGAGAGAAAGAGAGAAAGAGAGAAAGAAAGATGGTTTATGTTTCATTACCAGAATCTGTGAACTGAATGTCTCCGTTGGATCTGTCAATCGGATTATTGCAAAAAGGAAATGTAAATGTCCTCTTTATTTTTTTCCTTTTACAAATCTGATTTCTGATCTTTGTTTCCAAGCAAACAAAACAAAAAACTGCTTATTGCTTCGCCATCCGCAAACATATAATCACCAAATTTAAGCTGCCATAAACGCACAAAAGTAAATGCCAGTACTTTCTCGACTTGCCTTAATCGTACACAAAGCTTTTCATTTTCCATTGCCTGCTTGGTGGTTGACACAGTTGTGTGTTTGCTCATTATCAGGATAAGTGAAAATAAACATTTCTCTAAACGATATCAGTGCTTACGGACAATAACAATGATGACAGGAAACTTGCAGCCGATATCTCATCGACCAAACTCAATTCTCAGCCAACACTCGCACAGATACAGCAAGGCTGAAACAAACACAGACGGAATCGAAGGAAGAAAAGTGATGGCGTTTGATATAAGTTTGAAATATTTACACTGTTCGGATTCTTGTCCTCATCTTTATTGTCACGTTCACAAAGTTTAGGCCGTTGTACGCTCCGGCCTTCTTGAGGTGATAATTGTTTTAATTTCGAACCAAACCCAGAGTAGACAATCTGTATGATGGCGTTTCTGAAGAGTGAATTGATGACGTTTGTGTGGACGTTCTTCCGATGTTTATCTCCTGAAATGAGCTCACATATAACCGTCACATTCATGGATCGTTCAGTAAAGTCACTAAGAATCTGTTCCTCCACCCACCGTTTGCAAACATCGTGACAAAGATTGGCAAAAGTCAACTACTTTTCCCGCAGTTTGTTATTGCTCTGCCAATCAATGATAAGAATTGCAATCCCAATGCAAGAGCCGTCACCTTTAATTTTATCCACCCTTTCCACAGAAACCCCTTTGTGCGTCGGTGTACAATGTTCACGCCATTGATGTTTTCGAAATTGACAGAAATATTGCGAAGAATGCATAGAATGATCTTCTACACAAACGTCATCTAACCAATCCTTAGAAACACCAACAATTGAATTCGTTTCTAAATTTAAACAGTTATCACCTCTCGAAGACTAGAGCGTCCAATGGGCAAAATTATGAGAATGTTTGCTGTCCCCTAAAATATCAAATACAATATTTATAAACCAATCACACTCAAGAAAACACATCTTAAAACACACCAACAAAATCATAGAATACAAATCAGAATGTTTGTTGTATTAGTCATCATAATTTTTAGGTAAATAACGACCAAATATTGTGCGGACGTAATAGAAGACATATCACGTGCCGTTTTAGGGCCAATTAGGAATAAATAAATAATTTAATTCTGGAGCCGATTTTGTTACGAAAAAGTGTATAAAAACATACGAAATTTGTTGCCAAACAGAATACACACAGCTGTCAACAAACTCCACACAACTCTCGCTTATTATCTTCACGACATCGTCGGCAAACTTCAGACTACGGCAACACCGCCAACAGGAAGAAACAATTTCTGACTATCTCTTGTATCCGCTTTACTATGAATCTCGCCCACGCGTTGTTGACTTTTTCATACAAACACACATTTTATTGTTTCTCACATACGTCCACACTGACAGTTTATATTTTATTTCAGAACTTTATTAACCCAATTAAAACGACATTACTTTCCAATCTATCATCAACTGCTTGTATTCTTGTCGTTATATTAAATTAATGTTTATTTGTTGAAATTACGTTGTCTTTTCTATTGAGTTTTATTCCTTCAATAAAAATCGTGTGATTATTCTAGACGGATAAATTACCAGCGACTCCGTAACGATATTTTGTTATTGTATCGAATCCCGACACTCCAAAATTTTAACATTCAACGAAAAACCGAGTAGAAAGATTCCTACAAATGAATCAATAAAGACAAGCACAACAGTCCGAACAATATAAATAGTTAAAATACCTCTTCTCAAAAATATAAAGAGATGTGAAATAAGTTTAAAATTGTCATCTTGACACAGCGTTCATTTTACGAAGAGCCATAGTCCTTCAAGCGTATTTCCGAAAATTAATAGATAGAAAACATTTCTCTGTGGGGATAGGTGGAACAGACCAAACCAAGTCGTACCCTGGGGGCATTTATTTCGTTGCATTTTCTGCTCTTCTCCAACGGAGAGAACTATAAATGGCCTCCAAGGTATTCCCGGATAATATCTGTAAGCATTTTCAAGCCCCCGCACCCTGTGCACTATCGAACAGCGGGCATAATGATGTGCTGTTGTAGGCCAGTACATTCTCCATGGAATAACGGTAACAAGTCCTCAACAGCTGCCTTTGTAAATTATTTTTTCTGAGAATCCACAGTAAGTCGGGTCACTGCTTCTACCACGATTGTATTGCTTGTTCAAAAGGCATCCACTGTAATGCGCGTACCGAGAAACTTTATGCACCCTTTCCACAGAAACCCCATCGATAACCACAGAGTCAAAGTCTGGTGCATTTCTCCGAAAGTCCACCACAAGTCGCTTTATTTTTTTAAGGTTAAGTTTATCGTCAGAGATCCATGCAGTCAATCTTTCTATTTAACTCCATTTGTCTGCCTCATAATTTCCCCGAAATAAATCCAACCAAAGCGGCATTGTCTGCAAAATGAATGATTGCTTTGATGGAATGGATAGGAAAGCAATCATAAGTGTAGATTGTGTATAAAAAGGCTTATGGGTCACCGCTGCCGAGAATGAGAGTAGTGGAGATGTCTGGACCTTTTCTCACCTTTTGTCGACGATGTGTTAGAAAACCTCAATGACAGGTGTGCTGTCGTGTGAGACTTGTGACCACTCTGCATGTGATGATGATGTTAAAAGCAGAGCTGAAATCAACAAAAGTCATTCTGACATTCCACTTATTCTTTGGATAGTTCAATATGGAGAGCAGGTGCAATATACGATATGGAGAGCAGGGGCAATATACGATATGGAGAGCAGGGGCAATATACGATATGGAGAGCAGGGGCAACGGCATCTTCTGTCGATTTATTTGCATTATATGCAACGTGGTATTGATCAAGAGCAGAAAGCAGTCTTGCCTTCAAATGCCGATGACAGGGCTGTTCATCTGACTTCGATGATGAAGCTCTAACCTATGGTCGCCTATCACGCGAGGCTCTTAGTAAGTTTTCTCTCTTTGCTACAACTGCCACACCCGCCCCGCCATCCATTCACTTAAGGTAAGTGGCACGCTGCCTTCTATCTCTCTTGTCATCAATATGGCCAGTGTCGTTTAAGTTTTTCAATTCCTTTTTTTCTCATTATGTGTCCAAGGAATTTCAGTTGTCTTTTCCTGATTCTTGGTAAAAAGAAAACTTATTATCATTTTTTAGAGACTTCCTCGTTGCTTACTGTTTGTGACCAAGTAAATGGTTAAGTAATAAAAAAAACAGGTTTGCAGATATATCGTATATTAAACAGTAAGTACACCAGAAGAGTATTACACGACAAGTGAGAGTGTATTGGATGAACTAGAGGTCAATCTATTCACTGGTAATATTTAACAGCCCCCCTACGAAGGATGTATGTGGCACAAGGCCGAGTTTCCGTGGGTTCTCCGAGCGCGTAGGCTCGGACAGAAATATTCCCATAGATCACTCATAAACGAATTCAGAACCTGTCTACCTCCCCGGAAGAAACTTTGCTGTATATTTAACAGTCCCCCCACGAAGAATATATGTGGCACAAGGCTGAGTTAAATATTCCCTTAGAACACGCATAAGGGATCTGTCTACCTCCTCGGACGAAACTTTGCCCTTCGGCAAAGCATCGTCCGGGTTCCTCTCTACCCAAAGGCAGAAAGTTAGACAACAGCTGCGAAAAGTCACAGCCTCGGTAGAACAATCTGTTCACTGTTAATATTTAACAGTCCCACCCACCACCACGTGGGATGTATGTAGCACAAGGCCGAGTTTACCGTGTGTTCTCCGGGCCCGTAGGCTCGGCCAAAAATATTCCCATAGATCACTCATAAACGAGTTCAGGGCCTGTCTACCTCCCCGGAAGAAACTTTGCTGTATATTTAACTGTCCCCCCACACGATGAATATATGTGGCACAAGGCTGAGTTAAATATTCCCTTAGAACACGCATAAGGGATCTGTCTACCTCCTCGGACGAAACTTTGCCCTTCGGCAAAGCATCGTCCGGGTTCCTCTCCGCCGAGGCAGTGAGTGCGACAGCTACGAACAATCTATTCACTGTTCACTGTTCCTTCTCTCCTACTAACTTTATAGTAGGCGGAAGAGTCTAAAATGGACTCTTAGAGGGAGGACGCCACAACACTTACTCGCTCCGTCCATGGATTTTCAATATCCTTCTGTCGAACCACATTTTTGAAACCACGAGCTTTTTTCATCATCCTTAGGGAATTTGTCGAACATTCGCGGCCAGATAATAAGATGAATATCACATAGCTATTCACTATTCTTTTCTTTGTTTCTAACGATATCTTTCCGTTTCTCAGTACCTTGGTTATCTTTTGCAATGATTCTTTCGCTAGTCAAATGCGTGTTCAGATTTCGATATCGCGTTTTCCATCATCTGTTAAAATGTTACCCAGATATTGAAGCTTCTGCCCCTGTTGATGTTTCCATGGCCAATTCGTAACTCGCATCTTGGTTTTTTCTTTTCCTCTTGCTGACAATCATACTTTCTGTCTTCTTGGAGGTGACGGTTAGCTCTTTTTCATTCTGGCTTTATCGATTCCAAAAGAATATTTATTTATTTGCGTTTACAATTTAAGAAATACCTTCGCCTGTTCATATTTATTTTGACTATCACAGAAGGATTAATTTCCAATTAATTTGCATATCGAACCAGAGAGCCAATTATTATTTTATATGTCAGCATAATTTTAGGAATATCTATGACAAAGTGGAAAACATTTCGCGTGACGTCAGCGAACTAAAAGGATATTTATTTTAATGTGATTGCACATCTGAATAAAGGAATTGGGGCGCTGGAATTTTAGATTTAGATTTTTAAATAATTGTCACAACAAATTAATATAAAAGATTATCTGAACTAAAAAGGGTTCTTTTGCAACATAACTCAATGATCGCTATAATGAATTTGATTATACATTTGATTTACAAATGCTACTCTAATTAAAAGAGAAGGAAATTTACTGAGATGAACATGTATAGAAAGTGCTTTAATCACTAGATAATCAACAGTAAATTTACCGTGCTGTTCGATATAAGTGACTGACTTGATTTTTTTTTATTCTCTTCTCCGATGAAACGAAAGTTGAGCTAAATTCAAAGAATAGGCGATCTAGAATCCGAAGAAGAAGCCTTGAAAGCTCTTTGAATTTAGCAGTAAGTACTGTTCAGTATAATGTTCTGGGGATGCTTTTCTTTTCGTGGAACTGGTTTCTTAAATCCTATTGAAAAGACCCTCGGGTGCGAGCGGTACAAGAAAAGTTTAGAGTCTTGTCTGCTCCCGTCTGCTGAAAGGGTGCAAATCGACCCCACCAAGCGCATTTTTATGCAGGATAATGCTCCCTGTCACAAATCAAAATTGATGAAGGAATACTTTGATGAGAAGCAGGTGAGTGTTGTGACATGGACACCCTAATCTTCTGACCCCAACCCCATAGAAAACTTATGGAGCATTATAAAGTACAGGCTCTCGAGAAAGCAGTTGAGCAACAAAGAGGATTTGATTGTGAATTTCATATCCGAATGGAATTCAATGCTTGGAGATGAGATTTGTCAGAACCCAATCAAGTCAATGCCAAAAAAGGTTGAAAAGGTTATTCAAAATAAAGGAGGACCCATAGATTATTAAATATTTCGAACTATATTACTTATTATAAATAAATTATACCTCTATTATTCTTTATTTAAAGCTGTTCGGGTATGTTTCTATTGATTACTAGTTGCAGGAAATAAGTGAGTTACTTTTTTTTGCACAGAGTTTTTTTCCCTAAATATCATTTATATCCAACATTATAATTATCAATATAATACCTAAGGGTGAGTAAGATTTTCTACTAGGTGGTCGGGAAGAGGTCTTTACATTAGTATGATTAAAAATTAGTTTGACCCCAAAAATAATAGGCAAAAAATTTTTAAGTAAAAAAATCGGGTGAGTCACTTTTATTGAACATCACTTTACGTCCAAATTATTACAAAATTACAACTTTCGTGACAGATCTACACACACACACACACACACACACACACACACACACACACACACACATATATATATATATATATATATATATATATATATATATGTGTGTGTACACACATATATATATACATATATGCGTATAGCTGGCCACACATGATCGAGGATGTCCGTCTACTAGGCCGGCTAGCCAATCCCAATTGAAGACGCTTGCACAGGCACATTTGTGTTTGTTCAACACCCACAGAGTCCACCTGTGGTTTATACTATAGACCTTAGCAGACCTTAATTACAGTTTCTGGGTAAGAGCGTGTTATCTAGCGTGATGAACAATTTGAACAAGGCCAGCACGCTCAATCTCTCAGCCACGATGACTTGTGACTCCATACTAGCACATCTATCGCCGGCACCCTCGGGTTCCGTCTACCCATTTTCACTGACAAGGCACTTTCCAAAGGTGCCGCACGCTGGGGTCGACCTCTCCAGGTCGATAACATCTGGAAGTATCCTTCCTCACAAATTCACACACACACACACACACACACACACACACACACACACACACACACACACACACACACACACACACACACATTTATACATTTTTCTTTCATTTTTTATCATTGTAAAACCCAGACGACTCACTGAATAACAGAAGTATACGTTTGTTGGCAGACACCCCAACCCACTTAAACTTAACCTGTCTTTGTATGTAATATATATTGGATACATAAGCTGTTTAGGAAAATTAAAACACAGCCACCCCTAAATTAAATTAGATTTTCATTGACATTAACAACTCATAAAATTAATATAGACTGCTCTTATATATTAAGTAAATTTCTTGAAAATATATAATTCTTATTATGGCTTGACAACGGAACGAAACTATGGATTTTAAGTTTTTATTTTTCATAATTAAATTTATAATTTCAGTTTTGAAACATGGAGATTTTCTCTGTCGCGATGGAATCATATTTTTAAAAAGAAAATAATTATAATATATATATAAATATAAATATATATATATATATATATATATATATATATATATATATATATATATATATATATATATATATATTTATATTTATATAAACAAATGTTTAGAGGAACACAATTGATATATTGTTTTAAAAACAAGGAAAATATTTGTGTCTAAGGCCCTTTCATCCAACATCTCATCAGGAGTAAATCGTTGGCAATACATCATACGAAAGAACTGTAACAACGAAAATGAAGAGCAAAAAAAGAAATAAGTGGGGAAACACGAACTGCGTTGGCTGATATTTTTGTCGGTTACTATGAGTCGTTGCTGTTTGGCAAAGTGCCTGGACCTTTTATTTATTTTAGATTCGTTGATAACACTTTTGCTACTTTTTCCACTGAAAGTGGGGCTGTGAACTTTTTCAATAAGCTTAACTCTTTACACAGAGTTTTATCATTCACTATGGAAGTTGAGAAGGACAATTGCTTATATCTTTGGACGTTGTTGAGCGTAGTAGAGAGGGTTTCCTTACGAGTATCTATCGTAAACCCACCTTAACTGGCCTGTATATGGATTGGTGTGCGTTTGTACCAACATCAAGAAAGATTAACCTTATTAAAACCTTGGTACACAGAGTGCTCAAAATTTGTTCCCGTACGAGACTGGACTCTGAATTGGAGAATATCAGGGAGGTTTCTTGTGCAATGGTTATACAGAATTGCTTATTAATTATATTATTAATAAAACAAGTGAATTTTATTCTCGTAATGTCCTGGGGCCTTCTAAGTGTCCAGCATATTTGAAGTTTCCTTGGATTGAGGATAAAGGTCAAAGGTTAGTTAAGCAGAAAAATGAGACGGATTCTAATTGTTTTCCGTCTGTTGCTCTGCGTTGCATTTTTCGTACTGGGTCTGCGTTTCCGTCGTTTCGTAATGATAAGTTGCCAGTGTGTTGCTGGTTACGTGGGGCGCAACTTAGATTTAGAAACAAGGATCAATCAGAATGTGCCTTCGAAAATCAAACTTGGCAAAATAAGTAACTTGTGTTACAATCCATCTTCGAATATGGAATCAGCTATCGCGCAACATTTAGTGGAAAATATAGCATGTAACAAGTCTTAAAAGAAAGAGTGGTTAAACTTATTCATAGACCTGTATCCAATAATTATTTAAAGATTTTTGAATCAGTCTCTATATCAATGCGCAAACATTTTCTCTGTCGGCAGAAGGATTTTGTCCAGTCTCTTTATTTGTTGGGGGGATATTTTATTTTAATTGTCCCTCGCTAATTTCATTTACACGAGATTTCCCCTTCCCACAATATATATATATATAACACGAGATTTCCCCTTCCCACAATATATATATATATATATATATATATATATATATATATATATATATATATATATATATATATATATGTATACATACATACATACATACATACGTACATATATATATATATATATATATATATATATATATATATATATATATATATATATATATATATATTATCTTGTTTCCCCACTTCATTTTGGTTGTCACTGTTCTTTCGTATAATTTATTGACAACGATTTACTCCTGGTGAGATGTTAGAGACAAATATTTTTCTTGTTTTTTAAAACAATATATATATATATATATATATATATATATATATATATATATATATATATATATATATATATATTAAAGAATTATGACATAAACATGTTATAACTATGATGTTATAACATATTTATGTTATATATTTTGAAAAAATAACATTTGGCTTAGTCTGTATTGAGCACTCTTTTAAGAATAGTATTTTCGCTTAGCGAACTTATTCCGTCTACACGAATCCTATACTTGTATATATATATATATATATATATATATATATATATATATATATATATATATATATATATATATATGAATATTGAGTTCAACACCCAACGGCAACTGCCTGATCCATGCTTAAATGCAATCTTCAAAATTACTTGGTCTTTCCTCTTGGTAAATATTTTATCGATAAAACTAAGTTTTGGGTATTTTTTAAAAATTATTCATGGCAATTTCTTACCGAATCTTATAGACTATTTTAATGCATTATATCTGCTGCCACTACTTACATGTACAGACACACACATTTTCATAACATAAATCTCTTGAAGATTGTGCTTGAGCATGAAACAGACTTTGGCCGCTGTCTGTTGACCTCAATATCCACTTATATTTTTATATATAATCTCCCCCCGTTATTGAGAACTTTAACCCATATATATATATATATATATATATATATATATATATATATATATATATATATATATATATATATATATATATATATATACGTACAATAATTTCCACAAAACATTCCCATCGTGAAAGCCAGCTTTTGTCAGTTGCAAAAGATGAATATATTCTCTGGGGAAAATGTGTTTTACAACTTTTCTCATTTATCTTTGGATAGTTGCACACATGCCTTTTGAAGTTAGTTAGGTAGTAACTTTTTTTTTATCATGGCCATAACGTTTCTCTTTATTTAATATAAAACCGATGAGAGCCGTTCCTGCTATTCCGTTCGGACGGACAAAATAGAGTTGCATATCTTTTCTCGTCGTTCATCAAAGGCGGGTTTTGATACTCTGCATCAAGTAAACATTTCAAAACCAGAAAGAGCCAAATTTCAGTAGCCGGGCAAATGAATCAAAAGAACGTTAGTACGACGTTTCTTGACCTGTGAATAAGACATGACCGATACAACTTTGCCTTTATTCATCTTTCGGTTGGTACATGTTTGCTTACACAGCGAGGATTGTTGGCGAAGAGGATATGAAGTAACGTTGTCAGTGACTACGTGGCCAAGATCACATGTTGCTTGATCTGAGAGGGTATAATTCAACTTAGGCCTGATTGATCTATCGCTCTTGAGAGTTGAGCCAGGGTGAGAAAATAAATGGTTATTTCGCCATACATCCGAGTAGTATTTGTCCAGACATGCGCACAAAAGCAGCGGTGTTAATTTTCATTGGTTACTGATTGAAACAAAACGTTAGAACCTGTGTAATCCGTGTGAGTTGGAAAGTCTTGAAGAAACGAATCCCAGGAAATTTCACTTGATGCGATGCGATGTTCTATTGCCAAAGTTTCGTCTTTTGATTTGACGATCAATAAACTAATTTATCTTGTCGGTTTGAGCCATTATTTATCGATACCTATGCAAATATTCGCAATAACACACATAACTCTCCACCTTCTCTGAACCGATCTATACCTATTGGTTTCTGTAAATATATGCGAGAGAGTTCCTAACACAATCATAATTAATAAAAAGCTAGAAATCGACTGCTATCTATCTATCTATCTATCTATCTATCTATCTATCTATCTATCTATCTCATTCTGTTCTTATCATTTTATCTGCATATGTATCTCAGTCTGTTCCTATCCAATTATCTATCTGTTTAAGTGTTCTTATCCATTTATCTACCTATCCCAGTCTGTTCCTATCCATCAACGTAAGTCTGTTCCTATCTATCTATCTATCTATCTATCTATCTATCTATCTATCTATCTATCTATCTATCTATCTCAGTTTGTTCATATCTATCTATCTCAGTCTGTTCCTATCCATCAACGTAAGTCTGTTTCTATCTATCTATCTATCTATCTATCTATCTATCTATCTATCTATCTATCTATCTATATCTAAGTCTGTTCCTATCTATCTATCTATCTATCTATCTATCTATCTATCTATCTAAGTCTGTTCCTATCTATCTATCTATCTATCTATCTATCTATCTATCTATCTATCTATCTATCTAAGTCTGTTCCTATCTATCTATCTATCTAAGTCTGTTCCTATCTATCTATCTATCTATCTATCTATCTATCTAAGTCTGTTCCTATCTATCTATCTAAGTCTGTTCCTATCTATCTATCTATCTATCTATCTATCTATCTATCTATCTAAGTCTGTTCCTATCTATCTATCTATCTATCTATCTATCTATCTATCTATCTATCTAAGTCTGTTGCTATCTATCTATCTATCTATCTATCTATCTATCTATCTAAGTCTGTTCCTATCTATCTATATATCTATCTATCTATCTATCTATCTATCTATCTATCTATCTATCTAAGTCTGTTCCTATCTATCTATCTATCTATCTATCTATCTAAGTCTGTTCCTATCTATCTATCTATCTATCTATCTATCTATCTATCTATCTAAGTCTGTTCCTATCTATCTATCTATCTATCTATCTATCAATCTATCTATCTAAGTCTGTTTCTATCTATCTATCTATCTATCTATGTCTGTTCCGATATATCTTATATATATTCCTCATCTTTAATCGACCAGGCTCGGACATTCATGAATCTATTACGCTATACACCACGGCCTTCTATTAAAGTCGGAAGGTCATTAGAGTGGCATCCTGCGTCACTACATAGTTGGTCAATGTAGGTGGTTGCTGAGCGCCCAAGCCATTCTTGCACCAGTAGATCATTCCCAAGTTCTTGATTTGCTCGCCAGCAGTGTCCTGAAGAACGCATTCTCCGTTCGTATAAGAACTATCAGTCACAGTGCAATAGAGCATGATTTAGTTGGATGTTGTCCCCCAAAATAGCTATGTATAGAATTTGCGTGTAGTTTCCCTCAAGCTTGTATTGAATGAACTTTATCATCAAAACTATTTCTTTCTCTATCTATCTAGCTAGCTCTACTGATTTCTCTAACATATATATATATATATATATATATATATATATATATATATATATATATATATATATATACACACGTATATATATATATATATATATATATATATATATATATATATATATATATATAAACGGTATTGCAAAATAGTTAATATCAAGAAAGATTTTTCATATGCGTGTGGAAGGGTGGCGTTAGGGATGTAACCTGGGAGCCAAGGAGGTGGCAGCTAGAAAACAATTTGGAACATTTGCGTCATAGAAATGGTTTAACGCGTATAATATTTTCTATAGCATAGAAAAGAAAGGGGTATTGAAACCTATAATCGATTTTCAACAGAATAGATTATGCAAAAACCAATAGGAAGAGAGAAGTTGAGAAAGAGAAAAGTGAATGAAAATTTGAAAAAGATGTATAAAATCGGAAAGAGGGAAAACACACCCACTGAAAAAATAAAAATAATGCCATAAAAAAGGGGAATATATGAAAAGAAAGAATGAGAAATAAAAAAAAATCTTATAGAGAAAAAGAAAAGAAGACTGGCAGAAAAAAAACAAAGAATAGATAGAAAATTATAAACCAGAAAAAACAAATGTAGAGAACGATAAGTTCTTTCCTTTTTTATTCACCGCGAATTTGCTTTGCCTGGTATATTATTGCTTGCTTTGTGTGTGTTTTTGTTCATACTGGTACTGGAATTTGCTTTTCTGCATGTATGGTATGGGACTTCATTTACTAACAAGTACCATATTTTTTTTCTTATTACCGTATGTACCAATGTTCACTGATACCAGTAGATTTATTTGTAGCTATTATGAATTTACTATATATGAGAAATACTGCTACCTCAAAAAACAACTAAAACAATTTCCAATAAATGCATGGTGAAATGTACTAAAATTCTTCTTTTACAAAAAATGTCCTGGTAAATAAACCTTACCTAATTTCTATTTTTAAAAAATTACAATAGTATAATTTATAGTAAGAGTGTAAGTCTTTCTTCATGGTTAGTGCGAAGGTCATATGAAGGTAAGGTTATAATTTTGATTTGTCTTGGTTGTGATATGTGCATTTCCTACCTTAATATTCCATGCCAAAATCTGGGTGCGTCCAATGCGTAGGAGCGTCCAGGTGGCCGAAAAATATTGTAAATAATACAAAAAGTTATAATTAAATCTGAGAAACGGAATAAAATGAATAAAAAATGGTGACAACTGTCGTTAGCCTAAGAGAAAGAAAAAATGGGACGAATGTAGCAAGTTGTAAAAGGAAAATTATAAGACAAGACGTAAAAGAAACCGAAGAATAAAAATGGAGCTTAAAAGAATTGTCAGAAACACCTGATAAATGAAATATTACGAATTTGAGTTATAAATATTTATGAATATAATATATTAATTTGAAAATAATGATTAAATAAAAAACGTTTTAAAAAATAACTATTATGCAAATAAAATCAACGAAAGAGAAAATATATTTGGAAAAATAAATGAAAAAAAAATTGGTATACAAGTGAAAAAGCAAAAAAGAGAAAGAATAAATTCATAAAATAGATCACGAAAATCAACAACGGGAGGAGAGAGAGAGAGAGAGAGAGAGAGAGAGAGAGAGAGAGAGAGAGAGAGAGAGAGAGAGAGAGAGAGAGAGAGAGAGGGAGAGGGAGAGATGGAGAGAGAGAGAGAGGGAGAGAGGGAGAGGGAGAGAGGGAGAGAGGGAGAGAGAGGGAGAGAGAGAGAGAGGAGAGAGAGAGAGAGGGAGAGAGAGAGAGGGAGAGAGAGAGAGAGAGAGAGAGATCCAGAAAAGTGAAAGAAATCAAATAAAATGAAAAATAGGCGGAAGCTTCAAGAGAAGAAAAAATACAACAATAGCCAAAAAGCAGCTGGAGTCTGTATTGATTAAGCCTAATTTAAATGTTTCTCTCAATAGGTGACCTTGTACCAGACTGACTAAAAAAAACTAATTAATTAAATATAGTCTATTTTCTCTTACGTTTGAAACACTTTTTCTTCCATCGGCAACAGAAATCAGGATGTGAGGTTATGGTAGCGTTTATCGGAAAGTAGATTCGTCGAGCTGAGTTCAAATTCGGGCCTAGTCACTTATGTTCAGTTTGTAGTAATGAAGTTTGAAGAAAAACACTGATCTCTCTTCTCTCTGGCTAGGTTTTAAATAATAAAGCAAACTGTGCTCTCGAGCCTTGGTTGGTAGCCGGTCTAGAAGAAAACCATCTCTGAATTCTAAACCGGGTAGAAGATAATACTTTTCCACTATCCTTCCCAAGAAGTCAGAGCAATTCACATACACTAAAAAGGAATCTGTGGAGAATATTGATCGCTTCCGGTCTGAAGGATCATTGTATTTAAAACAAAATGGAGATCGGCGTTCGACACCTGGTGAGAAGCAATACTGATTTGCAAGGGAGAGAAAAACGTCCTAACGGAAAGACGAGCGCAACTCTATATTTTAAAATCATTTAGTCATGGGAATGACTCAGATTTTGGGATGTAATTTTAAAAAGGAAAGCAAATGGAAGATAAGAAAAAAAAAACGAATGAGAAAGAAAAAGGAAAGTATGCAAAGGAGAGGAAGATAGCTGTCTGAAACAACGAATGATGGGAAAAATAGATTAATGAATCAATATTGATTAACATGGAACGAATGAGAAAAGAAACAAAACCATTACAACAAAAAACAAAGAACGAACAGGAGAAAAAAAGAAGGAAAAAAGAAAGGAAGCAAGAAAGAAGCCAACACGAAGGAAAGAGAAAGAAAGAATTGATGAAAGAACGGGAATACAAATAAAAGGATTTAATCAATCGTTTGCAAGAAAGAAGGTAGAAAGAAAAAAAGATAGATAGAAAGAATGAAAGAAAGAAATAAACAAACACTGAACAGAATCAGAAGAAACAAATTCCAATCAGAGAGAAATAATCAATATTTAAAGAAGAAGGAAATATATTTGAATAGCTTTTAGATAGCAAGATCGATTTGTTTTTACGGATAATCAACAATTTGTGGATTATTTAAGCTGTATCATATTTTAGATTGTAGGAATAATTCTTGTTTTGTTTTTGTTTTTTTGTGAGCAAATATTTTATTAATGATATTTTGAGTATAATAATATTTTTTCCAGAGACAAGTTCAACTATTTAATCCATAGCTGGTGGATGAGATGGAGACATATCATTACCTAGGATATTAGCGTTAATGTAACAAACCTAACTGGGATTTGAACTAGGCTTTTTTTTTCAATGGGAAGAGAAAAGGAAAAGTAATATCAATAAAGGAAGCGAAAATCGGAAAAGGAAGACAAGGAAAGAAAAAAAAACAGGTTAAGAGTCGACGTAATAAGTAGAGAGAATGATACAATGAGAAAGTAAAGCTGAATGAAACGTAGAAAATATACGAATACTATCAAACGAAGCAACACGACAAAAGAATTAAAAAAAAAAAACAGAAAAAAAAACAAGAATAAAAAAAAAGGTTTTCAAAAAAGGTTCTGGAAATAACTGAAAGTTCTAGAAAAAATATAATGTAATAATTGAACAAAGAGACGGCATAATCTTTCAATAGACACGCCTCCCCTGTTTGGTATAAGAGCAATTTCACCATTATGGAATCCTTCGTTTCAAATTTATTCTCATTCCTAACCTTTTTTTCTATTTTTAATCCTTATTCACGTTATTCTAGATTACTTTTAAATAAGGCAGAATAGAGTCGATTCACAATTTGTACACGGGTAGTTCGCTCTACATGAACATACAATAGATTCTAAAAGAGTTACTCAATAGATTTCAAAATGGCCAAGCAAATCGAGTGCAAGGCGTGAAAATCAACTTCTTTCATCTTCTCTTATATACTTACGCTAATCTTCGTTTTATTTCCATTTTCATTCTACCTTTCTTTTTTTCTCTATTAATTCTCGTACACTTTTACATGTCATCTGCAGATTTTCCCAGCCTTTTGTCGGCCAGTTTTATTTTATTAAGAATTCTTCTTGAACAATACCGCCATGTTGTCACATACACACGCAAATAAGCAAACAGAAAATGCATGCCCATGTGCACATTGCTCGCCCACTTTTTTCCGGTACGCATGCGCAATTCACTGCTTCGGTATGCTTCGTTGGTCTCCAATGGCGATTTCTTTAATTGACAATCGCCAGACACACTGATGAAGCGACCGACGTAACAAAAAATTATTTCTTACGTTAGCAAGGCTTGGAATCGGAAGGCTTATTAAATGCATCAGGTCAGCATTGGACTGAATTACAGAATGGACAGTTAGGTTTATTCTTTCAGGCGTAAAAAAACAAAAAAAAAACGGGAAGGTGGCGGGCGAGAACTTGGAATATGACGAGAAAAGCAGTTGAACGGAAGATGTCTGAGCTGAGAACTCGAGAGGAGACAAGGTGTATGCGAGGAAGATCCGATGGAGCTTCATATGAGCAGACATACATACACGCATACACCTACACACACACGCGCACACACACACACACACACACACACACACACACACACACACACACACACATATATATATATATATAAAGTGTTTTATTAAATTCTGTCAACAAAAAAATTATATGTATATATAAATTGTGTATTTCCGTGGGTGCAAAATGTATTATGTTAAAAGGTAAACTTACTATTATCTAGATGAAATTTTGTAGAAAAAAGGAACAAAAAACACTCTTATACTTAACATACGGAGGAGACAGTAGAAACTATTGTACAAAGAGAAAAGAGGGCATGGTAAATTCGATACTCACTGGATAGATTGAAGGCAAGAGGGGCAGAGGAAAACAACGCATAACCCACCTAGAGGGTTTGAGTAAATGAATGGCGGGGTAAGGTTTAGGAGAGATAAGAAACAGACAAAATTTATTAAGAACTACCAAAGAAAGAAAAGAGTGGAGGAGAGCCATGAACGTCAACGTTAAGAAGAAAGGTGGAATGAAGAAGAAGAAGAAGAAGAGGAAGAAGAAGAAGAAGGAAATAACTTTGGAATTTAATTCTTAATGCTTTTGTTTAGATATTTTTTTAGAATTATTATCAGAACATTACCATTTTTTTTACTAAAATTATTACCGAATAAAAATTCGCAGACTATTCTTACATTTTCTCTTTAACGTAGTCAAATAAACCCTAATCTGGTCAATGAACCCCTATCTATCTATCTATCTATCTATCTATCTATCTATCTCTCTCTCTCTCTCTCTCTCTCTCTCTCTCTCTCTATATATATATATATATATATATATATATATATATATATATATATATATATATATATATATATATATAATAGCTGGCCCCTCGTATTCGAGCATACCCGTCTACTAGGGCGGCTAGCCAATCCGTATTGCAGACGCTCGCTCAGGCACATTTGTGTTTGATCAACACCCAGAGAACCCACCTGTGGTTTATACTGCAAATGTGCTGAGCAGACCTTAGTTACAATTTCTGGGAGAGAGCGTGCTATCTAGCGTGATCAACAATTTGAACAAGGCCAGCACGCTCAAGCCCTCTGCCACCATGACATGTGACACAGCTATCGACGGCCCACAAGAGTCCCGACTACCCAATTTCACTGACAAGGCTTGAGTCAACGCGTGGTATGATTTTCAGGCACTTTCCAAAGGTGTCGCGCACACACACACACACACACACAAATACACACACACATACACACACAAATACACACACACACACACACACACACACACACACACACACACACACACACACACACACACACACACACACACATATATATATATATATATATATATATATATATATATATATATATATATATATCTTGGCTGTCAAACCGCACACAAGTATGGCCATCTTTTTGTACAATATCACCTACACGCACCGGAGAGAATGCGCGCGCGAAAGTGACTACGAACAAGGTTTTAAATCCTCTGCTACAGAACATACATGGGAATTGGGTGCATCAGATGTAAGATCTCCATGCCTATGCAAATGACACACTAGACCAGCCGTGAAGAGACAGAT
>OZ038482.1:99512119-99594619 GCA_964036315.1 Acanthosepion esculentum | reverse complement strand
ACCGCTACTTGATGTAGAAATCTTTCCCAAGCCTGTGAAAAATGTCAAGCGTATGCGGGTGTGCGACCCCAAATCCCACACCAGTACAGATCCATCAGTCTCTTCAGTATCATCAGAAAGCATTTTGAGGCCATAATCAATAAAAAGGTTGTCGAGTTTTTGTCTTTTTATTATTCCTCACACCAATTGTTGTCTCATCCACTTATACAAGCCGATCAGGTATATTGTTTGCGGTTTTCCTCTGTGCCTTTTGCCTTCAATCTGCCCTGTGTGTGTCGAATGTTGCAGGCCTACTTTCCTCATTATTCTTCTTACAATTGCGTTTTTCCACTGACATGAAGTATTGCGACAATATCGAATCAACTGCTTCGTCTACTGCAAGGAAAGTTGTGTTAGAAAATTGTTCTCGTCAGAATCCATATTGTACACTTATAAATCTACCATTCGTCCATGCATTGAATTCTGTTGTCATATCTGGTTTGTTGCTCCTGCTGTACATCTTCGAGATTATTGACAAAATCCAAAGAAGGTTCTGCAATGTAATCGATCCTGACCAGGTATGTCGACAAGTCACTTTCCCATCGACGTGACGTGGCTTACCTCAGTCGTGTGTATAAATATTTTCATGGCAACTATTCTGGCGATATTTTCCTTGGTGCCACGACTGCATGAATTTAAGCGTGATACTCGATGGCAACGAGGTTCCAATGTTGAAATAGCTAAATGCAACCGCCACCAGTGGATCTCCCTTCCGCTTTCTTACTTCCCTGATAACTACAATATTAATAATTTAAATCCAACATCAGTCTTCTATCTTCTTGAAACCTGTCCATTTTTAGTCATTTCCGCAATCTTCCCTGTTCTCACTCTTCTTCTTCTCTTACACCCCCGTTAAATGCCTGCGTTCTAGTGACGTTACCTCCTTGCTGTGGGTGAAATGGCTAAAGAAATATGTTCAAAAAATGTCAACCAATTATTTTTAGTTAATTTCATTCCATTTTTCTTAAAACTTCCTAGTTACTCATACGCTCTGTCCATATCATTCTGATAATTAATCTGTATAACCATTTCTATGTTGCTGCAAGATGTTTCGTCATCTGTGAAGAGATTTTCTAGCATTCACTGACATGAAAGAGAAGTGATATATTGTATATTAATTTAGAATTCCTGTCTTTGTTTCTAACTAAATTTTCTTGTTTCTTTCTACTTTCATCAGATTTTACGAGACATCATTTAATATTCAAATGCGCCTCAGAATTTCGGTGCCACATTTTCTGTACTGTATTAAAAATCTTTCTAGATATTTAACCTTCTGTACTTGTGTGCTTTTGTCATTTCCAATTCGAATCTCCTGGATTTTTTTTCTATTTGTGTTTTCTCTTGCTGACAAACATACATTGTGTTTCGTTTCAGCTGATTATCCTCACTTCCTATTTTCCTTGAATCCTATCAGGTCATCCCATAAGTTCTGTCCGAATTTTGAATAAGGAAAACAAGTGACCAAATGTTACATTTAATTACAGATTCAACCAACAATGTATTATCCCTGATTATCTAAGACTTCCTTCCATCTATTAACAAGCTTACTAATTCCATTACTGTAAAATTCTTTTGGCTTTGATTCGAAGACCTCACAAATGTCAGTTTTAACCTCTTCCTGTGTTACAAAAGCTGTTTCTTCAAATGATTCTGTAAGCTACGAAACAAATGGCAGTCTGAAGAAGCAAGGTCGGGAGAATAAGGTGGATGAGGAATTTTCTCCCAACCAAGTTCTTCGATCTTTTGTGACGTGATTCTTGCTGTGTGTGGTCGCGCATTGTCCTGATGAAACATCACCCGTTTTCGATTCACTAGAGCAGGTCTTTTTTCCTCAAAGCTTGGTTCAAACGCTCTAATTGGTGACAGTGTATTTGAGCATTAATTGTTGCATTAGGTGGTAAGAATTCAAAGTGGATTATTTCTTGGCAATCCTACCAGATTGAAAGAAGAACCTTTTGCCCATGAAGTTCCCTTCTCAGCTGTGGCTGGGGTCCTTCCCCTTTACCAAGCCACTGTCTACGACGCTTAACATTTCGATAAAAAATCCACTTTTCGTCGGCAGTCACAAGTCTATCCAAAAAAGGTGATACAAGTTGGCGAGAATGGAGAGAACAGCAGATGTCAACTCGGGATTTGAGGTTGTTTTCAGACAATTCATGAGGCACCCATTTTCCAAGTTTACATACTTTTCCAAGTTGTTGAAGATGACGATGAACAGTTGTATGGTTTGAACTGAGAACCACTGCCAATTCCTCAACTGATAAAGCAGGATTTTCTTCAAGGGCTGCTTCAAGAAGCTTTTCATCAAATTCAACTGGACGTCCGGTTCGATCTTCATCTTCAACGGTGAAATCTCCACCTCTGAATTTTGCAAACCATTTTCTGCAATTTCTTTCATTTACACATTCCTCTCTATAAACCGAGTGAATGTTTCTAGCCGCTTCGGCTGCTGAGTTTCCTTTCTTGAACTCATAAAGCAGTATGTGCCTCAAATGATTTTTGGGTACTTCCATGTTATCAGGGTTTTAATCAAACAAAATTTAATTTTAATTTTCTCTGAAAAAAAATTTGATCAGTTTAAATGCATCTAAACATAAAAATAATGTTCAGCTCCATTAGACTCTTTAAATTTCGTTCATTTTAACAAAAAATTAAAATTCGGACAGAACTTATGGGATGACCTAATAATTAAAGCGATCCTGTAGTTATCTGTCTGTGTTTGACATAAACACAGTCTCATCTGCGTATCATATATTGTTAACATTGAATTCACCTAGTAGAATACCCAGCATCTTTAGAGTAGCTTTGCTGTAAAGCTTGAATAAATCCGGTGAAAGGGCTCATCCTTGTCTTGCGCCTTCTTCTATTTTTCTGTAGCTACTCAAAATTAATGTTCTATTTATAGGCAGAGAATTTTCTCCCAGGATAATTTCTGTATTATTCTATCTTTCCCAAATAAATAATTTTTGTCCTTGAAGTTTTAAACTGATTTCTGTGTCGTTTCCTATCACAATCAGTTGCAAAATCTATGAAACATAAGTACACAATTTTTTTACAGGTTGGTCGGCATTTACAAGTCTCTGTAGCCACTCGAGGTAGGGTTTTAGAAGACCATTTTTATGTATTGTAGAGGGAGATAACGATTAACCCTAGCCTTGAATAGATTATGATTGTAGTGATTGAGGAAATATACTTTTTGGGAGTCTATTCCACAGGGCATTGTTTCGCGGTAAGAAGCTAATCGGCTGGAACTTACTTCTCACCAATGGAATACAGAGGGAATGTTTGTGGTTTGTTACTATGTATGTGGCATGCCGTGTTCTTGCCATGAAGGTTTACCTTGGCGGGACCAGGGAATGTAATTCGTCCGAGCACTTTTCATGGAAGTAAATGTAGAGCAGCGAGAGGCTTTCCACATTACGCCTGTGAGAGAGTGGCTGAAAGGCGGGAAATAATTCGTCACCCACAAGGGCACGGATCCACACTGACAGCTCCATACATTTAGCCTTGTGTCACATTTAAGATTAAAAAAATCTACTATCGCATTCTCAAAAATTTTTATCAATGAAAATAGTGAAATATGCCAAATTTGGAAGGGTTCTCCATACTTTTTCCTTATTTAATATACATACAAACATACAAACACACACACACAAACACACCCACCCACACACACACACACACACACACACACATATATATATATATATATATATATATATATATATATATATATATATATATATATATGTGTGTGTGTGTGTGTGTGTGTGTGTGTGTGTGTGTGTGTGTGTGTGTGTTTGTGTCTGTGTGTGTGTGTAGATATTCGGACAATTAATAACAAATTGGAAAAAAATAATCCGTGTCGATTTAGGACTTCATCGGATTAAATGATGTTTACGTTGATGCAACTACATGCGCACAAGGAAAATTTGATACTGAGATTTCTAACTTTAATATATATATATATATATATATATATATATATATATATATATATATATATATATATATATATATATGTGTGTGTGTGTGTGTGTGTGTGTGTGTGTGTGTATCTGTGTCTGTGTGTGTGTGTGTGTGTGTCTTTATGTTTTGAACAATCAACAATATTAAAAAATGAAAAATTTCGGAAACACTGGATTGTATATTAATACTTTTTTGTTTTAATATTTCGATTAGGTTCCTCGATAAGTTTCGGCTAGTATGGCCATCATCAGGAGAAAAAGATCAGAAGAAAATAATTCTAATTGTTAGTAGCAGTGAACTATTAGAGTGAATGGCTGTTTATGAAAAAAATGTTAATTATCTGTAGTTTTCATTTGTTTATTTATCGTTAATTTTGATCGGTCTTTGTGTTGGTCAAACGACCTCTTTTAAGTTGTTTTTAAAAGGAGTCTGGGGAGATTCATGAGTAGCAATATTCCCTTTTTGGTCATTTTGACAGTTTTATTGGTTGCTGGGAGGGAGATGTGTGTGTTAAGTGTGTGTTTTTTTTAATTCTTTGGAAGTGTGTATGATGTTTGTAAGTCTATATATTAGTATGAGTGTGTGTATAAGTGTAAGACGTCAACCCCTCTTCAACCATGTCTGTCTTGTGTAGCTGGGAAATGTGGGTAGGGCTTGATTTATGGGATTGTATATTAATTCTATCTATGTTGTTAAATTTGTTATTAAGCCCGTTTGGACGAAGTGTTTTGAAGCGCAAAATCTAGTAAAGATAAACTTAGAAAATTTTTAGAGAAACATGAGTTCCTCTAAAATTTTATCCTTTCTGTTTATTTTTTTTCAATTATTGTAAATTTGGCATGGCTTTTAAAATCATATTTTTCTAAGGGGAAATGTTGTTCCACAGCTAATAATCTTTCGTGAGGTGCCGACTTGATCAGATTCCGATAATTATTTATTCTTTAGTGAAAGGGCCAATCAGATTTTCCCACATATTGTGCATTCTAATAGGTACTTTATGTTATGATATTATATATATATATATATATATATATATATATATATATATATATATATATATATATATATATATATATATATATATATGATACCTATTTGTAACTGGTAGGGATAATTCCAAGGATGTATTAATCCAAAGAGAGCTCAATGTAAATTTGAATTACAGAGCATTATAATAATAAATGAAGAAAAAAACTTAAAGTTCCATTTCGGTTATAATTTATTTCGTGAATATTTTCATATTCTTCTCTTCAGATCGAAAGGTTTTAAAAAAATGGAAGAATTCATCTGAAAAGATATAGTATATTAACAGGAAGTGGAGAAAATGAGAGAGGAAGAAAGAAAAACAGATTTTCGAATATAATTTCTTTTAAATTATGAAAGAGCGAGAGAGAGAGAGAGTGAGTGAGGGAAAATGAGAGATAGATAGTGTGTGTTTGAAGAAAGAGAAAGGGAAAAAGGAAGAAATAAATGATGGGATAGAAGTAAAACTAAAATAGAATGACCTTAAATAAGTAGACATTATGGAGAACCCTTCCACGTTTGGCATATTTTTATTGATCAAACATTTTTGAGAATGTAAATTGTTCATGAATTTCAGTTGTCTCTTTATGATGCTTAATGTCATTTTTATTTCTGTTTTCTTAAGATGTTTTTACTTACAGTTACAAAAAATGAAATCTAAAACGAAGAACATGTAGCTCCGACTTCTTTATGACATCTTTCGACGTGGCAATAGAAGCAACCTCAATGAAGAGGTTTGGCTTTTGATTTAGTGTCATAGCCGCATACCATAACTGTGACCTTTCCGGCGGAATCTGTGTCTATGTGAGCGGATTCAGGCAAATGCCTTGCGCTCTTGAACATTAAATTCATTCGGGTCCGTGAGAGAAGCTGCAGAACGATTTTCCCGCGCCAAGACTTTTACCAAGTTCCTACATCGGAATATCTTTAGCTATAATCCTTCGAAACTGTCATTCTTGCATTGGCATTCACTGATATCCTTTGACTGCACCGTATATACGTTCAAGATTTGGTTCCTACTTAGTGAAGTTTTCCCAGATATCTAATCACATTCAGCGGATTCGCGGCCAAGTTTGAAGCATCGGACGCGAAGCATTGTCTAGGTTTCGGTCGGTGAATAATCCTCAGAAGCCTTCCAGTAATTTCCGCGAAACAATGTCAGCGTTTCAAGTAAAATTAGATGAATATTCGCTGATCTGCTCACTCACCCAATTGGCGGAAGAGAGTGTGTTCATCCATATGAAGTAGTAACCCTACATTCATAGCCGCGCAACCGGTTCTCGGAGACATTCAAAATGGCCGGATACTTTACAAAGAGTACACATATATTCAACTGAGTTCAGAGTAGAATACCGAAGGGGAGTTACGAAGGAGTGTAGGATTGCTGCTCGGATTCAGGAAGTGGGGAGTTGAGTCCCAATTCCATTTGAGTTCGTTATATTAATGTGTTGTGAATCCAACTCTTCTCCTTCCAGCAATAGGTAAATAGGCAGGGTGGGTTTTATAGCCTTGAGTGTCAACTGCTCTATGAGAAATAAATCTCTGACGAAGCGCATACTATTGCCGCTAAAATCGTTCGCTTCGACTCGGTGATCCTGACTACGGTCGACTCCTAATCTTTAAACAGTAGAAAATGGACTGCACTCTCAGCTCGTTAACCAATACCTTGTGTTAGGTGGCTCAGATATTCATTGATTTTATGGGGTAGTAAAAGGAAAAGAAAAAATATTGTCTTGGAGATTTTTTTGATTTCTATTATATACATGCCATTCTTCACTAATCATTTACCAAGAGTTTTATCTATGTATAATATGCCATCTGTGTAAAATACCTGTGAGCGTTTTTTGGGGGTGGGTGGGATGTTGGGATACAAAAAATCAGTGGAGAATGTCATGAAGCCATTTCTGACTTTCGGTTTCTGGTTGGGACCCAGAGGAAAATGTATATAGAACAAAAATCAAAGAAAATAATAATAATAATAATAATAATAATAATAATAATAATAATAATAATAATAATAATAATAATGTCTTTTGATAAACAAAGGACAGAAAATGCGCTATGGTACCTATGATTTTTAAAAATTTAAGCACTGTACTAGACTGGCGCCGATATCTCATCAATTTACAGTTCTTCTGCCTAGATGTAACCCTAAAAGCCTATGCTAACAGTTTCTTTTATCACACTTCTCGCTCGTGGAACTTCCTGCCGGCTGCATGCTTTCCAACCAACTCTAATCTTCAAAAATTTAAATGCAATGCCAATCGCTCTTTACTTTCCTCCCGGATACTCTTTGCTCTTCCCGCTCATTATTAATATTTCTTTTCTTCATTCTTCCACGCCTTGTAAACTCATGAGTCTTAGTGGCTTTTTCTGCCTTGCATGGGTTTATACCGATTAAAAACTGGCACAGTGTTGATGATAGACACAGAACGACACTACAAGAACTCCTGCAGAAACTGGGAAGAAAGGACTCAATATCAATTGCAAGAATATAGAATCTATGTTTGTGAACAAGAAGAAAAGCCCTAGATGCAAATTCCAAAAGAGGATACCAAAACCAAAGATGTACAACAATTTAAATATTCGAGGAAGTTATTTAAAAGACAAACACTGATCACTGAAAGACGCATTGGGATAGCGAAAGAAGCTAAGTAAATATTAAGAAACAGGAAAATTTTGTCAGAAAAAAAAAGAGGACTGAAGAAGCATGATACTTTTTCAAAATGTCTCATGAACATCCTGGTTATGTAAAGTTGAAAACTCCCATATGCTCTTCAAAATGATGTAGGCTCGAATTGTATCTCATACTGTCACTCCTACTTAAACTGACTCCGCAATATCTCCTGCGTCTCTTCAGTATGAGGTAGGCTGTTCTGGTCCCATGTGACATGTCTAATGGATATCAGTTAGCAGTTACCTCCCGGTAATTCCCCTCTCCAAGTTCTCCACTGCCTTAACGAGGTGTTCCATCCACCTGAAGAAGGCCGGAGCGTGCAACGGCCGAAACGTTTTGATAAATATGGCGACAAAGATGAGGACAATAGAGCGAATAATGTAAAAAGTGTACATAATACCTCATCTCATAAATATAGACAGATACATCAGTTGTTATTCTTCTATAGGAAACGTCAGGCCAAAGTGTGGGCGGTTATAGTTAGCACAACTTCCCATGTACTGGCGCTCTTAGCACCCACCCCTGACTCTCTGCTGTACCATCTTTTTACGCAAACGCGTTAACTTGGTTATTTGCTGTTTATCTCCGGCCTTCATTCAGTATGTGTCAACATTTACAAACACTCTTATGTGTCTAAAATTTTCAATTATCTCTTTCGGGTTCTGTCATTGTTCTTTGTGTTTATATTTACAGACATGGCCAGCCATTTTCGAAGAGTGGGCCGCACGATTTACAGTACATCATAAGCCTGGCCGATCTAAAAAAAAAAAATCATGGTAATTTTTCATTTAAGATACCGCATCTATTTTCCTGACAAAAGGCCATTTGCATCAGCATCTGCTTGAGAAAGGCGGATAAGTCGATTTTGTTTTTCTTTGGAGTAAAGTTTTCTTCTATAATTAAAAAAAAACAACAATCGTGAAGTCTTGATATAATATTATCACTGGTGATAGGGTGATTCTTACACACTGCTTCGTGTGATTTGTTTCAAATTTATTCATTTGAGTATACAAAAATATTTGTAAAAGAAGTATATTTACCCTTTAGAGAAAAATAAGTATCATTGATTTTTCCTGGTTCTGAAGAAAAATATGTTTACACGTTTGGTCTTCCTTAGTGAAAATCTTCAATGGTTTAACATTCTGACAACATTAAGGAAAACTTAAAACATTCCTTCAGATATTCAAGAAACATTGTTTATGTATGTGGCTATACACGAGAGAGTATATGTGTGAACAAGTGAGAACAAAAGGAAACAAACATTTTTATAAACGAGCCATTCAGAAAGCCCCTTTTTCCTCATGATTTAAAACTTCCTCTTTAATCACATCTACTGTCCATGGTATTTCCAGAAACCTTCTGTTCAACCACATCTCTATTGTCTCAAGTTTTCTTTCCATCTCTGACGAAAATTCCAGCATTCGTTGCCTTTCAGGATGACTGATATTACATCGTACCTGAGCACTCTTTTCTTTGTGTCTAATGGTATTTTCCTGTTTCTTAATGCTTTGATTAACTTTTGGAAGGCATCTTTTGCTGTTCCAATACGTCTTCGTGTTTTGGAGTTACACTTTTTCCGTCCTCTGTTAAAACGTTTCCAAGATATGTAAATTCTCGTACTTATTGTTAGTATAATTATTTAATAAGTTTTTTTTTATTGTGGAAGCCTGCAAATAAGGATCGAAACTCTATTGCTAATCTCGTTCTAGGTATCTACAAAGAAATGTGAAACCAGAATATCAAAGAAATCAGTGAGGATCGAACCCATTCCAATGATATTTGTTTACTTGTAACTGCTATAGTCTCTGTTATTGTCATCATTATTGGTCACAAACATTTCCAGGAATCGATTAAATGTATCGGCTTTCCTGCGGAGACGACTAAAAAAATTAAACAACACGCACGCCCGTTGGAGCTTCTGAAAGACACCTTGCGCACTCGTGACTTGTTTCAGGCTATTCAAGGACTCTTTGTAAAATTTTTCCTTTATTAATTTACAAATATATGATTTAATAAGTTTTCAAATCTTACGAATACATTTATTTATTTTCCAATGGAAAACAATATCACTAAGGTGTTCGCAATGATCTATTAAAATATTATGCACTTTTAACCGATGCCACGAGTGTGAATAAAGGCATGCTGGTGATATTTAAGATGAGATTTCGCCAAAGAAAATATTCGATGTCGAACTAAAAATCAGTAAGCGACTATAACACAAGCACAAGATATATTTCAAGGAAACCTTATCGAAATCGCTTTCTCTGTTACGACTGTGAAGACAGTCATAAGTGGCACAGATATAAAAATGGAAACGGAACGACAAGTTTAATATAAGAACTAAATAACCTCGTCAGATATAAGTTCTAATATAGATTTCATGAATGGCGCAAAAATCGTCCAAAAATGTCTCAAATTGTCAGGGGTATACAACAGCTTTCTCAGTTCGAATGTAACCTGTAGGCCGTAGCAGGTATCATATTTTCGAACCTCGTGAACATGTGCGACAGAATCACAAAAAGGATTTTACCAAATACATGAATCAACATCATTTGCTGGTCTCGAAATTAGCGACAATTAAATAGATTGTAGCTTGGAGGGAACATTATGACATAAATGAGATGATGACCATCAATAGATTTATGAAGGAAAACCCATCAATACTAGAAAGCGCGATATAAGTTACAGGACTTGATATACCTACTTTTCTACAAAATTGTTTCAAGATATATATATATATATATATATATATATATATATATATATATATATATATATATATATATATATATATATATATATATATATAAAAATAAACTCGATTTAGCTCCGTTGAGCGATGTTCGAAACCGTCTAGCTAGCTCGTTCTTTATTTTTGTTTCTTTTAATTATAATCATGTATGGTAGCATAAAAAATGAAATTTGTCTATTTAAGGCGTATATATATTGTCATCCACAGACAGACTGTTTCGTTGTATCACAGCTCATCAGTGTGGCTAGACGTCCGTTTGCCTCTAGCTAGGATCGAAACCCAACTGAATTAGTGTCAGTCGGGGATTCTACCACTAAGCCATTGACGCACGGCAGGGATGCGTATTTATTTTTAGATAAACACACAGTGACAGAGAGAACTCGATTCGATTTACCGAAGAGTCTTGCATTATTAGCCGTAATAGTCACTGTTTACAAACCCACACTTCCTCCCCAGAGAGCTCAACCGAAATAAGTTTTTCAGGAGCCTATACATTGTCATCCACAGACAGACTGTTTCGCTCATCAGTGTGGCTAAATGTCCGGTTGCCTCTAGCTGGGATCGAAACCCGACTGAATTAGTGTCAGTCAGGGATTCTACCACTAAACCATTGACGCACGGCAGGGATGAAGGAGAGTATTTGTGTGTGTGTGTGTGCTGCGATGGATAAATTATCGTCTAAATTACGCAAAAATTAAAATAACACAGACACCTCATTTTTACAGATATACTTACCAAAATTGCACAAAAATATCTTGAAATTGTAAAGAGTAAATTTGTTCAATAAAATTGACGTTGGCCTCAACCACGGCCTCCAGACAACTCCTGAATCTCCTGTATCTCTTCTGGACGGTCTCTTTAATTTGGTAAATGCTGCCATAATCCTTGCCTTTAGTTGATCTATAGTGTTACAAGGAGTTTTGTTGGTCTCTCACTCAACTGCACATCACACATCGTAATCAAGAGGGTTGCAGTCTTGTGAGTTAGGTGCCCAGATGTCAGGTATGATGTGCTTGTAGAAATTGCCTGACAGCTATGACTGGGTCCTCCTGATTTTGTGGCATGGGGCAGAGTCCTGATTCCAGACATAGAATCTTTCAGTAGCCACCATCCTCTTGAGCCAGACAGTACGACCTTCACAAGGCAAGGTACTTGATGTCGGTCTCCGTGTTGAGGCCCTTTGGGACGATGAATTGAAGCATAACTTCGCCATCACTAACGATTACTTCAAACACCTGCGTAATCCGCATTGGACCCATCGAACTCTTTCCGAATCCTCTGCAGTGTTCTCAAATTGAAACCCAAACACTCTGAAATGTTCATATTGAAGCTTCCGGTGCGGATGCCAGGCAGTACAGCATGCCATTTCCAAATTTCTGGCGGAAGGAATTGCGTCATGGTGCTTTTTCTCACAGACGGTGCCCAACTGAACCTACTATACTGAACAGCCGGAAAAATCTAAAACAAACAACGCGCATGTGCAAAATTTAAAAAAAATATAAAATGGCGACAGTCTCTCCATCGCACCCTGTATGTATGTGTGGTGTGTGTGTGTGGCGGGGTGTGATAAAACTTCGTGTGATACCTTTCGACATTTAAGACTAAGTTGATTTTTACGTTGAGCAGCACGAAAAAAAGAGAGACGTTGAGAATTTAAAATTTATTTTTTTAAGGTTTGTTTTGGTTATAAAATCTAAAAAAAAAAATAATTTACAAATTCTCAGCGCCTCACGTTTGTTCGTGCGCATCGCAGTAAAAATAAACGTAGCCCGATGAAATCCCTGAAGGACGAAACGCTTCACAATATAATTTTTTCCACTTTGTCATACGTCTTTCCCTTAAAATTGATCTAGATATCTAAAAAAATGTACATCATTATCCCATAATATATATATATATATATATATATATATATATATATGTGTGTGTGTGTGTGTGTGTGTGTGTGTGTGTGTGTGTATACACATATATAGAATTTGAGTGAATAAGAGAATAAAAAATTTATGGAATGCCTGGCAAAATTTGGAATTTTCTGAAAAGTAGTAAATCTTTCATTAAAATATATAATAATATCAATACGTGTTTTTAAAATCCATTAAAATAGTCACTGCCCCTTGTTTCTAGTACACCTATGGACATGGATAACCCCGAAAGAAGACACAATATGCCAGATTGATTATATAACAATCAACCAAATAGTCAGAATCGCAGTTGTACAGCGCGAAACGTCCCAAGCGCCGACCAACGACCAATCATATCAGAGTAAAACTACAGGGACTAAAGAAGACCAAAGCAAAGCTCAACCTGCAACGCAAAAAAACTTCTCAAGGACCCAAGTTGCAAGGAAATATACAAAAGCAGAAATATAAACGAATATACCATGAAAGAGACTACAAAATAAAAGCAGGCTATCCTGATAGAAAGAAATAATCCCAAAGACAACGAGACAAGAAAAGAACGAATGTCAGAGGAATTCTAGAATTAATGAAAAAGCGGCCAAAAATAATACAAAGGAATGGAAACGAATACGGAACACATAGCACAGAAATTTAAAGACGAAGGTCTCAATAAACAGTGAGCAGAAATCGAAAGGTTGATCAACACAGATAAAGCCAGTATACACAACGGAATAAAGTATTAAAGAAATGTGAGCGAACCAACAATGTTCTATGAAAAAAATATTCCAAAAGTGGATCGGATACGCGAAATAACTTTTTCACGATGCGAGATGGAACCCTACACTGGAAAATAAGGAAGAGCCAGAAATACTAATAAGTGAAAAGGAACAAAGCAGTAGACGCTGTTTGGATTGTAACAGAAGTACTCCCCGCCAGAAGTAATAAATGAAATATACAACAGTGACAACATACCAGAGGACGTCATTAAATCCATCTTCGTAAGATTACCTAAGACTCCAGGTTCAAATGAATGCGAGCTCCATTGGAAAATCAGTTTAATGAGTTACATAACCAAAGAAATTAATAACGCGAAACCTGATGAACTAAGTGCGAAGTATAATTAGATGGGAACAAATACCAGAAGCGGACGGCTTTGGCAAAGACACCAGATCAAGAAATGCGATATTCATGATCAGAACGATATCTGAAAGAGCAATAAAAAAGGATGTCCTCTTAAGTTATATAGACTAAGCATTTGACAAGATACTGCAGAAAGATCTATTTGAATTGCTTAGAAAACAAGATCCGTTTGGAAAAGACATTATTACTATTCCATGAAGTAAATATATATATATATATATATATATATATATATATATATATATATCACAGCAATAAAAGTGTGAAGCTTGATATTACTAGACATATTAAAAACGGGCGAAGCAACCGGTTTCGCTCCTGTTTTTAATATGTCTAGTAATATCAAGTTTCACACTTTTATTGCTGCGATAATATTTTGTACCTTCAAAAATATGTTTATATATATATATATATATATATATATATATATATATATATATATATATATATATATATATATATATATATATATATATATATATATATTAAAAAGAATTAAACACTGATATCCCATAGTCATAATGTATTCCATTTACTCTGTCATGGACATTCAGTTCTACCTGGATCCTCTCCACTTGTAATTATTTTTTATACATATATGTATGTGTATGTATGTATGTATATATATTTATATTTTAGATATATGATTGCATATGTATGTGTATATTTACCACTAATATTATATATATATATATATATATATATATATATATATATATATATATATATATATATATATATATATATATATAGTTATAATATTATAAACTATTCCGGAACATTTACTAGGAGTAAATCACCAGCATACGGATATAAAACAAATTGGGTAGGCATACGAAAATAAAAAGGGGCGTGATAGAAGGATGTGTATAATTCTCGGAACGATAATCATCCAAATGCCTTTCGTTCAGTTACTTTTTAACGGCTCTGAGTCTCTGAGCTTCCTATTAAAATGAGAGACAATATCTTGGAGGATGATAAATTCTTATTCTATTTAGTGAGGTGTTTTCAAACTTAAAAAAATGTTTATGCTTCATACTTATTAAATATAAAAAGAAAACAACAAGCGCAGTACAAGATTGGCGGCAAGGTCTCATCATGCCTAGATGTAACCGTTAGTTCTATGCTAACAATGTTTCCTTCGCACTTCTTGCTTGTGGAAATATCTTCCGGCTTCTTGCTTTCCAGTCAACGTTGACGTTCAAAAATCTTTATATGCAATGCTAATCGTTATTTGTTTTTCTTAATTCTTTTATTGTTCCTTCTCCTTAATACTTTTTTTCTCATATTCTCTCACAATCAGTCATCCATTGCAACCAAGCTGCTTTATTGCCTTGCTTGGGGTATAATTATTAAAATAAAACTCTTAATAAAACAAAACAGGAGTTACACACACACACACACATATATATATATATGTATATATATATTTCTGTATTTAGGCTGCAATCCTTCTTTCATGCACGTTTCATTAAAAACGAATGACAAGGTGTTTTTATTTAGTTTTTTATATAATTTCTCGTGCGATCTGATAATGTTTTTCTTTTCAGATGATAAATTATATAAAAACTGTCCGAATGTTCTTTTTATCCGAGCGCTTTCGGCTATACATTTAGCCATTTTTAAGGATTATATTTCAACTGTTAGAATTAGAAATAGTTTTTTTATATGTATGTTTTATAAAATGATTCATTTTTTTGTTTCAAAACACGGTCAAGATTTGAAAACAAAAAATGTGTTTTGAAACAAAAAATGAAACATTTTATAAAACATACATATAACAAACTATTTCTAATTCTAACAGTTGAAACATAATCTTTGAAAATGGCTAAATGTATAGCCGAAAGCGCTCGGATAAAAAGAACTTTTGGATAGTTTTTATATAATTTATCTTCTGAAAAGAAAAACTTTACTAGATCACAGGAGAAATTATATAAATAACTAAATAAAAGCACCTTGTCTGTCGTTTTTAATGAAATGTGCATATATATATATATATATATATATATATATATATATATATATATATATATATATATATATATATATATATATATATATGTGTGTGTTTTTTTGCAAACGTGTCAAAAATAAAATATTTTACTGGTGTTATACGATCAAAGCTTTTCAAATATGTGGTTGTGCTTGTCTTGTACATTCATAATTTAACTTGTCATGTACCTGAATTTAGTTAACGGTTGTTCGCTCTGACTTTAATATGGCGGCCTCTACATGACATGCGCAGATAAGTGAACATACCGATCGCAACATTCTGGAAATGGCGCAACACTGGAGAGGAACAGTCTTCGAACGTAGATGTAAAGAAATGATTTTAAAAAATGCAGCAGTAACGAAATTTACCGAAAATAACTTGCAAGATTAATCATCACGGTTATCAATAGGGTGATTCTTTTTTTCTTTTTTTTTAAACTGATTTCAAATCTTTTTCTATATGGATTATTATTTATAAAGAATTTTGATCATTTTTCAGAAAGGAAGAAGATTCCAAGTAGCGAAAAAAATTCTTTTGATTAGAAAAAAAAAACGCGAAAAAATTAGAAAATGGATGCTTGGTTTATACTCGATGCGACATTAGTTATTTTTTTCCTTTTTTAAGAGCAAGAAAGGTCTTCGCCAGAGCAGGCAGGTGCACATTGCTATAATTGAAAGAAGAAGCCATGTTAGTTAAATGTATTTTCTAATGCATAGCAGCTGGGAGTGAACGTTTAGTTTTGTTTCTTAACATCGTTATTGCTTATGTTTTTAATTTGGTTTTGACTATTTTTATTTTACTGCTTCAAAAATGGTATTCAAATTTTTGCGAATGCGCGCATGCGCCTTCCAATGTGGCTTGCTTTTAGTTTCTTTCATGTTTTTTATTTTGTGCTTCTATTTTTATTCTTTTTATTTTCCTGCTAAGAAGGAAGTTCTTGGCAATTGGATGACTATCAGCTATTGTTATGCAGTAACAATTGGAAACCGTCAGGGATAAGAAAGAAATAAAATAAAAAAACACAAACGCAATATGAGACATAATAAAATCGAATAACTCGTTTCCAAGCGAAAGTACAAAATAAACAGAATATATAGAATAAGAACTGAGACAGAGAGAAGAAACCTTAGAGTTTAAAAATGAACACAGAATACTACTTTGGTAAAGCAAAAGAACGAAAATATAAAAAAAGGAACATCTTATAAAGAAATAATAAGATCACATGTCGATAGATTTGCGCGAGAGAATTAAGATTTAATGCTTCAAAAACGTAGTAAAATATGACGATTTACTTAGGGTAGCTTAGTTGTGGCACAAGGCCGAAAGTATGTGGCACCCAGTGAGGGTCGAACTCACTTGTAATTGAACTAGCAAAACATGCTTACTAACCATTACACCATATCGAAGTTCCCACGTTGATTTTCTAAGCTTAGCATAGATTGGCACAAGGCCGTATGAATGGGGCACCCGGTGAGGATCCAACGCACGTCTCAGTTGTAACTGATCTGGCGAGACGAGCTTGATAACCATTACACCACGTCGAAGTACCCATAGCGATTTTTTAAGCGGAGCATGCATGTGGCACAAGGACGAATGATTGGAGCACCCGTTGAGAATCGAAATCACTACCTAGTTGTAATTGATCTAGAGAGGCAAGCTTTCTAACCATAACACCACATCGTAGTGCCCATGGTGATTTTCTAATCGTAGCATGGATGTGACACAAGGCCGAATGATTGGGGCACCCGGTGGATATCAAACTCACTAATCAGTTGTAATTGATCTAGCGAGGTAAGTTTGATAACCATTACACCACGTCGAGGTGCCCTGACATTACTTTCTAAGTGCAGCTAAGATGTGGCACAAGGCCGAATGTTTGAAGCACCCAGCGAAGATCGAACTCACTACTCAGTTGTAATTGATCTAGCGAAACAGGCTTTGCCCACACATATTCATTATGTACGTTAATCCCTGTCCCAACCTTGTTCTTTCGCCTTGAATGTATGTCGTGAATTTTAAATCATCTGGAACCCTTTTACTCATTGAGTGTCACGGAAATGTCGAATGCCTCTTTCGGTCTATTCCTTTTTTCTGTAAAAGGATTTCTGTCTTTGCTCACAGGTTCTGTCAATAGTATTGTAAGCATTCGTTGGTAGTTACTCGTATCTCTTGCTACAAGCCTCTTCTTCGTCCCTCACAACATGGTTTAGCCTCCAATGCCTAATAATAGTCTATGAATTATAATGGTTCAACCGTTTAAAATATGGTCATTTTCTAAGCGCAGCTTAGATATGACACCGGCCCGGAGGTGTGGTGAAACATTTGAGGCTCGAACTTACTCGGAATTGAGGATCGAACTCGCTCGTAATCAAAAGAGACATGATCACCAAAGTGTGCATCACATTTGGTACTTAACTGACTGAGTAATAGATCAATGGTTAGATAAGTCTTCACTCATCCAAAGAGAAAAGCTAACTGATCTAGTGAGACAAGAAGAACTCCTCGCCGAAATAAAATACATAGTAAAATATGTTTGAGACAAAGTCATCCGATGTTCAGTCGAAAGAAACGTAACAGATTTTATATCAGAATACGATCGTTATTAGATAGATATTTATTAAAGATAATAAAAGACAATAATATGATGTTCCGCGTAAACACCGAATCTTACGATCGTATCAGTTCGCAAGAGTAGTTTCATAAACGCTTTTCCATGCCGTGAACATTAAGGTATTAGCTCATATTTAGATTTTTCTGACATAACACAATTATTATACCAGTAGTATAAACATAACTTGCTTTATCTGATAGAAGTTTGCTATATACTACACCTCAACGTGGCCCCTAAGTCTGGCTTTATACAGTGCAAGCGTGGGGAATTCTGTCTATACCAAAGGAATTAGCTGAAGGACTATTTTGTTAAATGTTAAGTTTTCCCGCTAGAATGTTGGTTCACAGTTTCGTAATTTGTCATATTAAACGGAGGTATTGTTATTTCAGGATCCAGGGTAGTTTAATCAATGTCTCTGGGTAATTCACTAATAATGATGTGGAGTGGGTAAACATCTACTTTCTAAAGGGACTCAGTATTAAAAAACAAATATGTTTTTGATTATATCAGATGACATGTATATATACTGGGATGCTGAATTCAAAATAAATACATACTGTTTATTTGATGTTCACTATATATAAATGTTATAGCGTTGAAACCATAGAAAAATAACACAGACTCGGATATAAAGTTAAACGGTATATTATTCACGGAAAGGTAGTACAAGGTATGTGGACTTGATAGTACTTCTCTCACTGGTGTCCTGACACACTCATTGATACACTCACTCGGTGATACACTCTTGGTGACTCACACCTGGTGACTTACGATTTACTAGCAATTATTAGCCACATTACATAAGTGTGGGAGAGTCCATTTGTAGGTACTTGGTAAAAAGGATTAATACATTTTCTTCTTTGGGTTAATTGTCAAAGGTTCGGTGAATTTCCTTTTTCTCCCCGACCTTCGTTGTTCAGGCGTATATTGCGGGGGTTCGAGGTCAAATGTGTCGTAAATGATCTCGATGGGTTCTTCCACTTCATCCTGTGTGCTGTTAGAATATTTGTTTATTTTTTATATATTTTCTTTTTTTTTCTGTGTGGTCAAGTGAAGCGAAGGACAATTATAGCAATGAGGGGAAAAATCTTTTCACTAGTAAGTATTTTCAAATTGTTGGTTTACTTTAGATTGAGCAAATATTTCTTTTATACTTTTCTAAATATATCTGACGTCAGCATCAAAGCCTTTTTTTGTATTTACGTTGTCTGTCATTCGGTTGAAGTGTCCGCTTTTTTCCTGTTGAGTATTAACATATAACTGTTGTATATGTAACTTTCTTTCGTGAAAGATTTCTCTTTGTTCGCCAGACTTGAGATTAAGACACTGGGATATTTTTAAGACGTCTTTAGATTTATGGAGTGACACTTCTTTCTCTTTAGGTAGAGGTTTCTCTTTGGTTCTTCGGTTCTTATGGTCGGCAAGGGATATTTTCGTTCTTTCCTTTGTGTGATTCGGAATATCTCGTCGCAAGATGTTATGGTCGGCAAGAGTAAATTTTGGTCTTTCCTTTCACGAGGTCGTTTCGAATTTTTTCGCCAGTTGTTATGGTCGACAGAGAGAATTTTGGTCTTCCCTTTCGTGAGGTCGTTACGAATCTCGTCGCCAGTTATTATGGTGTTGAAACCATAGAAAAATATCACAGACTCGCATATAAACTTAAACGGTATATTATTCACGGAAACGTAGTACAAAGTATGTGGACTGGGGAGTACTTCTCTCACTGGTGTCCTGACTCACTCATACACTCACTCGGTGATACACTCTTGGTGACTCACGATATTTAACAACAACCTCCCCCCCCACACACGGGTCGCATGTGGCACAAGGGCGGTTTAATGTGGGCTCTCCGAGCCCGTAGGCTCAGCCAAAAATATGACCATTAGAACCCGTATAAACGGGTTCAGGGACTGTCTACCTCCCCGGACGAAACTTTGCCACAGGGAAAAGTTTCGTCCGAGTTCCTCTCTGCCAAAAGCAGAGAGTTCGACAGGTGTCACACATGGTGACTTACTGTATTTACTAGAAATTTGTAGCCACATTATATAAGTTTGGAGGAGTCCATTTATAGTTATGTCAGGTGCCCACATTAATAAATTACCAAGTTACAAACGGATATTTCAAATGATTTTCACTCTGCATTTGAATTTTATACATTCTAAAATAAAATCCAAGTTGAAAAGACAGTTATTTTATACAGCTAGAATATAATTGTAATACAACATTGACATACATACCAAATGGAAACTGTATATTTTGCAATTAGACGTGTCTAACGATGCATGAATATAATTACTGATGTAACAGAAATTATGGGTTATTTTAAAGACCTAGGTTTTAAGGATCTAATTTAATAACAATTTGTTAAAATCAGTTAAACAGGATTTGTGTTTTTAAATCTACTTTTCTTCTAATAGATTTAATAAAACCAATAAATTATTTAAAATCCTAATTTAATCTTTAGGAAGTGTTTAATAAAATAAAGTAAGTATATGAAATAACTTATCTATTATTCTTTAAACGATTCAGCAATCTATCCAGGATTTCTTTTTTTACATTTTTTTTTTATTCAGGAACACCAAACGAGATGATCTCTGAAATGAAGGTGCGTGCAAGAATCGATGGCACAGATTCCAGAGTTTGCGTATGGAATAATGGTCCATGATTTCTGATGTTGTCCTGGATAAGTAGTGGAGTGAATTAATTATTTATATATTTATTTATATGAGTGTTTGCTTAGGTCGATGAATTTAAGTTAATAGTCCAAGGTGGATTATTACACACGAACACACACACACACAAACACATATACATATCACAGTGCAGGATCTGCCTATTTATACACATAGGCGCGCGCGCACACACACATACACATATATATTTATAAATATGTATGTATATATTTCTTTACATAGTCTTTCGAATGCACAAGCCTGTAGCAATAGATTTACACTGTTTACAAAACAGCGTGTTTACTCACACGTTTATCCACTAATTATATTGCGTAAAACAGTAAGAAATACATACATACACGGAATATATACATACATATATATATATATATATATATATATATATGTGTATATATATATATATATATATATATATATATGTGTGTATATATATATATATATATATATATATATATATGTGTGTATATATATATATATATATATATATATATATATATATATATATATATATATATATATATATATATATATATATATATAGCATAATGAGAGGCCACGGATACTTTCTTGATATGTATATAATATCTGGATAAAATAAATGAAACAAAATTGGGTGGTCTGAAATATTAAATATATACAAAAACACAGAAATAAATACTTTCATAAAAAACACCCAATTTTGTTTCATTTATTTTATCCAGATATTTTATCCAGATATTATATATATATATATATATATATATATATATATATATATATATATATATATATATATATATATATATATATATATATATATATGATATAACGATATATAATTTCAATAATTTTATATATCAACAACGTGTCAACGTCAATAATAACTAGACCTAAGCTTTCTGTTATTATTAAGATTAAATATCAACGGATTGTTATGTAAAAAAATAATAATATTTATTTTATCGTTTTTTAAAACCATGGACATTTTTGTTAAAATATTGTTTTTTTTTTCTGGCGTCAAGGCTGTAACATATAGTATTACGGGAAATCTGAGCGTTTTTAAGGGGAAAACATTGATTTAGAAATTTTCGAATTTATCTAAACTTTCAGGGCTAATTCAGAAAAGAAAGCAGTCATTTTAAAACGTTACTTTGTTTAAATATCATGTTTGTAAAATATTTTTGTTTACATATGTTACTTCCATTCATTTAATCTTATGAAATTTTGAGAAATTCTTCTTTGAATTCTTAATATTAGTTATAAGGACAAGTCCTCAAAGAATTCAAATTAGGAAATATTTTTGGTCCTCCATTTACAGAAAATCTCTCATGCAACAAAATATACAATGAAAGTAAGACATTATTTAATTAAAAAAATAAATTTAACTTTTTATGAATAACATATATTATGGACGCTATTGTCTAAAGTCATAATTTTCGATGAATAATCAATTTTTACAACAATTTGTTTCCCTTTTTAAATTTAATTTAAATAATTTATAATATTTTAAATATTTTAAAATGCTGTAGCGATCAACTAATATTAAACTATTTAAAAATTAAAACTGTATATATTAATCATAAATGGAAAAGCTCACTAAAATTCAATGAAGACCAGTATTTTAAAACGAGTTTTGAATTTTTTTTATCAGTGTATATACATGTCGACTTTTTTGAAATACGGATGTCTATAAAATAACATGAGGTAAGAGTGGTAACTATAGTATATTTAACATATATTGGTAACATTTCTTCAACAACCGTCTTCGTAAGTAAAGCAATGTAGCCCATGTTGCTAAAAATCAATAAATTATATTTTTACAATATTTTTTTTTACTTTTACTAGTTAGTAAAACGTTATATAAAGAAATTCGTACACCTCACAGACGTCAAGTTATTTTTACAGTTATAGACCCCTTAGTTCCATTTACCAAACATAATTTTGCCGATAGAACTATCAAAACCTCATCAAAACACCCAACCCGTGTTAAAAATGCTTTTCTAGAATATGTTAAATTAAATGTAATATATTTAAATTCAGCATAATTAAATTTTAAATCAACTGAGCTTAAATAATTTTCAGAAACGTTTATTTTATTTTTGAAATACTTATTTTTAATAAAGAGGATTATATTGTAGATTTTGCTGATAAAAAGGAAAAAAAAAAGATTCAAATCAATTTAAATTCGGACTTAAATAGGGTAAACGATTTTGCTTACTGCAAATATTAAATTTAATTTATTAGCTCGGAATAAAACAATAAAAGAAAAGGCTTAAAGAAAGATTTCACATTGTTTAATAGGCATTTTAAACTTTAGATATCACATTTTTTAAATGTATCCCTCTCTCTCTCTCTCTCTCTCTCTATATATATATATATATATATATATATATATATATATATATATATATGTGTGTGTGTGTGTGTGTATGTGTGTCTTTGTGTGTGTGTGCGCGCATGCGCGCGCGTGTGTGTGTGATGACCTGACGACTGCATTTAAGCATAAAATACACCTTCGCCGCTCTGTGTTGACATCAATTTCCATTTGAATATTTACATACGCTCTATCCTCGATATTGAGCACTTTAACCCATAAATATATTATTATCATATAGATTGATCGGAACACAGGGGTATCGAGAGGAAATATTGCGTCGCTGAACGAGACTGATATGAATAGACAGATCGAGACACGGAGACAAGTAAAATATCTGCTAAATTTAGTGATGAACAAATATAAATAATATGTAATGTAACAGATATGAGATTAATCCGGGAAAGTCGACAGGAAAACCAAAGAAGAAAGAAAAAAAAGCAAAGATAATTAGAGAGAGAATAAAAAAAAAAGAATGAACGAGAGAAGAATTATTACATGATAGCAAGAAAGATAGAAAAAGAAAGAGAGAAACAAGCAAACAAACAAAAAGAGGAAAAGAAAGATGTTAATGGTGAATAAAAAAGACGAACGATAAAAATAAAAGAGAGAGAAAGACAAGCAAAAAAGAAAGAGGGGCAAAATACGAAAGAAAGACAAAAACGATAGATTGGAAAAACAATTAGGAATAAAATGAGAGAAAATTATGGAAAGAGAGAAGAAAAAAGAAAAAGAAGAGAAGAAAAAAGATAGTGAGAACTATACATAACGCAAAATAAAATAAAATGAAGAAAGAAAAAAGAAAGAAGGAATGAAAAAAGAAAGGAAAAAAGAAAAATGTTAGAAGAAAAAGGAAAAGAAAAGAAACAAAATGATAAAAAGAAAAAGGAAAGAAAGTCAGAAGGAACCAATGAAAGAAAGAAAGAAAACGAAAGAAAATGTAAGATGTGAACAGAAATGAATAGAAAAAATGAAAAGAAACAAACAGAGAAAAAAAATTAGAAAATGAAAGAAGGAAGGCAAGAAACGAAAATGAATTAAAAATGTCTGTCTTTCTTGAAAGAAAGACACAAGAAAACCCGCAAGAAAGAAAGACAGAAATGTTGCTCCCAGATGGAAGAAAGGTAAAGTGAATAACTATCTCCGGTCACGCAATTTGGCCTTTCAGATTTCTCAAGCCAATTAATCACTTAGTCGCCTCTGACAAGAAGCCATCTATTGTATATAGCAAGGCTTGGGCGAGCAAGACGACCTGACCGTACGAGACAAACGAATAAACCAGTTTGTCTCCTCGATTTTGTCTTTCATTTATTGATTATTGCAGACGTGTTTGAAATAAGCTTTTACGTTCTGGATACGCATATAGTAACAAGATTCGATATGTCGTGACCAGAGGAAAATTACATAGCATTACACCGTTCTCTCTTGGCACCAACAATTCAAAAGAATTGACCAAAGTCATATTTTCAGTATGGCGGCCGCATGCAGAATAAGTGCAGGGGATGGTCCCGTGTCAAAGAATGAGTACAATGCATTGGCTTCTTGCTTATAACTTTGGTTTTTGGTCGGCTAAACAAGTTTAAGTTGTTGATTGCCCAAATAAGTTTTACATTAAACCTATTTTATTCTACTACAATACTTCTCAGTGGTATCTATCTATCTATCTATCTATCTATCTATCTATCTATCTATCTATCTATCTATCTATCTATCTATCTATTCTATCTATTCTATACATTGTAAATATTTTCGCTCCCTTTCTTTGTTTCTTTCTTTCTTTGTTTCATTCATTATTTATTTATTTCTATCTTTCTCCTTCTTGTATATGTCAATTGTAATTCATGTTACTGGATTCTTTCTATCTATCTATCTATCTATCTATCTATCTATCTATCTATCTATCTATCTAATATAATTCTACTATATTCTTTTCTTTTTTTTTCTTTTTTTTTAAGCTTATCACCCCAAGCAAAGATGGAAGCCACTAGCACTCAAGGGGTTACAGAAGGTTTGGAGGAAGAGCAGATAGGAGTGGTAAAGGAGAGGATGTGGAGAAAGATATTGGATAGATCAAGGCAAGGGGGTTACAGAAGATTTGGAGTGAGAGCAGATAGGAATGAAAGGTGAAAGGATGTGGAGAAGGGAAGTGGATAGATCAAGGCAACTGGAGATGTCGATTGACGTTACACTTAAATAGTTGGAGATTGTATTTGTCAAGGAAACAGGAATAAGGAAGGGAGTTCCACAGGCGAGATGTGCGAGACATGAAGCTATTGGAGTAGAAGAGACGCCTACGTCTAACAGTTTCAACGGTGAAGGGGTGGGAACGGGATGCCAGCCTCGTAGGACGTTTAAATTCATGGGGCCTAGGAACCAGCAAAAGCAGCTCATCGGAGCAATTACCGTGAAAATATTTGTAAAAAAGACAGAGCGAGGCAACGTCGCGTCTGTGAGAGAGCGACTGCAGACGAGATGACAGATCAGGGCCAATTACATTGCATATCCGTCTCTGGATCTTATCAAGAACCCTGTGGCAAACAGCAGGGGCTCCAGACCATATATGGGAGCAATACTCATATAATATTAAAAGTTCACGATACGTATCGATGTTCGGTTGCTGGACTCTTCAGAAGCCAGATAGTAAGAGAGAAACAGCACAAAATACAAGTTTTGAATATGTTTGATAAAGTAATTACGGTTCTAAGTTGAGCACTTTATCCAAAAAATTATTTTCAGCTTGAATTACCTTAAGCTAAATATTTTTAAATATCAATGCCTGTTACTAAAAACAAATTTCGCGCATTTTAATTTGCTGATACATTTTCTATGAATAAGTACTTACGTCACGCACCTATGTTAAAGCAGTAGTAAAGTAATAATCTAGGACATAACGCATTTCTATGACACATTTTAACACAATTAGGACTAAAAAAGAAATGAAGGACATAAATATGATGAAATGAATATAAAAGATATAATGAAATTAAATAGGTTTTAAGCTGCTTGTATATTTATTGTCAGTGATGATATTGGCTTTCGTTAGATGTGATGATGATATCTAAGATCATATGTAGATGTTTTAATTGACAGTCGAGCGACTTAAGCCAAGCAACCGGCCAATGTTCGTCGGTGTTCCTCTCTTCATCAGAGCGTTTAACAATATCTAATTGCACTTTCATGGTGGTGGCTTTCCATTCTTCGACGCACCGCCATCAGAAGAGATTACACTACGCTTGGGTGCCATAATGAAAGCCTATAAGTTTCCACAAACACAACAAAAACGAAAGAGAGCGAATACGCAAGAATCCAATATGGCGTACATCCAAGAACTGACCCTCCCCGCCTTGAAACATGATGAATTTGCTAATGCGTCGTAACTACGAGTCGTCGTAGGTAGAGATTCTTGTAATCCGAGGAATTACTGTATATGCTTCGGTTATACATAAAGAATTAATGCACACTCAAAAACATTTTCTTAAATGTATCATATGTCTATTACTTATTTAAAATATGTTTTGTTGTTGACGGATAATTTTAGCAGTATTTACATTAGTCGGACTATTGTCCTCATCTTTGTCGCCATATTTATCACAACGTTTCGGCCGTTGTACGCTCCGGCCTTCTTCAGGTGGTTGGAATTTCGAACCGAACCCTTTACTTCGATCACTGGGGTAGACTGTTCTAGTTCCACGAGCCATGTTTGATGGATGTCAGTTATCAGTTATCTACTGGTAATTTTCCCTCTGAAAGTTCTCCACTGCCTGAACCGGGTATTGAACTCACACTCTTTGGGTCTGTCACTGGATCTAACCAACGCCTTTATCCACTGTACCATGTATCCTTGAGGACATCTGGGTATAAATTCTTGAGTATTATAAACCTAATTTTTCAGCATCATTTTTTACCAGTACTCATATTGCCATTTTGCTGTTATCAATGCATGTTTTTACCAGATCTCATATTGCAACTTTTTTTTTGTTATCATTGCTGTTCTCTGGCACTCCTTATTACTGGGTCCCATATTGTATTTATTTCTATGCTTGGCCGACTCAGGAGATTTTTGTGGCCTAGCATATGTGCTGATTCCTTAAGTTTACGAATTTTCCAATGGTGTTCCCTGTCTATGATTTCAACCTGATCCCATAGGGGACGGTGATCTCCCTTCTCTCTCCATATGTGGTCAGCCACGCCTGATTTTTCTACTTCCCCTCGCATTACAGCTTTCTGGTGTTCTTGAAGCCTTACCTTGAGGGGGCGGCCTGTTTCTCCTTTAAATACTGTACATAATACCTCATCTCAGAAATAGAGACGGATAATTTTAGGTTTTAAACGAACTGTCGACAATTCGTATAAGTTCAATAAAATCGATCATCTTGTTTATAAATAGAATAATACGCAGAAACAGAATCTGTAAAAATGATAATGCATTTTAGAAGCCGTACATATTTAATCAAACAATCAACAATCAAATTAACTATCATGTTGGAATAAGCATACTTTTTTTTAACCTTTCACTTCAAGCAAGGCAATTAATCCACTAAGACGCAAAAAATTACTGAGCGTGAAGGAATATTAGAAAAAGAAAACATTACTGGGGAGAGAGAACGTTAAAAGCACAAGAATTTAGACGGCAGAAGATAACGATTGGCATTGCATTTAAATTATAGAAAATCAAAGTTGACTTGAAAACTAAGAAACCAAAAGAGAAATCTACAAGAGAGAAGTTCGAGAAACTGTTGGCATAGAAATGACGGCTAAATCTAACCATTTTAACTGTAATGATGTCACTAATCTAGTACTACGCTTAAATTCGCAAAGTTTAAGTAGCAAGAGGAAAGCTCATCAGAACAGTTACCATGAAAATATTTCTAAGAATAATTCTAAAATATTATTTGATTTCTTCGAATCTACACAACTTCGTGGTCACAATACAGCACTGACGTTCAAATATAAAAATGTTGGAAAGTTAATATTCAAAGTCATTTCAAAGAAGGACTTTGGTTTTTATTTATTTTCTTTCCAGAGAATGGTTTAAACTGGAATCTTTGTAAGAAAATGGACTGTGCATATTTTCTTTCCAGAGAATGGTTTAAACAGGGAATCTTTGTAAGAAAATTGACTGTGCATATTTTCTTTCCAGAGAATGGTTTAAACTGGAATCTTTGTAAGAAAATGGACTGTGCATATTTTCTTTCCAGAGAATGATTTAAACAGGGAATCTTTGCAAGAAAAGATATTTTCTTTACATGTGCAACGCCAAAATACCGAAACTTATCCGCTTACAAGGACAGCTGATTAAAAAATAATAATAGTAATACTTTATCCGTTGGCTCAAACAGAATTTGCTTGAATGAAGGATTGCTGGCTAGAAACACGCCATAAAAACAAGCACATATACGCATACGCAGACAAACACGCGCATGTGCACTATCTTTCTCTTTCTCTCTCTCTCTCTCTCTCACACACATATATTACATACAAAAGGCATTTAAAATTACCTCATGTTATGGTCATTTCATCTTACGAATCAAGATTTACTGGTAAGGATTTTCAAACCGATCAAGGTAACAAGATAAAATAAAATGAAAAAAATAATTTATTACCTTGATAATTTTTCAACAATGATGAGGCTGCACCGCAGTGGAAGCTGACTGTACGCACTTATCTCAATGATAATCTATCAGGAAGAATGATCGGGCGTGATAGTGATAAAAGCAGTGTGCTGTTGAAATGGCCACCAACATCATCTGACTTGACACCTTGTGATTTTTTTTCTAATTTGCTATGTAAAAGGACAGACCTATATTCTGCCTCTTTCTCCAAGCCTAGAGGAACTTAAGCATAGACTCACTGAGGCAGTAGTGAATGTTACGCAACACATGCTACAGTGTGTTTGGCAGGAGCTGGACTACCGACTTGACGTGGTGCGCATATTGAACATTTGTGAAGCTTTGTGAAATCGATTCTAAAATCTACATCATTTTCAATATCTTGTTTCAAAATAAAGCTTATGTTATTTCGTTTGTCTGGGGTATGTGGTTATTCTGATGTTCTTATTTTAATTGATCTCATTTTTTTTTTTGCAATCCGGTGTATATTATTATTAGTTAAGATTTACTTGCAACGATTTTCAAACCGATCAAGGTAATAAGATAAAGGATTTTATTTTATCTTATTACCTCCATCGGTTTGAAAATCCTTGCAAGTAAATCTTAACTTGTAAGTTGAAATGATCATAACTATGATATAATTTTTAATTTCTATTGTATGTAATTTATATGCTCTGTTAGAATAAATACACTGAGCTTTCTTTGTGGATCAGTTTTAATATTTTATGTTATTTGGATATACTTGGGTTATATACCAATGGATTATTATCTATCTATCTATCTATCTATATATATATATATATATATATATATATATATATATATATATATAAAAGGAAGATATTATATTAGTTCCAACGAGAGAAAAGTGTGTATATTAAAAAAAAGAGAAAAACTGCAAACGTTTTTGGTTGTAATGTGGAATTTAAAAAAAAATATCATGCTTTATTTTCCATAATTTTACAAAATTATATTTTTTAAAAAATCCACATTACAACCAAAATCGTTTGCGGTTTCTCTATTCTTGTTAATATATATATATATATATATATATATATATATATATATATATATATATATATATATATATATATATACATATATATATATATATATATATATATATACATATATATATATATATATATATATATATATATATATATATATATATATATATATATATATATATACCGATATAACGGTAAAATTGTCCAAATAGTGTAACAGTAATGAGTAATTGGCCACCACGGAAAATGTTTAATATCTAAAAACACGACTGGACTAAATGAGTTTCTTTTTTACAAATTTTCAGCTGAGAGGTTTAGCGATCGCGACACCATTTGTCGTAAAAATCATTGAAAACTCCTCTGAGTTATTCATTTAGACAGAGAACAGATTAAAAGCGAGCAATGGTAAGATGAAAAAGATCATTTAGACTTTCAATAATGGTACGAACATTCATACTCTGGCTGCCATCTTCAAATTCCATTCAAGAACCATCAAGAGAACGCTGAATAAGTTTTAAAAAAGAGGGAACAGATGAGAAGAATATCACAACGGCAAGATGGATGATCATTTCAACTTAGAGCTAAATACATTCTTACAGTTCAAAGTATAGATCAATAATGTTATAAAAACCTCGGTGATTTCAAGGGAGATAACTTTCATTTCTAAGATACAACGGTTCTAAGCTTAATCTTAATCTTTGCTGTTACACACAGTATTAGATTAATGGTGAGTAATTGATGACAAAACGAGAAAAATACTATGTAATGCGTTTAATCCTTTAACATTTTTGAAGGACGAAATTTACGCTCTCTCTCTCTTTATATATATATATATATATATACATATATGTGTGTGTGTGTGTGTGTGTGTGTGTGTGTGTGTGTGTGTGTGTGTGTGAGTGGACATTGAAGTCAACACCCAAGGGCGACAATCTGTTTCATGCTAAACCCAATCGTCAGGCCATGTCAGAAGAGTAATACATTTCAGATGCAACAAGGAAGGTCTTCAGTGATGCACTGTCTTCATAGCCGATTTCGGGTTTTGCATCATATCGGCTCCAACAGCAACCCCGACCTAATTCCACAAGATTCAGGCCGCCTCCTTGATAGCGTTTTGCTACGCACTTCGACATTGCAAAAAAGATAAATAAAATATGGCTAGGATTCCGACCGTTCTTATTGACATACTTCAGTCAACATCAGCCAATGAAATAAGGACTTTCCCCCCTTCCCTCCTATATAGTCTTGTATTTTGCTACATCCGGTTTTGCGCTATTTCCTGGAATTCGTAACGAGGTAAGCTGGACTCGTTCTTGCAAGGGTCAATCCAATGTTTTACATTTCATTAATTACTAATTCAATAACTTAACTCTACCACTTACATTACCCCCCGCCAAAAAAAACCAAAAAAAAAACCCTCAATAATTCTTACTATTCTATAACAATCTTTAAGTCTAACCCTATATGAAACCGTTCATTACAAAGTTATCTTGTACTATTTATTTTAAATTTCTTACTAGTTTTGTAACCTATCAATTAAAACAGAACAATGGCCTAATCTAAGCAAGGAAAAATAATAATAATATTACTTTAAAACCTATAAAGCTAAAGTAATATAGACTAATTTACGAAACAGTTCATTGCAAACTTGTCTCGTCGTACTATCTATTGAGATTTCTTACTAGTTTGTAATCTATGAATTAAAATAATACGATGACCTAATCTAAGCAAGGAAAAATAATAATTAAATATACTTAAATTATTAAAAAATCTAAGAAAAGCTAAACTACTCAAATAAGTAACATATTCGCTTTTAATTATAAATATTATTCGACATGAATCTAGTAAATTAATACTAGTATTACCACTAACTTTTAAACTATGAACACTATGATCTAATTTTACATACATAAGAATTGAAATTGATAAAAAAAAAGAAAAAAAAAAAGGGCTCCTATGACCTATATATATATAAACATATATATCTGTTTGTGCGTGTGTGTGTGTATGTGCTATTGGAGAAAAATAAAAACCGTTGGAGACAGATTGCCACAGCATGAATATATTTATTTATTTTTATTTTTTTTAATTTGTATCACTCCATGCAAGCCATTATTGCCACTAAGAAACAAGTGGTTACAGGCTGTAAATAATTTTGGAAGAGAAACATTACTAATGAGCGAGAAGAAAAAAATAGTAAATAGAAAGACAGCAGATAGCGATTGACATTGCAGTTAAATTTTTCACATTAATGTTGCCTGGAAAGCATGGAGTCAGAATGGAGTTTCACAAGCGAGAAGCGTGAGAAAAGAAACTGTTGGCATAAAACTTAATACTACATCTAGCCAGATCAATTGTTATAGCTATCGCATTTTATTCAACAAAAAGAGAGTTAAATCTTTGATATCTAATTTGTTTACTTAATTCGAATTTAAATAATTTTTAAGTCTTCGTATTTAATTCTTCGTATATATAAACTAGTACTTATTGTGCAAATATAATAACATATCGGGACTTATTTTATGTGTTTGGAACCAAGGTTTATACTTACATAGGTGAAATTACACACACACACATATATATATATATATATATATATATATAATTGTCATCCACAGACAGACTGTTTCGCTGTATCACACCTCATCAGTGTCGTTAGACGTCCGGTTGCCTCTAGCTAGGATCGAAACCCGACTGAATTGGCATCAGTCGGAAATTCTACCACTGAGGGATGAAAGTGAATTTTAGCGTATTTATTTTTAGATTTAGATAAACACACGGTGACTGACAGTGACTCAATTCTGCCGAAGAGTCTTGCTATATTAGCTTTAATAGTCACTGTTTACAAACGCACGCTTCACTCTCACAGAGTTCAAACGAAATTAATTTTTCAGGAGCCAATATTATGACTGATATATATATATATATATATATATATATATATATATATATATATGTATCAGTCATAAATTAATCGAGTATGGATTATATGTTTGTATAGGTATATAAGAAATGTAATTAATGATGGTTTCTAAGAATATTAATAGCTGTTGCTTATTATATTAATATTCGTAAAATTTATTTTGTAATGTGTTTTAATCGGAGTCAGTGAGTTTGGGCAGATGCTTGGTTTTATGGATACATGTAGACATCAATTCTGTTCTCGTGTTCAGCAAGTTAAGCTTATTTAAGTGATTTAATATAATAAGCTTCTCCAATAAGCACAAGTTACATCTGTCTCCCGCTCTATTGTAAAATATAATTCTTCGTCTTTCGAGCTTATGAATTTGAATGATATAAATTATGAAGAATTAATTATAATATTTTAGGCAACAATAATTAAATAACAAGTCTTTATATACAATTTTAAATCAACACTACCAGAATGTGAACGCTATAACGGTCTTAATATACTCAGCACTTGAAGATTGTAATTGAGTTATATCTTCATTCATATAACAAACATCGATCCAAACAGAATAACGAGGCCGTCTAGTGCTTTCTGCATTGTGTTGAGGATTATTCTAGGCTCGATGAATTACTCTATGTGTTTGTGTATATATATATATCTCCTTAGTTATCACATTAAACATTAGACACTCGTATTTGCGTAGACAATCCATTAATTTATTAAACAGTATATTTATTTTCGTCTACCGACCTGAATGTTTCAGAAATCTTATTTTAAAATAACATGCAGACTCCGGTATATTTTTATTTAATAAGATTTCTCAAACTTTCAGGCCGGCTGATGAAAATAAATCAATATATTGTTTAAAAAAGAAACGGATCGTCTATTCAAATATATAAGTATCGACTAAAAATAATGTTTAAATCTGTCGGTTTTAATAAAAAATCATTATTTCTTTAGAATATTTGCTGTTACACGCACACACATACACACACACATATATGTATGTGTGTATATATATATGTACAGGGGTTGGACAAAATAATTGAAACACTTGTTAATATCAAAGAAATTTTATCTAATATGGAGTTAGTCCTCCTTTAGCCTCACATACAGCTTTAATACATGTAGGAATGGAATCATACAGCTTCCTGACTTCATACGGAGGAATTTTCAGCCATTCTTCCATTAACGCCTGCTCTAGCTCTTTAAGACACGACGATGGAGGATAGCGGCTCCTAACTTGTTGCTCCAAAATGCACCACAAATGTTTAATAATATTGATATCTGGAGATTGGGGAGGCCACTCCATATGTTCTAGCTCACTTTCATGCTCTTCATACCAATTCTTAACCACTCGAGCGGTATGTATTGGAACATTATCGTCTTGGAAGATGCAGTCACCATCAGCGGATAAATTCTGGGCCATTGGATGAACCTGATCACCCAAAATATTCAGGTAATCTTTGCTGTTGAGTCTACCACGCAGTGCAACTATTGGACCGAAACATTTCCATCATATAGCGGCCCAAACTATCACTGATCCACCACCATGCTTCACTGTTGGAAGAAGGCAGTCAGGGTTGTAAACTTCTTTGGGCTGCCTCCACACATAAACTTGCCCTGAAGTTGGGAAAAGAGAAAAGCTGGACTTGTCTGAGAATATGACTGGCTTCCATTGGTCTGCAGACCAGGCATTGTGATCTCCGCACCATTTCAACCACTTATGAATGTTGCGAGTGGAGAGAAGAGTTTTCCTTACGGCGGCTCTTCCATGATATCCAGCCTTATGGGAGATAACGACGAACAGTTTTAGTAGAAACTGTACTATTCAGATGTTTATTCAACTCAGCAGTCACTTTGGCCGCGGTAGTCCGATGATGTTTTGCCACATTGCGTTTCAATGCACGTCGGTTCCTGTCAGTAAGTTTGCAAGTCCGGTCCGAATTGCTATGCTTGCTAGAGGTTTTACCCTGTTTCTTGAGTTGCGTCATAGTTTTTGATGTGGTAGCTCTTGAAAAACCAAACAGTTTAGCAACCTTAGTGATCGAGGCTCCTGGCATGCGAGCTCCAACAATTTGCCCATTTTCGAACTCAGAGAGGTCATGCATTTAGCTTAACGTTTACTAAATTCTAAAAATAAATAAGTCAAAGACAGTAAATTAGATAAATAAACGTATTTACAATAGATATAACCTGCAATTTCGAAGTTTTAGTTAAAGTTGTTAATAAAGGTCTTTGAAATATAGGAGCAGAATTTGCACCTGTTCCAATTATTTTGTCTAATGCCTTTATATATATATATATATATATATATATATATATATATATATATATATATATATATATATATATATATATATATATATATATATATATATATATCGAGAGATAGAGTGAGAGAGGGAGAGAACGCCATCTATCAAGAATTTTAATTTGGAGGATTTAATATTCTTTCTGACTATACTAATTGTGATACTCCTCATATCGCTGTATAGCTAGAGTTGATAGAATAAATTTGTGCATTTTTTTTTTAACTATTCTGTCCATTTTTTTTTCTTTAGAAATTTGCTTACATAATGTTTGTTCAGTCAGGATCATCTTGAATTATTTCCAACTACATCATCGTTTAAAAAATATTGTTGCGCTTCTAACTGCCATTGTAAAGTTCTGCATATATCAAAACATAGATTATATATGTTGTTTTACGTCAGGATAGTACCAGATTTCACATTTTTTGGTAACCCGGCAAAATTTGTTGCAGATTGGCTTGGATGTGTTACCCCACTCGTCATATTCATCAGACATTCCTCCTTCGTATTTTAATTTGTTCATGTCCTTGCAAAATAATCTCAATTGTAAAAATTTTAATTCATTGGATGACATAAAAAAAAACATCTTAATGAATGAGTACTTTGATGAGAAACCACCAAAATTCTGGGAATCTTTAAGTCGAAGAAAAAATGAAGAAAGGTTCTGGAACAATATTCTTCATATTTAGTTGAATAAATGTTGAATGGCATAATTTATTTTGTGCTTTAATCTCCCTTAGAAATCGGCATTAACTTTCCGGGCAATGCAATATCATAATGGTTTCACAAAAAATATATTACTAATTTCTAATGTTTATTTACTATAATGAAGGACACAAAAACTTTCTAAAGCCGGAATTGTACTAAAAGAATATTATGATGACTGACTGGTGGTCCGCTATTGGTGTTATCCATAACAGCTTTCTAGAATCCAACCAGAGCATCACTGGCGAATTTTACTGCCAGAAACAGAATGAAGTGCACATTCGATTATGCAAAATTCGACCGTCATAGGTTAATCTATGAGCTCTAAATGAGTTTCCTGACAATTCTCGACTACTTGTTTTCCGGATGACGCTGCAGAAGCTAACCGACTTGAGGTACGAGCCATTGCCACCTCTACCATATTCCCCAGGTTCCGCACACAAATTCTATCACTTTTCTAAGCATCTTGAGGATTTTAAAGTCATTCCGTTTCAAAAGATGATACTGTAATCGAGGATTTTTGGCCTCCTTGCAAAGTCATAAATGGCCTTGCAACTCGATCGATGTCCAGGTTATCTAGTTTGACTGATTTAAACACGGAATAAAAGTTGATACTAAAATCGGACATTCTTTTCCGTACAACCTAATATTTAGCGTATTGTAGCTTTGTAGCATTGATACAGGCACTAGGTTCGTTCGCAAGGTGCAGCTTCTCACAGACAACGCTTGTGGATAATTAACAGGAAAATAATTCTTTGGCCATTTCGTTACCTACGAAATAAAATCATGAGATGAGATTATACGGGTCCGAAAATTTTATTCAGTTGCAAACTTGTCGCAGGGGCCGGGTGTAGGTGAGCGAGGAAAAGTGAGGCGAGATGAAGGGGCGCGTACCTTCTTTTACGCGTGGTCTGCGAGCGGTACCCTATGCTGCTACTGACAACAGTCTTATATTCTTATATTTCTTATTATTTCAAATTCTTGAAGTCTTTTATATATAAAAAAATACTACCAAAAATAAATAATGTCATTTGTGTGTATATAAATAAAAATCTAAAATGTTTATAACAGCAAAGTTTATAAAATCTAAATTAAAATTGTTACATCCATAATTAAAAAATATTTAAAAAAAAAGAAAGGTAACTAAAATTCGAATAAGAATTACATAGCTGATTTACCTCCCTTACATGGAGGTCATTTGTTTTTCGAATTTTACAGTGTTCATGCTCACATGTTCATAACTTACATTAGACATTCAACCCTTGAAGATGATCTTGGATGACATTGAAAATATTTTGGAAAATACAAATAAAATGGCTAATATGGATAATTACGGATATTTTTTCTTCACCAATTTTGTACAGACACTAAAATAGTGTTCCTGAACTTGAGGGGATTAAAATAAGTGTACATATATATATATATATATATATATATATATATATATATATATATATATATATATATATATATATATATATATATACTGGACTTGAAAAGAAGACCATGATTAGAACGCAGATTTTCCAAAGTGGCCTCTTCTTCTCTTTATTAAATGGTCTCAAGTCGTACTAAGCAATTATTAGTATGATATATATTTTAATCAATTCACCCAAAGTAAGGCGATAGTGCCACTCAGGCGCAAGGAGGCTACTGGAAGTGAAAGTGAATGAGTATACGTTAGAACGAACTGGAAACTCAATCCTAAAATAGAACAACTGATAAACAGCACCTGTTCAAAATACCGAGGAGGTGTGTGAACCGGAGAATATGCGGAGGTATCTACTCTTATTATGCTGTCCTAGATATGCACTTTGATTAATAAATAATGTCTTCGATCGGTAAAACAAGATTTAAAGCCTTTACCATCAAGAGATTTGTATGAAAATAAAGTATTTCTCTTTGAAATTACACGATTGTCTTTCTTAGCAGAGAGTTGCTATTATGCAAAACAGATCTTTCGTTTTGTCAAGTTTTCTATCCGGCGTTTTATTCCGCTCATAATGAAAAATACTGGTCGGCTACGGATTGCGCACTGCAACTTCCACTTCCAATTCGGAAGAAAAACTTCAACGCCAGTCTCAATTTCCGGTAGAGCCAGAAATCTAACAATGGCGTCAAATTAGAGCTGTACGGCCGATGAAAAAGAAATGTGCTTTTTATTTGTCTTTCTGTTGTCGCAGTTTTAGCTAATTTTCAAGCTTTCCAGCGGATGCATATAAAAGTCTCATGCACATTTCCTTTTTGTATGTGTGCATATGAGTGCTTCATCAGAACTTTATATGCTAAAAGGAAATCCGCATATGTCTAGCCTCTCTTAGCAGTTGGCGACTTGACTAACTTATCTAACCTATTATTTTTTTTGCTCGCTGAAAAAAAAGTTGTGACCTATGAATTATGTCAGTCAGAACTTAAGTATTTGTAAATGTTTTCGAATAAGTAAATAAATGTAAAACTAGCTTAAGTGACTAATCGTAGATATGAATTATATTTGATTAATGTTCCAAATGAAATAAAAAAACAAGCTGAAATAAAGTTTTGGAACATTTTTTATCATTTCACCCCAAACAAGGCGGGAATGCCACTAGTAAGATTGGGTTTACAGGGAGTGAAAGTGAGAGAAACGACTGAATATATGGAAGATTGAGAAAAGAACAAAAGATGAACGTGATTCAAGAAGATAGAAGATGGCGATTTGAGGTTTAGATTTTTGAAGATTGAATTTATCAAGGAAGTAACTAAACAGAAGAAACTTCCATAGGCGGTAAGTGCGAGAAAACGGAAAAACTATTGAGGGAGAAGTGGCGGTTGCGTTTAGCTATTTCAACCGTAAAATGAAAGATATTTCTGCAATATTTTATTTTAGTTTTAATTCTAATCTAATAGATCTAATTTAATATTTCTAATAAGCAAAATACATGGCTGCACTTGAAAGCGAATTCGAATTGATTAGAATGATTTTTTTTAATTGCTAATAATGGCTAATTTTTTTTTATTTTCCTTCGGTGTATATGTATGTAAAATTATTTGACGAATATAACGTGAGCGCTTTTTATATATTTTTTATCAACTCATAAATCTTAAAAATTTTTGATAAATATTCTAAAGAATCAAAGGTTTCTTGAATTTTAGGTACATTGGCCTTAAATCTGCTATAGTTAGATCTCGTATTTTCTCATAAGTTCGTGTATGGACGTCCACATTTATAAAACTGTCGCATTTATGTACACACAAATAAAGCTTAAAATTTCATTTTGAAATACTGGAGGTCGCTTAATTGTAGTAAGGTATTATATTTATGATTAGTAATTTGTAATTAATGCCAATCTAGGAGCACATTTAAATTCATGCAGTTGGGGCACCAAGGAAAAAAAAAGCCCGTCAGAGCAGTTGCCATGAAAATATTTGTAGAAAAGACAGGGGTAAGCCACGCCAGATCGGTGAGTATGTAATTGAAGTCGATATACCAACTCAGGATCGATTACATTACAAATCCTTCTTTTGGATTTTGTCAAGAATCTCGAGATGAATAGCAGGATCGCCAGATTAGATATGGTAACAGTATTCAATGCATGGACGAATGGTAGATTTGTAAATGTGAAATATGGAATCTGACGAGAAATTATTTCTGGCACGACCCACTGACCTAAGTGTCTTTGCTATAGATGTAGTTTAAACTTGCCCATCACAGCCGGATGTTGATGGTTTAGTCACAAAGACTGAAACACGGTTGCACGGATTCCACTCCAGTTCTTTGCATTCACTTACGTGCTAATACCCTTGGGAAAGGTATAAATCCATCTCTTCTTCCTCTAGCCATGAATACATATCAGGATAAACTGGGTCCTATAGCCTTGGATGGTAAGCGGTCTAGCAGAAGGAAAATACTGAATTCAAAAACAGCCTGGAAAGGGTTGGGCTCCGTCAAGCTTTCTTGTCAAGGAAACACCGCAGCTACTACGTGTGGTACCCCTACAAATATAATGGGTTACGGAATAGTGATGATGTGAGAAAGATTATCTGCAAAATGACCTCCGATGTAAAAGGATTACGAAGCAGGTGTGCGTCTTAGAAAGAAAGGATAAAACTTCATCCATCCAATATCGATGATTATAATTTAATCTCTGGAATTATTGTCATTTTGGTGGAATCAAGGAAGATACATTGTTTCAGAACATACATATATGAGGAAATATAGATTTAAGGCATTCTATGTGTATGCATTAAACTGCTCAATATCAAGGATAGGGCGTATGGAAATATAAAAGTAGACACCAAAAAATATAAAAGTTAACACCAAAAACCACAGCTGAACGCAATCGTTAGTACTTGACGATTGCGTTTATCATGAAACAGGATATCGCGTCTCGGAGTTGACATCAATGTGCACACACACACACTTATATATATATATATATATATATATATATATATATATATATATATATATATATATATATATATATATATATATATACAATTTTTTAATATCCAAAATTAAATTTTGAAAATGAAAGATCTTTCTGGAATCTTTTAATTAAGCTTTGAAAATAAGATAAAAAAATAAATTTTGAAAATGAATTATATTTCTGCAATCTTTTATTTTAGTTTTGAAAATGTAATGAAAATGAAATTTTGAAAATGAAACGCCTTTCTGCAATCTTTTATTTTAGTTTTAATTCCAATCTAATAAATCTAATTTAATATTTCTAATAAGCAAAATACATGGCTGCACTTGAAATCGAATTCGAATTGATTAGAATGATTTTTTTTTAATTGCTAATAATGGCTAATTTTTTTTTTAATTTTCTTTCGGTGTATATGTATGTAAAATTATTTGACGAATCTAACGTGAACGCTTTTTATATATTTTTTATCAACTCATAAATCTTAAACATTTTGGATAAATATTCTAAAGAATCAAATGTTTCTTGAATTTTAGGTACATTGGCCTTAAATTTGCTATAGTTAGATCTCGTATTTTCTCATAAGTTCGTGTATGGACGTCCACATTTATAAAACTGTCGTATTTATGTACACACAAATAAAGCTTAAAAATTTATTTTGAAATACTGGAGGTCGCTTAATTGTAGTAAGCTATTATATTTATGATTAGTAAATGTATATTTCATTTAATAACAATATCACCTAACCCAACAAATTAATTCAGGAATTTAACAGATTTAAAACTTTATAGATTATTCTAATTTATATTTAAAAACAAATGAAAAGAATTCTTGTAATTATTTATTATCATCGAAAAAAGTGTCTATAATATATCTTATCAATAAAAGCAATTAAAGATTTGCTAATTAAACAATGTCTTAGATGTACTGCAATTTTTATATTACAATTCAGATTGACAAAAAGAGATTTAAATTCTCCAAGCACTTCTGGTTAAATTTCATGTAAACATTAAGCTATACAAAAATTATTTTTTGGAAATTTCATAAAATTAAATAAGTGTGGGGTAAGAGATATAAAAAAAAACATCATTTTACCAATATTTCATCAAAGTCCTACTATTATTTGATTATTTCATTAATTTCCAAATCAATGTGTTTTTCACCGCAAAAAGACCCTAAAAATCAATATTCAATATTATGGACACCCGCTGACACAAGAAAAAATGAACATGTTGTCTAATGTATTCAGGTCTACATATCCTAATGGCTCTAAGGTAAAATCTGATAATTATTCCAGATTTTATTCTCCGCTTCTGTTCGGAATAGAAATTGATATGGTCATTTTTGTTAGTGGATTTTTGTTAAACTTTAAAGTCTAATGTATTATTGTTTCGTATTAATAGGATATCGAGGAAAGGCAGAGAGTTATTTGTTTCAAATTCCTGTGTGAATTTGATGGTTGGCTCAACATTATTGTGTTTAGCTATTATGTTTAAAAGGTTCGGATCTTGCAAGTAAAGATTGAGAACACATTCAAATTTCTACCATACACATACCAGTTCATATTTCATATTTCAGACGTAAAAAACGAAAAAAAAGTCCATAAAGCCAAAACAAAAACAAATACTTCCAACAAAATTATACAAAATTTATAAATCTACCCACCAACATTTCAACTAAACTCGCAAATGAATTCGCCATCCTTATCGCCACCTCCAAGACTATCGGCGATATAATCAGAAAGAAATATAAAACAAAAAACAATTCAAATGCCGGGGTTTATCAAATGAACTGTCTACAGTGCAATAACATTCACATTTGGGCGACATCACGCGATCTAAAAGACCGCATCCAGGAACACAAAAGGGACTTGCGATTAGACAGGCATTCAAAATCTCTCGTCTTACACCGAAACGACGTGGGACATAACTTTAAGTTCACCAATGAAAATCTATTCTTTTAGATACTTTTTTCCTTAAAATCAAACTAAATGTTGTTAATGTGATCATACAGGAACCAGTATGCCAACATGTTGTAGCCGTAAGGTTAATTTTAAATAGGTTTAATCTTTATTTACCACTTAATGACTCATACAGTATCATTTTACTGTCCGTCCTGGGTATGACGATAAACTATTAGGTTATCTCATAAGTTCTGTCCGAATTTTATTCTTTTGTTAAAATGAACGAAATTTAAAGAGTATTTTATAATGTCTAATGGAGCTGAACATTATTTTGGGGTTTAGATGCATTTAAACTGATCAAATCTTATTTCAGAGAACAATAAAATTAAATTTTGTTTGATTAAAACCCTGCTAACATGGAAGTAGCCAGGAATCATTTGAGGCACATAATGCTTTATGAGTTCAAGAAAGGAAACTTAGTAGCCGAAGCGGCTAGAAACATTTACTCGGTTTATGGAGAGGAATGTGTGAATGAAAGAACTTGCAGAAGATGGTTTACAAAATTCAGAGGTGGAGATTTCACCCTTGAAGATGAAGATCGAACCGGACGTCCAGTTGAGTTTGATGAAAAGCTTCCTGAAGCAGCTCTTGAAGAAACTCCTGCTTTATCAGTTGAGGAATTGGCAGTGGTTCTCAGTTCAAACCATACAACTTTTTCATCGTCATCTTCAACAACTTGGAAAAGTATGTAAACTTGGAAAATGGGTGCCTCATGAATTGTCTGAAAACAACCTCAAATCCCGAGTTGACATCTGCTCCTCTCTCCATTCTCGCCAACTTGTTTCACCTTTTTTGGATAGACTTGTGACTGGCGACGAAAAATGGATCTTTTATCGAAATGTTAAGCGTCGTAGACAGTGGCTTGGTAAAGGGGAAGGAACCCAGCCACAGCCGAGAAGGGAACTTCATGCGCAAAAGGTTCTTTTTTCAATCTGGTGGGATTGCCAAGAAATAATCCACTTTGAATTCTTACCACCTAATGCAACAATTAATGCTCAAATATACTGTCACCAATTAGAGCGTTTGAACGAAGCTTTGAGGGGAAAAAGACCTGCTCTAGTGAATCGAAAACAGGTGATGTTTCATCAGGACAATGCGCGACCACACACAGCAAGAATCACAACACAAAAGATCGAAGAAATTGGTTGGGAGAAAATTCCTCATCCACCTTATTCTGCCGATCTTGCTCCTTCAGACTACCATTTGTTTCGTAGCTTACAGAATCATTTGGAAGAAAATGCTTTTCTAACACAGGAAGAGGTTAAAACTGACATTTGTGAGTTCTTCGAATCAAAGCCAAAAGAATTTTACAGTAATGGAATTAGTAAGCTTGTTAATAGATGGAAGGAAGTCATAGATAATCAGGGAAAATACATTGTCGATTGAATCTGTAATTAAATGTAACATTTGGTCACTTGTTTTCTTTATCCCAAATTCGGACAGAACTTATATGCATCCGCGTCCTGGTTAAGACCATAAACTGCATCAAACAGCAAGGCCTCTGATCAGGAGATTTGAAGTTCACCCTGACGTGGGGTGGTAGCACATGTTAAGGTCCCAGCTATGTGTAAATATCCCTCAAACTGGAGTCAAAAAACTATGAAAGTGTAAAAAATAGGTTTTAATACCAGAAAGACTTTGTAAAAAATTATTACCAGCAATAAATTTTTGAAGAAAAATTATTCCCAGCAATAAAAATTTTGTTGGCATTAAATATCCCATTGAGGTTGATATGTCATAAAACAAACCGAATCATATTACTATTTTAACCGCATATATTATAGAATAATCTATCTTTTCCGGATTTACTTGTGAAGCAAAACATTGCAATAGAAGTTTAATACTTATTAAGATTAGCGTAGCTTTACGCAATATCACATCAGCAAAGAATCCACTCAAGATAGGATTTCGGAAGAGCAATTTATGTGACTAGCTTGTTTACCATAGCGATATGCCAGGTTACCTTTTGCTCAGTTGAGCACCGGGTCACAATAAGAAAACGCTCGGTGGAGATAGAATTTTACTAATATTGGCTTACGCGACGTGTTTGCTCAATACCGTTCTACGACAGATGTCCGATATTTACCAATATTATTCATATCTTACCGAAGAGTGAGCCACCGAGGGAGATTGAAATGACAGGCAGAGGCTTGCGAACGAAACTTTCGCGTTCGCTCACCATCGTTTTATGCCAGGGGACTTGTGTAAATCTTGTAAACCGTACAGGGCACTCAGGGAGTACGGAACTTCGTGTAATGATCTAGAAGACAATCTTCCTAAATATTACACCACAATAAAGCATCAGGTTAAGCAAGACAGACACATACTCACGCGCACCAAGATACGCTCGCATGCATAGTGACACATACACATACACGAATATATATATATATATATATATATATATATATATATATATATTACATGCGTGCAAAAGTTTCTAAGATTCTTCATTGAAATAATTTCAATCGCGTCGTATAAAAGCTTTCCATTTTCTCGCATACACACACACACACACACACACACACACACACACACACACACACACACACACACACACACACACACACACACACACACACGAACGCACACACAGATATGATTAAAGACAAACAGAAAAAATTGTTTATATTCATATTGTCTTTTTAGGGATATATATATATATATATATATATATATATATATATATATATATATATATATATATATATAGTGTAACCCGTATATAAGCGAGTTATCGGACCGGAGAAGAAGTATCTTATATTCGGGTTTCTCTTATATCCGGGTTTGGTCTATTATATATACATTAACACAGGCTCTAATTTGGGACCAGATACCATCTCTCTTATATCCGGTTTTCTCTTATATCCGGGTCTCTTATATCTGGGTTACACTGTATATATATATATATACATGTATATATATATATTGATAGAGAGATAGTCTGATTTAACTATATCTGAAAGTTAACACAGACACGCACACACACATATACATACATACATACATACATACATATATATATATATATATATATATATATATATATATATATATATATATATATATATATATATATATATATAATCTTCAGTTCATATGTATTGTGTTTTGGTTTTAGCCAAAGCGTGATATATGGCCTGAAGATTGATTTCATGCCTGAAAGCTTGTCGCCGTTTGACGTTAACATACGCCCAATCACTGATATGTGACATTTTAACCCATAAATATTGCATACTTTAAAATTATATAATTCATACTGTAAAACAATATTTTTATCACGCACACACACGCACACACACACACACACACACACACACACATATATATATATATATATATATATATATATTAAAATTAAATGCAGATCAAATATGGATCGTTGATGATGAAATAAAAGAATAAATCGGAAACGTATATCAATCTAAAATGTTCATTTTTTAAAATTTCCGTCAGAGATTGAGAGAATACAGACAAAAAAAAGAAAACACTCATCTTATCAGTTACGCTTGTGTCAGTTCTCATTTGTTGGACATGTGTCCCGTGTATTAAAACCGTTCATATTTCTATGTGTATGTATGTTTGTGAAGATTATTGTATATGTAAGTGGGCATCGGATGGTAATATGTATTTGTAATTGTGTGCGTGTGTCTGTCTAGTGGGAGTCTTCACCTTTATGCGGTCAAGCCACACAGAAAAGAGTTACAAGATTATAATTCATGATTTGCCTCATTAAGAATGGATTCTTTTTATTAGATAGATATAAATTAGAGTCTTTAAGAATGGATTCAAAAAGATGGCGATATACTGTAAAGTTTTACGCGTGTGTTTCTATTTGGTGATAATGTTATTATTATGTTTTCAATGTATTTTCTCCTTAAAGAATTATGTTCTTTTTCAATTAGGGTAGGATTAGTGAAAGTAAAGTTGGATCAATTGTCTAAACGCAAGTCTCTCTTGTGTTCGTAGCTGCCGGCATTTAGATCTCGTGATGTCTCCCCTACTTAAAAACTTTGCATTGTAGACAATTTATTTGATAAATCCCGGCATTTGATTCGGTGTTGGGTTTAATTTTCTACATAATTATTTTTCTTTCTAATCTGTTTGCTATGATATATGGCAAACAAATTGGTCATCGTCATACTAGAATCGTTGCCACCACCTCCATGACAATCGGATATATACGGAGACGGAAACGCTTTTTCATTAGTGGGATATCTCAGTTTAGATTTCAGATTAGAAAAATAACGTTTACTGTGATGTTTTCTATTTTACACCTATGTGCAGTATCATTTCAGGACTAGGCTTCTCATGCCTCTCCATGTGTTCCTGACTTGTTATCTCTGAGTAAGTGTTGTCTTTTTGTTATTCCCCCTATCGCAGTTCAGCTAACCATTTAGACAAGCTCATCCGACATACTATATCCATACTTCCCTGTGTCCCGCTTGCCTTCATTATTCCCTGTGAGTGTCAAATTTTCTAAACAATCTTTCCTCATTATGTGCCCTTGAAATTTCATTTGTGTCTTTTTGATTATGAGTGTAAGTGTCCCTTTTTTATTCCATTTTCCCTAAAATATCGTTGTTGTATTTCCAGTCCATCGTATTCGTAGCATCCATCTCTAGATCCAGATTTCTGTTGCCACGAATTTCTTCTTCATCCGTGAGGAGATTGTCTAGCATTCACTGTCGTATATGATGGTCGATATTACATAATGTTTCAATAATCTTTCACTATTACAAAGCCTCTTCAAATTTCGGTGTCGACTTTTGAATTCTGTTAAAACCCTACCTAGACATTTAATCTTTCGTACTTGCTTCATTCTGGACTCTCCTATACGTAGTTCGTATTTTAGGCTGTCCTTTTTTTTTCCTTTTTTTTTTTTGACAAACATACAATCTGTCTGTTTACAATTGATGATTAGAAAGTAGTAAGAAAGTGAGAAGAAAAGACGAAACATCAATTGCAATTCTTCAGTGTGCAAAGAAATAGCAAACATTCCTGGCTTCTCAATTACAAGCTTGAATATCCTTTCAGGTACAAAAAATAAAATAGCTGTTACAAGAAAAATGTTTAACCGAGATAAAATAATGTCTTCCTCAGACCCGTCGTTTTAAAAGAATTAAACAAAAAAACACTTATCAAATAATTTCCACAACCATGTAGGTTTAATGTAATTAACCCAATCATCCATTAACACTAACTTATTCTATTTTAACCAGATGCACTCTAACTATAAATAAGATAAAAACGTTATTCAAAATATAATTTTCTGCTACATGTGACTAAGCGATCCCAAGAAAAAGCATAGATTTATAATTTATTATAAAAAACTACAAAATATTGTACCTAACTTACCAATAACTAAAACTACTTTATATAAAAGAAGCAATGTATTTATGAATTAAAATTCTCTCTGGGAGATTGCATCTCCATTATCAAAAGACAACACCAAATTCTTGCATTGGCCACATATACACGAACTTCTCTCGTAGGTTAACTTGTTGAAGATTAGTGAAATTCGGATACATATCGATCATCGCATAATTAAAAAATATTGTAAAATATGTATAATAATATCTTGGAGATTTTCAAACCTTTCCTTCCAATATAACATATATTTCAAATAAAGATTCTAAATAATTGAATCAATTATCATTAAACAAAACAGGCTACATTAGATAAAATGTGTTTCACCAGATGGGAAGAATTATAAAATGGGTAAAAATATTAAATCGATACAATTATAACAATAGGTATGATATATTATTTTATGGTAGTGTGTAACCGTTTTACATATACCTTAACTTGTACGATTTGCATAGAGTTGGATTAATTTGAAAGTTATTTGACAAGAATAATATCATATAATATTATAATAATAATTGATAATATTTGCAACATCTAGTTCTTGGCTGAAACACTCGAAAGCACTGGAATAAATATACAAAGAAAAGATTAATATTGAAGTCTTAATCCACAATTTTGATTCTGATGTACGTCTTAATTTAAGTTAAAAACAATACAATGAAAAAGAAATGACAGACAAACCTTGTCGGTTGAATGCAGCAAAAGATGTCTTGGTGAAATTTTGTTGTCTAAATAAACATCGGGATTGCTTCTAAGTATTTGCTACGTAACTAAGAAGCGATCCTGACAAATATCTTCCCATTGATAAACATTCACCAAATACACTTTAATATATCACCAACGTTCAATTAACATCAGATTACGCACAACCAAAACAGGCGTTAATTAAATTCTTTCAGTCCCACACAGAATAGCCCACAATCAAAATACGGAAACTACCAGACATAAATGAAATGTCCCCTGTAGGGACGCATGCGCAAACGCACACACATTATCAACAAAAAAACTAAAGAAAACATAACAGAAATGCATTTTCTGTAGTTACATTTATGTTATGTTAAATTTATAAACGTTTCCTATTTGTTACTTATCCTATCATTCTGTCGGAATCTAGTCCATATTTGACCACAATTCACACTCAGTATATAAACTTGCCTAGGTCGGCATCTCAATCCCACCATTTCTCTGTCGCAACGGTTAAATATAGCCGTCTCTTCTACTCAATAACTTCATGTCTCGCACTTCCCGTCTGTGGAACTCCCTTCCACTTACTCGCTTCCCTATAATCTCCAACTATTCAAATGCAAGGTCAATCGACATCTCCAGATGCCTTGATCTTATTCCTCGTCCTTCTCTTCATCGTTTCCTCTATCACGCCTTTTTACTCTTGCTCCCACTCTCTGTAACCCCTTGCGAGCTAGTGGCACTACCGCCTTGCTTGGTATGAAAAGTTTAATATATATATGTCTCAAAAATGCATACACATCTTGAAGATCTATCTCCAGAAATAATTCAAGCAACTTCAATCAATTATATCTAATTAAATAATGTATATGAAGACAGTATTTATTATAAAAGCATGCTATTAAGATTTACGTTCGTTATGATGCAGACATTGCTGACAACACGACGCAGTAAAATAATAGGCAAGAGTCAACATTTCGATTGGTATTTGCCTGCATTCTTGCTCTATGGAAGCTTTCATTTCAGCTATTATTGCTGGCTTGATTTAATTTTATTTATGTTTCTTTGAAAAATATGATTATCTTATACGCCAGCGATCATACATTCAGCGATAAATGATATCACACCCTTATACATTGTCGACTCAGTAGAGCAAAAGTGTCAGGAAAAGTTATGACAGTACGACACCTGAAGTAGTCACGTAAAGACCCATTTTATGTATGTTCAATGTGGCAGAATGGGTTCAGAAGAGGACATCTGACGTTTGTTGGAACATTGCTTAAATGACATTTACATTTACATGCGGACTATTGTCCTCATATCTATTGTTGTTATCTTAACGTTTCAGCTGCTGTGCTCTCCTGGCTTCATCAAATGATTGTCAATCTGGGGAAACTTCAGAGAATACCGTATATTTTAAGTATCCCCCACAAAGAAATGATCGAAATGTTTGAGGTCTCTCGAACGAAGAGGATAATCTACAGAACCTCTTCTGCATTTACCTTTAACTCCCCACTGAGTCAGAATCTGACACAAGGTCAGTTTGTTTTAAAGTGGGGAATTCGAGCGGAGACACTCAGGCCACTGACCTCTTCTGGTCTTAGCTAGTCATAGACATCTGCAGAACCTTGTCTTCCGATTCATCTGTCTGGCAAGATTTAATTCAAGTAAGATCGGAAATGCACGATGGTAGTGTGTTGGTACTCCATCTTGCTGAAAATAAAATTCCTCATCTCCCAACATTTTTCAAGTTTTTGCATGATAGATTGTTGTAGAGTTATTGTGTATACCTTTTTTTTTTAGAGATCCTGCATATGGAAATCTGACATTGAATTTACATATATCTATTGTTTTACAACTACTGCTTTGAAAGTGTTCAGCTATGTCAATAAAAGGTGTAGAATTGTATGTGTTCGGGCGGAAAGGTTTTCAAATTGAACCCGAATATTTCTGGGTTTGCGATTTTTATTCTATATGATATATAGTGTAAACACAAAAATGGCAGAACACTGAATGCGTTTAATTGTACATAAGATTAATATTACAGGCAATAATGATCACTGTACGAGTACAAGTTAAAAAAATAATGAGTACATAATCGGTGCTCAGACCAGATATTGATACAGTAGACACGGCCAAGTACTCATTCCAAAAGCTGGGCAGAGTATAGCAAGACGGGGGGGGATTTATTTGGTAACAAAGAAAAGAATACTGAGCTGTTAAGTAACATCTGTCCTTCTTTGCGGCAGCGCATGTAGAACGATTTCCTCAAAGATGAAGAAAAGGCTCGAGTCGACGGAGATGTGCTTCTATAGAAGGATGCTAATGACAACATGGACCGAGCGTGTGAAGACGTAAAGACCCATTTTATGTATGTTCAATGTGGCAGAATGGGTTCAGAAGCGGACATCTGTCGTTTGTTGGAACATTGCTTAAATGACATTTACATTTACATGCGGACTATTGTCCTCATATCTATTGTTGTTATCTTAACGTTTCAGCCGCTGTGCTCTCCTGGCTTCATCAAATGATTGTCAATCCGGGGAAACTTCAGAGAATATCGAACTGAATTCTTTATTCCATCTACGAAGGTAGATCGATTGCCCATGTATAGGTATATCGCGTCTAGTTTTTATTCAGTAATGTTCAGATATTGCTCGCCTTCTTTCTCTTAAGACTGTATCACCGGTCAAACGATTGGGCTCACAATAAGTATCTGACCGAATTCACAAACTAACCCGTTATTCCGCTAGGCTAATGTCCTTTGTGGTAATATTGAGTGGGGTAGGAATATAGCTCGTCTAAGCATTTGCTGTGGAAATATTGATAGAAACAGGGAGAATAGAAGTGGTTGGATTGTAGAAAATAATCATTCACAAATCTTTGTCAAGACGGGAGGGTGAGGACTGAGCAGCAACAGTCTAGTAGATAACTTATCACATATATATAAGGGAATCATATATATGTAGGGTAGGAATGATTATAATTCTATCTATATATCTATCTATCTATTTCAGTATGTTTATATTTATCTATCGATTTCAATATGTTCATATATATATATATATATATATATATATATATATATATATATATATATATGTGTGTGTGTGTGTGTGTGTGTGTGTGTGTGTGTGTGTGTCACTCGCAGACAGAACTGTCCTCAGTGCGAATAGACGTCCGAAAGCCTCAAGCCCGGATAGGAAGCCCAACCGATTTGGTGTCACTCAGAGTTTCTACCACTGAGTTATCTTCATTCGACAGAGAGAAACAGCTAAATCTAGCTCATTGTTTTTACGAATGTAAACAAACGGCAATCAGCCGGATTGATCTAATTGATTTATTTTACTGAACAGCTTTGCATTAACGCAGGTGGCTGTTATTTATAGAATATGGCTGTCTCTCAAAAGTACATAATTGAAATATATTTTCAAGTGCTAAATTATGTCATTCGCACACAGTAGTGATTCGTTGCATCACAGATCCTCACATGATCATATCTATCTATCTATCTATCTATCTATCTATTTCAATATGTTCATATCTATCTATCTACCTATCTATCTATCTATTTCAATATGTTCATATCTATCTATCTATCTATCTATCTATCTATTTCAGTATGTTCATATCTATCTATCTATCTATCTATCTATCTATCTATCTATCTATCTCAATATGTTCATATCTATCTATCTATCTATCTATGTTCATATCTATCTATCTATCTATCTATCTATCTATCAATCTCAATATGTTCATATCTATCTATCTATCTATCTATCTCAATATGTTCATATCTATCTATCTATCTATCTCAATATGTTCATATCTATCTATCTATCTATCTATCTATCTATCTATCTATCTATCTATCTATCTATCTATCTCAATATGTTCATATCTATCTATCTATCTATCTATCTATCTATCTATCTATCTATATATATATATATATATATTTCAATAATGTAAATCTATTTAAAGTCGGTGGCTGAAAAAAACCCTGTTTAGCACAATTTTCAAATAAATTGGCATCCAAGGAAAAATGGAAAAATAATAAAGAAAGCTCCAGAAAACTCCAAACAGGGTGAAAAAAATCGTACAGTACCTTAAATCTGTATAAAGAAAACGAGACGTCACGAGTAATAAGTTAGAATGAAGAGTGCTCAATACCCTAAGAAGACCAAAAGTAAAATATATAAATGCTAATGAGCCAGGTACTACCTAACTAGGTTTCACCACATGGGATCATCAAGGTGAACTGGCCAGTTCCCCTTGATGAACCCATACCTAGGTAGGTAGTGCCTAGCTCATTAGGATTTATATATTTTATCTATTTCAACATGTTCGTATCTGTCTATTTATTTCAGTATTATTCATATGTATCCATGTATTTATGTATCTATGTATCTATCTGTCAATCTATCTAAGTCGTTTCATGACTATCTATTTCATTATGTTCTTTTCTATCTGTCGATCTATTTAGCTCACATCATAGAACTTTTATCATCAATCGTATTCTTTCACTATATGTACGTCATATTGTTTTGCACGCCTACATACACGTTCATATTTAAATATATTTTACCAGAATGTACATAACTTTTTTTTAATATATATACTAAGGTAGTTTGTATTTCTCAATTTCAAGCGTTTTCCTGTCGAATAGAAGCAAAAGTTTCCAAATTCATCAAAAGCAACCGTGATAATATGAACACCGCCACAAGAAAGTTATGTCACGCAAAATAAACAAGTGAAATCTTTGCAATTCTTTATCACAAAGCATTGTGGACTTGTTGACATGAATGCCAGGTTCGATTCCCACAAATTCCATTATCTGAAACCTGACAAATGTGTAAGTGCTATTCGCCATTGTTATTTCAAGCCAGGCACTTGTAAGACATGAACAGTGTCAAACGAAGGCTTGTATTTCCACATTGAACGAGGCTCTGAAAGAAAATGACTTTAAATAGAGTGGGGTGTGCAGAGGCGTCTGACAGCGTTCGGTCGAATAGAAACCAAACGATGACCTTGTGACAATATTTATGAAAGCGTCGTTTATTGGAGAGGGGATTGGTTGAAATGGTTGGTGTAAATAAGGGAAGGCAAAATTTGGTTGAAAGCACGATGGAAGCAAAAGTGTCTAGTAATGATTAAGTCCAACAGTAAACAGAGGAAAGTAGACAGTTAGACGAAGAGACTAATGACGATGGCAAAGGTTGTCGAGCAAAGACTGAAAACCAGCAGTTTTCGCCGTAAAGAAAGAAGAAAAAAGAAAGGATATGAAAAATGAAAGAAAAAATTGAGGTTTAGAAAAACAAAAAGGAGAAAGCCAGTAAATGTAAGAAAGAAAGAAAGAAACCAACAAAGAATGAATGCATGAATGAAGTTTTTGATCAAATCGAAACAGAATGATTTCAACTAAGCTGTTAAACGATGTAAAGAAAAAATGGCAGAACATATCTAACTTCAGGACCTCGACTAAAGACGAATGGAAAAATTATCTTAGCCGACGGGTTTCATCCCTTGAGAGACATTATCACGGATTTTATTTTGTAACACGTATTTATAGAAAAACGTAAAAATTTTGATACTTTTTAAAAAATTTTAAATTTAAGAGACGCTCATGAATTTTGATCAGCTCAGCTGAAAACTCTGAGCAAGTTATGGAGGACGCTAAATGACACAATTTAATATGTAATAAACGAAATTGAGTAAAATTTGTTCTTGGAATTTTTTATGCAAACTAATAACCAAATTATTTAAGTTCGGGAATAATTTATGTGTTATATGTTATATGTAACACAAAGCTATAAATTTGACAATTTTCTTTATTTTTTAACATTTTTAAGATCATGTATGTTGTTTCGGGAAAGTAATAATTCTTTGAAGAATGGATATATTTGAAAAAAAAATCATGATGCAGATTAATATTTTGATGGCACCCAAGAATTTCCAGTTGAGTAATTTACTTTCTCTTTTAATAACGGTGATATTCGTTATGGTTGCATTTACTTCTATGTATATCAAATGCATTTTAAAAAAAAACTGTTGTGCATAAGATACATTTTGTGTTCATAAATACATTTTTTAAATGTCTACATGTTTCCCGAATATATTGTGAGGAAAATTTCTGGCAATTTATTTTATATATATCTGCTTTAGTGTGATTATTTTTATGGATATTTTTTGTTCTGATCATATCCATAATAGTTTGGGATGTGGTTCTAATTCTTTCGATGTTGTTAAGATTCGATGAATTGTTTTAGGTAGTGGATGTTATGGAGTTAGTAGGTAGTGTTATGTGTTAGTTTTTATCTAGTTTATTCTCATTGTTATTGGTGTTAATAATGTTATTGTTGTGGATACCGAGAATGGAATCCTGCACAAATAAATAAACAACGCCAGTAATTGAGATATAAAAATAAGTGTATTAAACGTAAGAATACAGACTTGAAGTGAAGATTAGTAGTTCTAGAATGCGGCTTAGTAGAAAGTATATGTACAAGTCTCTGTAAGTGAAGCCGTAATTATCTCACTCTGGACTCTCGTATAACTATCTGTGAACAACCTGTGTACTGTCTCCGTAACTCTCACCCTGACTCAACGTATCTCAACCTTGACTCAAGGTATCTCAACCTGCAGGTATTCTCTCTGTCAGTATAAGTATACTTTGGATGAGTCCATCTTGTGTAAAAGGGTCTGCCCCACAACAGTTATCTTAATTGCGGTTGTATATTTTGCATGCCTTTCTTTGAACAACCTTGCCTTTGACTTGTTAAAGTCACTTAGAGGACGAAACGCGTCGGCTCATATAAGTTTTCTCTTTGTCTTTAATCATATTGTCCTTTTATAGATATATCTCATCTGAAACGTTTTACAGCCACACACAAAGAGAAATGTATTTGACATTTCAACGGTTTCTTTCTGATTCTACGCAGAGGTGACATTTTAGTTTCCATTTTCTTTAAAACTTTTTCGTTGCTGACAGGTCTAGTCCTATGGTATTCGCAACATCCTTCTGTAGAACGACGTTTCTGCAGCCTCAAGTCTCTTCTTCAGCTGTGTTGGTATGGTCCAGTATTCACTACCGATGTATAATAATATTTCAGTACACTTTTCCGTGTTTTTAACGTAATTGTACGGTACATTAATGCTGTGCTCATCTTTGGAAAGGCATATTTCGTTATCCCCAATACGCCTTGGGCTTTCAGAGTCGCATTTTGCGCTTTATTTTAAAACAATCCCGAGATATTTAAATGTTGGCATTTGTTTAATTTTGATGTTTACAATTTTTAATTCGGATGATGGACAATTTCTTTTGCTGAATGCCATACATAATGTCTTCTTACATTTGAAGTTTAGTCTTCCTTACTCGCTATAGTATACCACATTCATCAGGATTTCCGGTAGATTGCTTTCTCGGCTATATATAAATACTGTACCATCTACATATCTATTGTTATGTTAAATAATGATATCAATACTGTGCCATCTGCATATCTATTGTTATTAAAATTCTGGCAGTCCATAAAATAATAAATAATGAAATGAATCGTGATAGGACTTTAACTTCTTCCAAAAGTGAAATAATTCTCAGACAAAATGTATATATATATATATATATATAGCGTCAATCGACATCTCCAGTTGCCTTGATCTATCCGCTACCCTTCTCCACATCCTTTCTTTTCTCATTCCTATCTGCTCTCGCTCTGGATCTTTTGTGGCCCCCTTGCCTTGATCGACCCACTGTCTTTCTCTTCTTCCTCATCCCCTCCATTGCCACTCCTATCTGCACTTCCTCCAACCTTTCTTTAACCCCTTGCGCGATAGTGGCCTCTGGCCTTGCTTGGGGCGATATGATTTAAAAAAAAAAATATATATATATATATATATATATATATATATATATATATATATATATATATATGCGTGTGTGTGCGTACGTCTATGTTTGCCTGTGTCTGCACGAGTTTCTGTGCGCACACACACACACACACACACACACACACACACACATATATATATATATATATATATATATATATATATATATATATATATATATAATTATATATATAAGTATATGTATGTATCTGTGATCTTGTAATATAATAATGTGTGTGCGTGTAATACAATATTCCTATGTGCGTAATGTAATGTACTGGTGCGCTTGTAATGTAATGATGTGTGTATATGTGCGTGTATAATTCTGAGACAAACTCTCTCACTCTCTCTCTCTCTCTCGATATATATATATATATATACAGAGAGAGAGAGAGAGAGAGAGAAAGAGAAAGAGAGAGAGAGAAATGTGTGCGTGTGTGTATATATATGAAAGTTATATGTAATTATATATATATATAAGTAGATGTAATATCTATCTGTGCATGTAATATAATGATGTATGTACGTGTAATGTAATGTTGGTGTGTGCGTAATATAACGTAACGATATATGTGTGCGTGTAATATAATGATGTGTGTGTATATGTGTGCAACTTAATGATGTGTGTGAGTGTGCGTGTAATGTAATGATGTGTGTGTCAAATCTAATGATATGTGTATATGTGTGTGTAATTTAACGATGTTTGTGGGTGTGCGTGTAATGTAATGAAATGATGTGTGTGTAATGTAATCATGTGTTCGTGTGTAATGTAATGATGTATGTGTTTGTAATGGAATGTTGTGTATGAGCGAGTGCGTATGTGTGTATATGTGTGTGTGTGTGTGCGTATGTGTATGTAATATAATGATGTGTATGCGTAACGGCGTAAAACAATGCTTCTCTTTGCGGAGCATGTGTTTTCTTTTAACATCTTTCCAATGAAGACTTTTCTTCCTTCGGCATTTTCATAACTTAAAAAAGAAGAACTCTTCCCAATTTTTCCTTTAATCTCAATGAAGCCCCGACTTTTTGAAACAGATGCCTCTCTTTTTATCTTTCCCAAATGGAAAACACTGACACGTTGTCCTTAGAAACAAATGGGACCCGAACAGCAATACTTTTGCTGCTCAAGCAACCTCGACAACATTAAAAGGAATAGAGACGACAGAGACACATCCGTAATGCAAATGGCTGACAAAAGACAGCGGGTGATGTGATATGAAGACGGGGTGGCGTTTGAACGCTACACATTATGCGAGATTAAAGACACTAAACGGAACAACGGATTGATGGGTTTCAGTATTTTTTTTTTAACATTGGAATGAAAAGAAAGCCAGAAACAGCTAAACAACGAATTAAGTAATAAAACAAGATATCCTCATCTGATTACAGTAATAGCTTTCTGAAATGTTTCGTCTATTTGTTACTAAGTTGTGGGTTAAAAAGAGATATTTCAGAAAAAAATGAAGGGTGAAAGCAAACTCAAACTATCCGAATAGAATAACTTAAATTATTTCTGATCCCAATATATGAATTATATTTATTCGACTAAAAAGAGTTCGAGAATTTGTTATAGAAATTAAGTTTATTACTCGGCGTTACAATTTCGGGACAACATATTCATGGTGAAATTAGCATCATTACTAAGAGGAAGATCGAATGAAATATTAAACCTTTATTGCTGAGTTACTATATATCTATATGCGAAAAGAAGAAAATAAATAAATTACCCGATAAATATTGTGATAGATAGATAGATATGAACAAACTTATACAGGTAGCTAGATAGATAAATATGAATAGATAGATAGATATGAACATCTTTAGATAGATAGATAGATAGATAGATAGATAGATAGGAACAGATTTAGATAAATAAACAGATTGATAGATATAAACAGATTTGGGCGGATTTAGATATAGACAGTGCTAGGTAGCTAAATAGCTAGATATGTAAAGATTTAGATAAATAAACAGATTAATAGATATGAAGAGATTTAGATAGATATGGACGGATTTATATATATATATATATATAGATAGATAGATAGATAGATAGATAGATATATAGATAGATATAAACAAACGTAGATAGATAGATAGATAGATAGATAGATATAAACAAACGTAGATAGATAGATAGATAGATAGATAGATAGATAGATAGATAGATATAAACAAACGTAAATAGATAGATAGATAGATAGATAGATAGATAGATAGATAGATAGATAGATAGATAGATACATTTAGATAAATAAACAGATTGATAGATATAAATATTTGGGCGGATTTAGATATAGACAGTGCTAGGTAGCTAGATAGCCAGATATGAAAAGAGTTAGATAAATAAACAGATTAATAGATATGAAGAGATTTAGATATGGACTGATCTATATATAGACACTGCTAGATAGATAGATAGATAGATAGATAGATAGATAGATAGGTAGGTAGGTAGATAATTGACAAAACCGGACTGATAGATACATACATAGATGGATATGAACAGACTTGACGAGGAAGCAGGGAAAAGATGTTTCTCAAGTCCAGTAACAGTTATGTCTCTTTCCAGTATCGACGGGGGATTCATTACTAAACATTCGTTAACATCTGTATTACGTCATTATTACCTTTTCGAGTAACGGGCTGTCCTTTTTAGTTGATGCTGTTGTTGAAAATCCTCAAGGGACGTGGTTTCTGTTTCTTGACATAATTCTTTGTTTGAGATTCGGTAGGGTCAGTTCACCAGGTTCGAACAAGTATCGTCCTCACCAAGACCTAATTTGTAATATACCATATTTATTGGTCATGAAAATGTAAACTATTTTCAAAAGTTCAGTCTCAGTGTCAAGTCATGTTATTATCCTTTAGTTTTTTTTGTTTGTTTTGGGTGGGGGTAACTTTCTTAAACTAGTCATTATTAAGTTCGTCATCGTTTACTTTCTAATGACTCCATGTATATTGTCTTTCTTTGGACATCTTTAATTTAGTGTGGTCAGGGTTGAAATGTTTCTCAAAATGTTTTTTGTTATGTCACCGAACACTCGTTTCCACTTGTGCGATGTCAACGAATACTCGTTGTCACTTTTCTAATGCTCGTTGTAGTAGAGACTTTGTAATCGCAGATACAACTGTAGTACGCCTTTAAACAATATTGATGTCAGACGCCTTCCGATATCACTCGCACTAATAGTACTTGCTCGATAATACTCGCTCGAATAGTAACCCGTGTAGTGATCCGAATAGAGGAATAATGTAGTGAATAGAGTAGAAAATAGCAGTACGAGAGGATAGAGTAGAAATGCAGATCCGTATAGTAATAGAGGATAGAATAGAAATGGCGATCATTTAGACGTCACACGACTTCCTACTAATGCCTTTCCTTTAGGGTGACGTCATCTTTGTTTGAACATTGGCGATCTATGTTCAAACACAAGTGTCGGCAGCGAGATTTTATTAATATATAAGTTGTTTTTTTTTTCAAACTAGAATAGTTCTTCTCTGTTGGTGTCGATTGGATGATATTATCTCTCTTCTCCATATATCAATTCATTGTCAAAATTGTTTCGTTTCATTAATTTGCTTTTCCAATTTGAAGGCAATATTGGTTTCTCAGGTCCTTAACAAGACTTGTTATTTGCTTTATTAATTATTTAATATACCCCCTTCCATGTTACGCCCACTTCTGCTTCTTTCTTTCTTTCTTTCTTTCTTTCTTTCGTTCTTTCTTTCTTTCTTTCTTTTATAAAACTTTTCACCTCTGGATTGTCATCCCAAGGGGCTATCTTTTTACCGTCCAGTCATTCTTGGAATGATCTCACAATTTTCTATGGTAAAAACAGTAAAATAGACATTGCTAACCGAACGCTCCTCTGTGGCGAAATCGGTAAAGCACGTCAGGCTAAATGACGGTTCCGCAGAGGATACAGTTTCGATTCCTGTCGGAGGCCGCATATTTTCTATGACAATTTCTCGGACATTCAGGCCGGTAAATGTTGTTAATACTGTTTATTATAAACAGAGCATTTACTTAAATATTTGTATGTATAAAAAAGAATGTATAAACATAAAAATGTCTTGAAATAATTGTTGGACTTTGTCCATTTCATAATATGTGACATCATTTGTTTACATTTGGATACGCATCGAGCAGATATGAATGTACGTGAGAAAATTATGGAAAATTGTAGTATAAAAACAGTAAAATCGACCTTCCTAACCGAACGCTCCTCTGTGGCGAAATCGGTAAAAGCACGTCCGGCTATATGACGGCTCCGTATAGGAGACATGTTCGATAATCTGTCGGAGGACGTATATTTTCTATGACAATTACTCGGACATTCAGGTCGTTAAATGTTGTTAATACTGTTTATTATAAACAGAGCATTTACTTAAATATTTGTATCTATAAAAAAAGAATGTATAAACATAAAAATGTCTTAAAATAGATAGGAACAATCAGAGATAGTAAGAACGAAATAAAGAAATACAATAACGAAACGTTAAACGAATGAGAACGGAGTGATTAACATTGACTTAGTGATTCAAATACATTCATACAGACAGAGATATATAGTCAATACAGAATTTAATCAGGAAATGATAGAATTGACAACACAATGGATAGCACACGTCGCTTTCAGTAATTTCCCAACTTAATCTTCGTATGTGCAATGATAAATGTGAGTTAAGAATACTGTGATCTAACATATCCCTATGGGAGAATATCTAGTTTTCAAAAATCAGCATGAAAACCAATTTTCTTCGACCAGCGAACACTAGCAATTATATGAAATACGCAACTATGACAACGGTGATACAAAGTCTGTCCTGAAAGGAAGAAGCTATTTTAACTATCTTGAGAACTGATTGCCAGGTCGTGTAACTTAGCAACCAATCAGATTGGACTTTAATGTGCATGTGGAAACAGACATCTTGCTATAGTGATATTCATTGAACAATGAAAAGCTATTGAGTGTGGCTACTACATAATTCGCAATGACCGATGAATAGATATAGATGGAACATCGAATCAACCGTGTCAGTCGTATTTCCCTTATATTCAATCTCCCATTCATTGTAACTTTTGGCTCCGCTTAAGAAATGAAAAGAAAGACTTCCGATGGTTTACTAAATAAATGAAGTCAAGTGATGTTTAGGAATGGGTTTTCGGTTCCGTCTAAGGTTTTTCCGTATCTTTCACTTCCAGTAGCCCCTTTTGCATTTGTGGCGTTAATAAAAAAACACGACTAATCGGAACTCTTATTGTAAGACATATACCTGTAGGCAGGGATCGAATTTATACTTATTTTTATGAGAAACCACATTTTATCCCGATATACATTATCTTTAGTCTACGGAAATCCGCGCACCAATCCCGGGCTTAATCATTTTTTGAAAGATATGGACACGTTTTCTTGGAGAATTTGCGCGCCATTATGTGCTAAGTTATAGTCACATTCATGATACTTAAAGAAAGTAATTTAGACAATTACCGGATGTTTTTAATTCGGAAATAGTTATTATTATCCAAAAGGTTATTTTATGTTACAGATATAGTTTTTTCTTTAATAAAACATTCGGTGGTAAGATACCGGTAGATGATAATTCCTATGTTTGTAAATGAATAAGGATACTTGCAGAAAAACGGATCTCCTTTAAATAAATGTATGTAGTAATGAGAAGTAGGATTGATATAGCCTAACATTTCGAGCATTCCTTTCTTTGTTTCTAATGAGATTTTCCTATTGCTTAATACTTCATTTAGCTTCTAGAAGCCATCTTTTGAAAGTTCTAATGTAACTTTGCATTTCGGTGTCCTATTTTCCATCATCTATCATAGTAACGAGATTTTTATAAAATAGACAGATCAATTCGCTTTCTCAGAGACATTATTTTACACGACAAAACACATTTCACATATCCGATATCGATTAAAAGATCTTTTGGGAAGAAAAATGAAGGTCAAAGAAGCTAAAGAGAAAGTTTATCCGCGATGACATTGAGAGGAGCATATCTCCATTACGTACAGAAGGAAAGAAATAGGAAGGAAAATTATTGGCTGCAAAAAATGACGTCATGAAATTATATATTTTAATGAATGTGTCGAACAGAACTAGAATTTCATATAATACAATTGCTATTAGATGCGTTTTTTTATTTTCATTATTTTTATTTGATATTCAGAGAGATGAAAAAAAAGATCAAAGTTCATTAGTGAAGTAAGTATCGTATCATCGATCTCAAGGCCGCACATGCCTCATGTGCTGAAAAGTTTTTGCCCTATATAATTTGAAAATCCGACCAAATAAAATCGATGAAAGATTTTCTTTCTTCTTTTATTATTTATTCTGGGAAAAGCTAGTAGCGTTTAAGACGCTGATGGTCATTTAAATATTAGTTTGTTGTCGATATAAAAGAATATATTGACGCATACAAAAATAAACACGATTGATCTCTCTACCCCCACACCTATAAGATTCTCTCTCTCTTTCTCTCTCTCTCTCTCTCTCTCTCTCTCTCTCTATATATATATATATATATATATATATATATATATATATATATATATATATATATATATACATATATATATATGTGTGTGTGTGTGTGTAATTTGGCAGCAACTTTTCTTTTAAACATGTTGTGTTGAATGTTAAAGACAACATCGTCCTGCATATTTTCTTTTGAATTTTCTCATATTTTCTAATGATACATTTTATTTGAAAATGATATCGAAATAAATATTGTCCGTACGATAACCTAGTACTTTCGAACATCATTGTTCATCTTCAGGGTCAAAATTAGTTGACTAAAAAGAATTTGACCCTGAAGATGTTCAAAAGTACTAGGTTATCATACGGACAATATTTATTTCGATATCATTTTCAAATAAACAATTCTCATTAGAAAATATGAGAAAATTCCAACGAAAATATGCAGGACGATGTTGCCTTTAACATTCAACACAACATGTTTAAAATATATATATATATATATATATATATATATATATATATATATATATATATATATATGTGTGTGTGTGTGTTTATATATATATATATATATATATATATATATTGAACGATAAAAATTATTAAAAAAATCAATTAAAATCTTCAGACATACTGGGTTGTAGATTAATATTCTTATGCTTTTATTATTATTATTTCATTTATATTCCTCGACTAGTTTCGGCCAACATGGCCATCATCGGGAGAGAAAAAATGTTTCTGCTTGCTGTAGCAGTAAACTACAGAAATGAATGTCTTGATGAAGAAAACGAACGTTTGTCTGTAGTTTTCATTTGTTTTTTTATTATTTATTTATTTATCTTTTTAACATTCCTTGTGTTGGTCAAACAGTCTCTTTTAAGTTGTCATTTGAGATAGGAGCTATGTTCCCTTTTTTTTCTCCGGTCAGTTCAGCAGTTTATTGGTGTTTGGGGAGGGGATGGTAAGTGTGTTTGTGTGTGTGTGTGTGTGTTTGTGTTATTTAGTTTAGTGTGTGTGTTATTTAGTAGTTTAGTCTCTGGTAAGTGTGTGTGTGTGTGTTATTTAGTTTTTAAGGGACTGAGTGAGTATGATATGTGTTAGCTTGTATATTGCTATGGGTGTGTGTTATCATTTGGCTCATTAGGAAAGTGAGTGAGTATGTTGTGTGTGGGTGTTTGTATAGGTGTGAGGCCTCAACACCTCCGTAAGCCTATCTTTTTTCTATAGGTATGGAATGTGGGTAGGTTTTGATTTGTAGGGTTATGTGTTGCTACTATCTATATTGTTCAATTTATGGTTTAGTCCGGCTGGAAACAGCGTGTGTAAACGTCGTATCAAATTATTTTCATGGAACTCTAAAATTCTTCTAGTGTTATCTGCTTTGGGCTTTTCTATTCTCTCAATATATATATATATATATATATATATATATATATATATATATATATATATATATATATATATATATATATATATATATATATATATATGTGTGTGTGTGTGTGTGTGTATGAGAGGTAAAAGAATGTCGGATTTAATGACGGTTTCCTAGAGGGAAACACAGGTTCGAATACTGCCGGAAATTTTTCTCCAATAATATTTCTCGAATATTATTGCGAAAATAAATAAATATAAATTTAATAAATAAACGGATCGTTAACTCAAATACATGTATTCACTAAACTTCAATAGCAATAAGATGTATATCAAATTTAATTAGTTAGCAACTCTTCTTTCAAATATGTCTTATTCAAGACTATAGACATTAGGGAACAAAATTGTGTTTTTGAGCAGCGCCTGCGGTCACTGTCACGCTGGTATCGGTATTGCACTGGTTCCACATCTCTTACTGCAACGAAGAAGGTGCCGACTGGGCTGGGCAGCTTCTCCCATCTAAAACGAGGAGAAACGCAGCTCTAATTGCAGCGCAGAAGCAATAACCACGCCTCAGTAAGCCCTAATTGGATATAGGTTAACTGTGCCCAAGTTGGTAGCAGTCGTGAGTCATCCTCTTTTTGTAGATTAAACAAGGCAGCGGGCGATGATCTCAATAGAGAAGAAAATATATGTCGCATTTCTGAGATTGTTATTTTGTGGGAAGGAACAACCCAACACCGCCAACTCAACACTGCCGACTGAAAACGAGTGACTGATCGCCCGGACAACTCAGGACTGAGCCATTTCATGACTGAGCCAAGACAGAACAGAGCCAACTCAGGTCCGAGACAACTCAACAACAGAAAAAAATAACTTTTTTTTTTACAACCGAATAAAAGTAATTTACTAAGGATTAAAACCTTAGTTAATGAATATTTTTTAAAATTATTTTTAATAAAGTTTGGTTGAGTTTTGTTTACGGTATATCAATCTCAATGGGTTATTTAATGCCGACAAAACCTTTATTGCTGGTAATATTTTTTTTTTCAAAACTGTATTGCTTGTAATATTTTTATCCTTTAAAATCTATTTCTGGTAATATTTTTTCTTCAAAAATGTATCGCTGGTATTTTTTTTCAAAAATATATTGCTGGTAATAATGTATTGCTGGTAATAATTTTTACAAAGTATTTCTGGTATTAAAACCTATTTTTATATTTTCATAGTGTTTTGACCCCAGTTTGGGTGGCGGGCAACTCTTTGCCCATAGCTGGGACCCTAACAAGTGCTTTAACCCCGGACAAGGCGGACCTGAGAACACCAGAAATTAAGAAGTGGTTCCACGCTCCTCCAAACCTGATGATCAGAGGTCTTGGTGTTGGACGTAGTTTATAGTCTTACCCAGGACGCTGATGTAGTTTATCGTCATACCCAGGAGGCAGATGTAGTTTATCGTCATACCCAGGACGCGGATGTAGTTTATCGTCTTACCCAGGACGGTTTTAATAAAGTAGATCAGGAAGAAATTTATTTTTTAATGAAGTAAAAATATTCATTAATTAAGTTTTTAATTCTTAATAAATTACTTTTATTCGGTTATAAAAAATTATGTTTCTTCTGATGCGTTATGAGTTTGATGCTTATTTTTCAATAATTAAGTGAAATCAACCATTCATTTTTACGTTATGCGTTTTTCTTTATTTGTAGATTCAATTAATATCGGCGTAGTTTAATTTTGTATCGATTTGGCCATTTTAAAATGATTTTTGATCAGATCCATGTCAAATTGTTCATATTTGTATAAATCAGAAAGGGGCTCTTTCCTGAGTGGGATAATTACCCGAGATGAAAAGCGGTTTCTCTTAATTATATCGTACGAAAATGACAGCGGTTAGCAATCACAGAGTAAAGAGAATTCATCCCCAAAGAAGGACGGCACCCGAGAAAAATTAAACTACGTGCATAGATTTTGTTTTTGTTATTTTTAATCCTTTCATCCTAAGCAAGGGAATAATGTCATGTACAGACAAGTGCTTAATGAGTGATATATGAAAAAAAAAGCATTATTAAGGAGAAAGAACAAAAATACAGGGATTAAGAAGACAGGAGATAACGTTTAACACAGCATTTTCATTATTGAATATCAAATATGAACGGAAAGCTATAAAACTGAAGAGAGTTTCACAAGCTTAAAGTGCTAGAGAAGAAAACCGTTGGCATAGAACTTACGATGGAATCTAGCAGTTTCAATTGTAAAATGGCGAATCCAAAGTTGGCGGTTCTGAGAAGGGTCAATCCAACACAAAGCAATTAATGCGAAGAGATATTGATGCCAATTGGAAGAATTGCGAAAATAATTGCTGAACAAAAAGCGCTTATTTCATATTTTTAAGCGTTTCACCCCAAGCAAGGCGGGAAGCCACTAGCATGCAAGTGTTACAGAGAGTTAGAGCAAGATCAAATAGGAGTGATAGAAGAAAGGATGAAGAGAAGGATAGGGGATAGATCAGGGCATCTGGAGACGTCGATTGATATTACATTTGAATAGTTGGAGATTATAGCTATCAGGGAAACAGGGAAAGGGGAGGGAGTTCCACAGGCGAGAAGTGCGAGACATGAAGCTATTAGAGTAGAAGAAACGGCTACATTTAACAGTTTCTACAGTGAAAGGATGAGAGCAAGATGCCAGCCTAGTTGAACGCTTAAATTCATGAAGCTTAGGAACTAGCGAAAACAGCTCATCGGAGCAGTTACCGTGAAAGTATTTGTAAAAATAGACAGAGTGAGGCGAAGGCACGTCGGTGAGAGAGCGACTGCAGAGGAGACGCCAGATCAAGGCCAATTACATTGCATATTTGTCTCTGGATTTTATCAAGTACCTTGAGGCAAACAGAAAGGGGCTCCAGACCATATATGGCAGCAATACTCCATGCAAGGGCGAATGGTTGATTTGTAGATTTGGGGGATCGCTTCCGCTAGAAAAATTTGCTGGCGCGACACAGGGAGCCAACTTTCCATGCGGTGAACGAAGCTATTGACTGAATGTATTTGTTCCATCTTAGCTCAGCAATCAATGTGAGACCGAGCAGTCGCAAAGAGGTGCTCTTGTGGAGTTGAGCCTCAGACATTCTAATGGGAGGCATGAATGGTTCTCTGTGGTGAATAATAGAGAGCAGTTTTGTTTTTGACGCATTAATGTTAACAAGCCAATTCCTGTCCCAGTCGATTTTTTGTGAAGGTAGGAGACATGTTGAATGATCCTGGATCTAAATTTAATATTGATCATTTCGAAACTAACCCAGATTCAATTCAGTTTCATCTTAATAAATTATTTTTCTTAAAAAAAGGTATCTTGATAAGGTGTCGCAAACATTTAATTTTATTTACTCATATAAAAATATGCACCCATTAGAAGACCAAAGAACCACTCAAGGTAGAGTGTTAATGTGTGATGCTGTGTGAGTGTAAGAAAAGGCAAGCAGTGCAGTTAATCAGGTTATGTAGGAAACATAACCATTACCGTTAGACTTGAAGATGTCAAGATTGTAGTGATCAGGAAACATTCGGTTCCACAAAGCAGCGGTTCTGTCCATGTACGTGGGATGGCGTGTCCCAGCTGTAAAGTTCGGGCTGGTGGAACCAAATGTAACCGAATATAGCTCGTCAGAAATCTTGCCATAGAAATATCGAGCAAGAGGCTTGCCACGTTTCGCCCGTGGGAACGAGGTTGTAGAGTGGAAAATAATTAACCACCCACGAATTCCGCGTAGATGCTTTTGAACTCTGTCCAGTGAGGACATGGCAACCCGGCCCAAATATGGCAGCAATATCCGATGTTTGGTCTGATTTGGCTCTTGTAAATATAATGAATTGCAGGGTAATCTCACAGTACTCCGTATTACGCGTAAAGAAAAAAAATCTATTTATCAACTTAAGAAAAATAAAATAAAATCGAGATATCAAGCTAAAAGTTCTTTTGCTTTATTCGGTTGTGTTCATAAAAATATTAAACTGAACAGACTATAGAGTCGATTCAAACTCAAAGACGATGAATATAAATAAAGAAAATACAAATTTGGAAAGTTCAGAAAAGAACTATATGAAATAAATCAACAAAATAAGTCTAATATTTAAAAAAAAAAAGAATATGAAAGGACTATAATGTTTTAGAACAAAATTGAAAAGTGGATATTTTAAGATGAAAAGAAAACATCGAACGTATCGATTCAAATCGAAAAGTTTACAGCCAGGACGTCACACGAAGCATTGAAATCAGATAGAAAGAAAATGAAGAAACAAAATCAACGTTTGATGTTAATCAATAATTAGCTAAAACCACAAGTGGTAAAAAAATAAAGAAATAAATCATTAACTTTAACTTTAAAAAAATATTGAGGACTGAGACAACAAGGAATTGTAATCAAATGTTATGATCGGTGTAAAGTGAAAAATAAAGAGAAATTAGTCCATGATTGAAAAAGAAGAGAAAATAAATGAAGAACGAAAAACAAGAAACGGAGATAATCCGAAGAAAGGATAAGCATGTGACAGAAGATTGGATAGCAAAGAGAGAAAGTCGCAAATATTACGAAATGAAAGAGAGACTACGATAAGGAGGGAGGGGCAAAGGAGTGAAGTGGAAGAAGAGAGACTGGGAACAGAGGATAAAGATACCTGAGAGTTGGGAAAGAGAGATATCCAAGTCAAGGAAAGAGAGAGGGGGAAGAAGGGAAAGAGCGGGAAAATGTAAAAGAAAATGGTTAAAACAAGACAAGATAGCACGAGAGAAACTTAAATGAAGCCCGATATATAAAAATTATATCTGGAGTATTTTGCTCTCAGTTATGTCATTGTTTTAAGTGACGAAATAAAAGAATTAATACACAAATACACGCACACAGACACACACACACACACACACACACACACACACACACACACAGAGGAACACATCAGCAAAATAAAAATACGATCTTATCAATCGAATAATGATTTGAAAAAATTCTGAAGGAAGGATAACTTCACTATTTGTCTTAAACCTTGACCTCTGAGCTTTTATTATATTGACAGAAGTCTTAGAGAATTGAAAACACATAAGACATATTGAAGGCATGTGGGGCAGAAGAAAACAACGAGAAAACAACCTAAATCGATAACGGAATTGCTATTGGTGGAGATATTAAGTTAATAAACATAACATAAGCTACATAGGATAGGGAATTGTGGAAAGACATCATCACCCACCAGGAGAATGGACATGACACATAAAAGAAATACGTGTTGCTCTATTTACTAGATTTTAACAAGTTTCTCGTTGTGGTAAATGATAGTTTAGAAGACTATTATTTTTTTTGGAGGAAGTGTATAACTGCTGGAACTTCCAGAGGTTGATCTTCGAGGTCAGATGGAAGACAAAATAAGGAAGTCGATTTTCGATTGGCTGTTCTAGCGTGGGAATGATAGATAAAGAAAGGTCTGCCGGTGAGTTGTTTCGTAACCATCAAACAATGTATTTTGTTTCATGTCTGAAACGGATCCCAGTGGAGGGTAGCAACCAAACTCGGAGTCAGAAAATGTAAGCGTCGACGCGACTGGCGATCACCGGCGGCGAGAGAAGAATGCAACTTTATTATCGAATTGACGCCGTCGCCCAAGATCTCTCCAGGACGAGGAGGGGTATACAACTGTTTTTCACTGCTGATTCACTTACCTTCGATGCATTCTATAGGTGTTATATTTTTTTATTATTCTAATTTCATAATGCGTTCTTAAAATTTCAACTGTCTCTTTCAGATGGTCATCAACAGGTTCTTGGAACTCCTATTCTTAAAGCGCCCCATACTCAACGGTCTGTGGTAAAATTCTGGCCTAGTCTTTTGCGTTCACTTCGCTCAAATGCCATTAGAGGAGGTATAAATGGGGGGAGAAGAGGATATTAGCACGTATGCGAATTTAATGGACCCGACTGGAGTTCGAATAGTAACCCAGACCGGGTTCTATAGCCTTGGATGGCAACTGACAACCTACTGCAGGAAAAAACCTGCTTCGTCCGTTATGTATCGAAAGATACATGATCGCATAAAAGCGTATCACGCATGGCACATAACTGACTGAAATTAAACTGCGTTGAGCTTATGATCGTCATTGTAGTAATTTGTTAAACTTATGGTCAAATGTTTAACTATATTATAGTGACATTTCCACAGGTATTTTTTATGGACGGAAAATTTTTTAATTAATCAGAAATTCAAAAGGGAAAACCTTGATATTTTCACGGCTGCCGCGAGTCAATACAAGAATTAGTGAAATGGTTGCTTTTGCAGCGATTTAATAGTACGCAATAATCATTGTTTGACATTGGTGGAGCTATTCGTAAACGCCTTATTCAGAACTTTGTGAATGCCCATCATTTTAACGCCAACCCCAGTAGAATCACTTGCTGCGCAGCAGGTCAATTTCCCATCAATGAAATCAACTTCCGGAGATAATTATTTGCATAGCACATAAAATCGGGGTCAAGTGCAAAGTTAGCAGAGATTTTATTGAATGACGCACAAAGACATTGTCCACACCCACTTGTGGACGCGTGCTCTGCTATTCCCAGCGGCAATCCGCCGTCTGGAACTCATTAAAAATCGTTGAATCCCTTTCTTGTTTGTTGCAGATAACAACCATATGGATTTCAGAAAATTTCACTTGTGCATGATTGAAGTGGAACGGTCAGGGGGAAATCTGTAGCACATTGGATAAATACCTGCAAATGCCTTCGAGATGCTACATTAAACGGTGGGCATCTTAAGAACATAATGAAAGGGAAAATGAAGTTTTGGGTAGAGTGATTTCGTGAAATGTATGAAGTGTCAGGGGAAACATGGGAAACGTTGTGTAACTTGACAAATACAAACCTGATTAATCTGTTCAAATTTGCCAGCATTTGGGGAACATTTGCCGAAATTACATTCTTCAACTAATAACTCGGAATCGACATTTGGTGAGGAAAATGTTCAAATAGAGCAAATCACGAACAATCTGGAACCACTTATCTGAGATCCAACCACGAAAAATATTCACCATAATGTGGTTGTTCATAGGTTCCTGCGAAGAAGGTATGGTAGAGTCAAAATGTGGTCGCAATTTATTTCAATATACTGCATGATTTGGTGACATCGTCGATTTATCTATCTATCTATCTATCTATCTATCTATCTATCTATCTATCTATCTATCTATCTATCTATCTATCTATCTCAGCTTGTTCACATCCTTCTGTCTGTCTGTCTATCTATCGATTTATCTATCTCAGCCTGTTCACATCCTTCTGTCTGTCTGTCTGTCTGTCTATCTATCTATCTATCTATCTATCTATCGATCTATCTCAGCCTGTCCACATCCTTCTGTCTGTCTGTCTATCTATCTATCTATCTATCTATCTATCTATCTCAGCCTGTCCACATCTATCTGTCTGTCTATCTATCTATCTATCTATCTCAGCCTGTCCACATCTATCTATCTATCTATCTATCTATCTATCTATCTATCTATCTATCTATCTATCTATCTATCTATCTATCTCAGCCTGTCCACATCTATCTATCTATCTATCTATCTATCTATCTATCTATCTATCTATCTATCTATCTCAGCCTGTTCACATCCCTCTGTCTGTCTGTCTATCTATCTATTTATCTATCTATCTCAGCCTGTTCACATCCTTCTGTCTGTCTGTCTGTCTATCTATATCAGCCTGTTCACATCCTTCTGTCTATCTATCTATCTATCTATCTATCTATCTATCTATCTATCTATCTATCTATCTATCTATCTATCTATTTCAGCCTGTTCACATCCTCCTATCTATCTATCTATCTATCTATCTATCTATCTATCTATCTATCTATCTATCTATCTATCTATCTATGTGTGCGTGATTCATTAAGAATTGCTGGTAAGGGACTTCTATTAATATTTTTATTATATATTTCGTCTATGCGAAGAGGACCTTTCTTATTAGAAATAATCTAAAATAATTAACGTTTTTTGCGATTTAACCTGATCTATTGATCCAGTATTGTATGGTATTGTAAATGGAGTTGATATTATTAAGGGTGTTTTCTCTTAAACCAACCGTTAACAACATCAACTATAAATAAGGCAAAAAAAATCTACTGGCCATATTGGGAAATTAACACTATGCCAACCTTCAACAATCTGTAGATTGGTTCCTATGGAACTTACACACCATTTTCAATAACACAATATACATTCTTCAAAATAGCTAACAGGTTAAGAAAAATTCGATTTTACTATTTTTAACTACAATTTTAGTAAATGCTCTGTTTATTATAAACAGAGCATTTACTTAAACATTTGTATCTTAAAAAAGAATGTATAAACATAAAAATATCTTAAAATAATTATCGGACTTTGTCCATTTCATAATGTGTGAAGTCATTTGTTTACATTTGGATATGCATCGAGCAGACATGAATGTACGTGAGAAAATCATGGAAAATTGTAGTCTAAAAACAGTAAAATCGACCTCAGGCTATATAACGGTTCCGTATAGGATACAGGTTCGATTCCTGTCGGAGGACGCATATTTTCTAGGACAATTTCTCGGACATTCAGGCCGGTAAATGTTGTTAATACTGTTTATTATAAATATAACACTTACTTAAATATTTGTATCTATGAAAAAGAATGTATAAACATAAAAATGTCTTAATATATATATATATATATATATATATATATATATATATATATATATATATATATATATAATAGAGAGAGAGAGAGAGTGAGAGAGTGAGATGGACTAACACACACATACACACATACATTGTCTTTGACAACCAGAGACGAAAGAGAAAAATAAGGAAAATCAGTAGGGTGTGAGTGCAAGTAGTCGAGAAAATATATGAAATTGAGACATAATGACGATAGCTCATATACACACACATATACACGCGCACAATATAAGAGAGAAAAATCAACGTAACATGAATAATAACAGTATGTCAACTAAAATAAATACACGAAACTTAGTATAAATATAACGAAAATTGGGAAAAACAGTATTGAATTGTAGAAATTGCTGAAGAGTGGACTCACTAATTACAAAACACTTAATCAGCGAAGGTGCTAAATATAATATCTATCACCTTAGTGAAAAATTTTATTTCTATTAATCATCTGTCTGTCTGTCTGTCTGTCTCTCTCTCTCTCTCTCTCTATATATATATATATATTCTGTTTATACGTTATTTCTATGGATGTAAGTTATTTGAGTAAATGCTCAGTTTTAAGTAAACACTATTAATTACATTTACCGGCATGAATGGTGGAGAAATTCCGTAGAAAATATGCGTTTTCCGACAGGAAACGTCGAACGTGTATTACATACGGAAGCCGTCATATAGCCTGCTATGCTCTTAACTATTCGGCCACAGAGAACTTTCCGGCTGGCAAAGTCCAAATTACTGCTTATAAGCACACATCGTCGACGATGTGTCTCAATAACTTATTTCCGTTCCGAAACGTAACCTAACGTAAACAAGGAAAACAGGAATTGAAAGAGATTAAATCCGACAAATATTTTAATATATTTTCTTTTTATACGTTATTTTTATGGTTACAACTTATTTGAGTAAATGCTCTGTTTTAATTAAACAGTATTAATTATATTTGCTGTATATATCGAACTAACTGGTTATTAGTCTGCATAAATATGTGATAATATGACTGCTCTCCGTCACAAAAGCTATTTCTATATAGGGGGTCCTGTAAAAAAAATAATCGGTTATAATTCTAAAAACAGTTAGAATTCCTACTGATTAATTATTAACCATAAACTCGAATATGTTTAAAATTAACTTTTCTTGTCGTGCCCAGAATTCTCTTTCAAAATAGAAATCATTCTCAACTATCATAAAAAGTGAAGAACTCTCATAGAGTTTCTGTTTCTGGGAGGAGAAAGCAACGCAGACATTCGCAGGATGTACGTGAATATTCATTGAGCGTCTGCACTTAATCTAAGTAATACATGAGATGCTTCAGTACAGTTATTGATACATCTAAAACTGAACTTAATAACAGGCTTCGCAGTGGAAGGTCAGCTGCTGATGTAGATAAAGAACATACGACAATTAGTAATTCAAAACGAAACCTGAGATCAGCTCTTCGAATCGGAAACAAAGCTTCGAAGAAAACGGTTAAAACTCTACAGTTCTCCACACATGAAAATAAGTTCAAGAAATCAGCATCTATTGGCAGAGTGATGGCTTCTGTTTATCATTAATTCTGATAATAATGACAGTAATTCGTAATTATGATAGTCTACCTGGAAACGGAAATAAAAACTTAATTTAGAACCCAGCTTGCCCTGCTATTTACCCAACCGTCTCTTTCAGATGGTCAACATCACCCTCTTTGGAACTTCTATTCTTAAAGCTTCCCATACATGAACATTCTCAACAGTCTTCAGTAAAATTCTGGATTCGTCTATTGCGATCACTTTCGCTCATTAGGGAAGGTATAAATGGGGCTGGGTGGGAAGAAGAGGATATTAGCACGTAAGTGAATGTAATGGATCCGACTGGAGTTCGAACTCGGCTCTCCGTTTTCTCAATCCGGGTCGTTTTCCATTACTCTATTTCACTGTATGGAAAGGTTGAAATTAACATTATCTTACCACCAACGCAATGGGAATTTTCCTGTTGTTTCCAGAGCATCAAAGACAGAAATTCAACTATTTGCGTAGTTTAGAAACAGAAGACATATTGAAGGCAAGTGGGTCAAAAGAAAACAGAGCTTGAGTAAATGGAAGGTGGAACAAGGTTTCGGAGAAATAAGAAAAGATAAAGATTATTAACAGCTACAGAGGACAGGATGTTGTGGAGAGCCATGATAAAATATATATTTTTCTGGGGACAAGGCACATAAAGAAATTACATTTGTACTCGTTTATTACTCGTTTAAATTAAACCTGAGGAGGCACGGTGGAGTAATGGATAGCGGCTCGGATTGAGGAATCGGAGAACCGAGTTCGAATTCCAGTCAAATCAATTACATTCACTTGCGTACTAATTTTCGTCTCGTACCCCCATCTATGTGTAAATAGTAATCCAGACCGGGTTCTATAGCGCTGGATGGCAACTAGCGCAGAAAGAAATGGCGACCTACTGTGTAAATCATGTATCTTTCGATATATGATCGCCTAAGCGTGTATCACGCATGACATAACTGACTGATCATACTAGCAAAATGCATGAAATTGAAGGGTGTGGTTATTAACAAAATTTGGGAGTTGTACTACACAGAATGTATGTTTCTAGGCAGGAAAACCATAAAGGACAGAAAATAGGCTATTCGTAGAAGCGGAAAGCCTAAAAGAATGTATTAAACCGACAAAAAGGGAAGAACTTGTTTTGGTATTCTGAACTACTGTGTTCATTTTGGTATAATCCGTGTGCTATACTTTTTGACAGACACTCCGATGTAGACATCTCACTCTCTCTCACTCTTTATCGCATTTTCTATTTAGCAGTCCCTCTCTTTGACTATCTATGCATCTATTTTATATAAACTGAATCATTCTAGTTATCAATAGCGTACTAACAAATGATAAATATTTTCCTTCAAGCAGTCAGTGGCATCGGCTATTGAACAGTTTAGAGAAAATATGGTAATTTCCCTTTGTAAGAAAGGGGTGAAATATATCAGGTGTCATATATTATGGGGTTTTTGTTAGCCTGAGTTGCCGTTTCATTAGCCACCAATCTACGATTGACATTTTCCATTGGCATATAATTCAGATATTGATTGTTTCAATTCAAGCTTTATCGCTTTCTGAACAACTGTTTCAGATTGCTGCTATTATTATACAATCATATTCCAGAGCGGTTACTTTACCGTAAACATTAGGTGGAAAGCAAAACGATGAACACCTAAAAAAATTCTTTATATGTAGTTGTATATAGTAAACCATTTTCCCCAAATAATTCATACCAACATCTGTTGTTTTTATTCTCTTCGAGTGAATGTGAAAATTGTTATATCATACTGCGAGTTCTAGACTTAAAATAATAACAATATCCTGCAAGTTGAAAAACCAACAGGGAAGAAGCTCGATTCCTATCAAATTATCTTTTTTGTGATGGCGAAAGTTGCATTTTATCACCAAATACTATACATAATTCTAACTATCGACTTCTTCAACCTCAACTGGCAACCGATAGAGTGATAGGCAATATTATCTCAGTTTATTCGATATCTTGAAACCGGGTTTTGGACACGGCTACCGAAAAAAGACAGCCCTCAAAGATAAAATTTGTCTATTTTTCTTTCAACAGTTTTCTTCTTGGTGTTTGTGCATCACCTTTCTCCATATTGTTCTTTGCGACATGATGAAGAAGTCGGATATGAGTATCGATAGACATAAATTATACTCTTGTTTCAAAGTTTTTTTTTCCATTTCCTCCATGAATTTCGAATCAGCATATTACTATCTTATAGACAGGTACACCGATAATAAATCCTGGTAGATCTTCTAATCCACTTGGCAACGCTATCGAAACCGTCGCCACCGACAACCATATCAAGTATCACGATTTCGTTTATGAATCATGTAACCGCTTAGGGTCTTAGAGGCGCCACGTGTAATGCAGCCGTAGCAGCGGCGGTGTGTCTTGGAAACCCGAACCTCTACAGGCTGATTTAGTCGGGTTGCCATCCAAGGCTATAGGGCCCAGTGGTTATAAGGTCCACTCTGCTCTTATATTTACTCTTAGCAAGAGGGGAAGAAATGGCTAAATCATCTTTCACAAGTTTAAATACAAATGAAAGGGAATATAATGAACTCGAATGGAATTCACGCAGGCTTAAAAAGTCTAGACCGACAACGACAAAATCTGTGGCATTCCTGTTTCACTTTTAATACTTGCCCGCCCCAACGCTATATAAGTATGGCTATATCACGTAGAAAAAAACCGGTTCTCGTACGATCGCCGAAGGTAAGTAACGTGTCAAGCATAGGGATAATGCTGTAAGCTTCGATGTGCAGGTGTTGTAATGGAAACCGATTGAGATATGTAAAGCTAGTTCCAATTCTTGTCGGGTTCGTTATATATATATATTCGCTCAAATAACATCGAGGAAGGCATAATTCCACGCCAGTTATGGTTTAATTAGTAGAATTTTTATTAATAAATAATTCTTATCTTCCAAAACTTCTTACAATCTAAAACAAATTTTCTGGCTTCAAATAAACTGCAAAAGGTTGAGGAACCATAAAAAAAAAACAGGTCTATAAATCACCCAAAGTCGACGACGTTCGGGTTCATCTCATATCCGAGAATTTAACATCTTCTTTGCTGATCACTTCCTTTATGGTGTTGGTGTTGTTGATGTCTACATTCACCGCCAGCGTGTAGGTTCAGGACGAGAAGCTTCCAGTTTAACCAAAACCTGCTCCCGTCATCCATTTCCTATCGCCGTTTGGCTTTGTAAGAGTTGGTTGAAGGTGAAAGAAAATGAGACGAGAAGACGTGAAGATGGCGTGTATTTGTTTAAGGTGGACCTCAACTTGGCAGTAAGTGACCCACTCTTGATTTCATGAACTTCCTCTGCGTCAGATATGGAATGAGACATGCAGAATCCAATTATGAAACTGAAACGGACTGCAACGTAATATATATATATATATATATATATATACAGGGTGACCCCAAAAAACGGGAACTTTTTAACAATGCAATAAAACCAAGAGTGATGTAAGAAAAATATTTAATTCATAGTAATTGAAACCTTAAAACATGCCATTTAAGAAACAATGATGGAATTTTCATTTTTTTTAAATTACGTCCTGTAGATGGCGTCCTCCTGTACGAATGCATTCTTGAAATCTGCTGTTGAGATTCCTCATTGACTGCTGCAACATCTCAGCTGGGATACTGTGAATTTCATTCTCGTTACTAAAATGGCGAAATATTTTCTTGCTCAAGGTCACTGTTTGGCAGTGTTGCCACTTGCTCATGTCTGGCAATACGCACTTCAAGAATTCACGTTTTTTTTTTGTCACCCTGTATATATATATGTGTGTGTGCGTGCGTGTGGACTAATTTTTCAACCGTATGATATGTGGGTTGTTCCCAGTAAGTCTTCCTGGTTATTCTAAGCTATTTTCCAAATGAAAAAAAATTGTCAAGGACATTATTGTTGTTCTTATTGTTGTTCTTCGTGGTGATGCGCGGTAATAGTTGTCGATTCAGGCATGTTCTTGGGTTTCGCTAGTTCGATCACAACAGGCAGCTTCTTTGAGATTCAAACACAGCCTAATTGGATACGACGATCTCCTCCCCTTCTCATACTTTTACTACTTCTTTTCTTCTGTTTCATTTTACTTTCTCTTGTATTTCCTCTTTCTCTTGATACACCACATATTCTTTGTTTTTTTGTTTTTAATTTCAGCTGTTGTTTTGGCTATTTTATTTGGTTTTATTTTTTCTTCTCATCGCAAACATCTTTTTGTTCAGCCTCTCTTTCGTCTGCCTTATTTTTTCTCATTTTCTTGCTTTTTTTCCTTTGAAAATTTTATATATTCTGCTGAATATGATTTTCATCAGATTTAATCCAATCAGGTCGGATTTTCTTTGGTTGGAAGACATGTGCTTATTTTTGCTGCAACTTTTCGCTGATGTTCTAATAGGAAATGATCGCATATTGGTTGGCACCTTTTGATCTAGGAAAATACATTTTTTTCTTCTGATTTCTTCCTTGGTTTAAATATGGAGGAAAAGTGTCATATACGATGAAGATTTGCGGGGGGTATATAATATTGTAAGCGGAGTTCAGAACCTATGCGAAAAGCGAGAGTAAGCCAGTATTTTTTTCTATTTATATTCAAACACGCAAAGAAGAAGAAGAAGAAGAAGAAGAAGAAGAAGAAGAAGGAGGAGGAGGAGGAGGAGGAGGAGAAGAAGAAGAAGGTAAATGAATTCGAAACACGAGGAGCTGGTGTAAAATGGAAGAAATTGTAGCAACAAGTGTAAAGGATTAGCGTTCAGAAGAGGAATTTGAAGAACATTAGAATACGAAGAAGGAGATTAAAAAGAAAGAAGACGTATCAAGGGAGACGAAGTCGTCACAACGGAAAATACAAGAACAAAAAATTATAAAAACAGTTGTAGTAGGAGGAGGAGGAAGAAGAAGAAGAAGACGAGGAGACAACGACAACGACGACGACGACGAAGAAGAAGAAGAAGAAGAAGAAGAAGAAGAAGAAGAAGAAGAAGAAGAGGAATCAATGTGTACTCTTCATCATAAAGAAATAGAAGAAAACTGAACGTTTACACTTCTTGATAATGAAGAAGTACGTATGAGATGAAGGAAAGTCAATTTTTACTCGCCTTCATAATGAAGTGGAAGAAAAAAAAAACTAATATAAGTTAAATTGTGTATGTAAAATACTGAAACCCTTTTGCAACTTGAATTTAACTGAAAAGTGGCATCGTAACGCTTAATTATCTACGACTTGTTAAACGCTGGGGAATATGAGAGATATTCATTGATATATTAAATTCAAGTACTATGTAGAAGTGCGATTTGATAATGTAGACAGAACCGGATATAAACGTTATTATGATTAACTAGTAAATATTGTCATGCTATATTTGGAGGCTAACCTTTGTAGTACATTTAAAATTATTCCCGCGCTGAAGACATGACAAAAAGCATCGGTACATAAATACATGAATCATATTGAACAATAATCATTGCAGTCTATGACATTTTCTCAGCGAACAATTATGAAATAAATGCATATAATAGCATGAAAACATGCGACATTACGTTTCTGATGTTATATATTGATTGATGAACATTCGGACTGAAGGGAAAATCTTTGGGGAAAGCAGAGAAACACAGGCTCAAACATAGACACAAAACATGTATATTATACACACGTGAATGGTATTTATAGCTGGCCACTCGCTTTTCGAGGATACCCGTCTATTAGGGCCGCTAACCAACCGACATTGCAGTCACTTCCTCAGGGGCATTTGTGTTTATTCAATATCCACAGAAACCCACATGTGATTTATGCTGCAACTATGTTAGTTTTCTAAGAAACAACGTGTTACTTAGTGTGATCAACAATTTGAACAAAGCTTGCACGCTCAAACCCTCGGCCACGATGACTTATGACTATATCGACAGTAATCAACGGTTCTGTCTTAACAGTTTCGCTCAAAAGGCTTGGGTCAACCCGTGTCATGGTTTTCAGGCACTTTCTAAATGTGCCACCCGCTGGGATCGACATTCCAGTCCGATAACATCAAGAAGTCTCCTTGCTGAGAAATCGACCATTTCGAGATTCGAACCCGGGTTCCATAGTCAGAATGCGAACGTTCTAAACAATAGTACCCAACACGTTTATGGTAAGATAAAAGAAAAATGATAAGATTAGGAAAGAAATGGGTAACCTTTATCGATCTAGCATGTTTCACTTTTATTGAAGCTTCGTCAGAGACTGAGATATGGAGAATAGATAAAGACATTATAGTATTTTTACTTTTGTTTTCTGTGATTTTCATTGGCCAATCAAGCATCACGTGCACTCGACTCTTTTAAGCCTACGTTAATATAAATTACGGCTTTCAATGAGAGATAACGTGTCAAGAAATGAAAGGACTTTAATTCTACATGACTAAACCGTATATATTGCGAGGGAAAAACACGGGAAGCAATGCACGGGGGACTGGCTACCGACAAGAGAACACGAGGAGACCTCGTCTTCGTTTGAAGGGCATCTGCAAAAGGGACATGAAGGCGATGGACATGGGTATCGAAAGATGCACGGACGTCGCCAGAGATCGCTCATGTAGGAAAACATTTTCGAACATGTTTGGTCTGTGCAATTTCCATGGCAGTTTTCACCTAGGCAACAGATTACCTTTTACGATCGCCGCAAAATGGTACTAACCAGTCAAGACGTTGCTTGCCAATAAGCTGAGTGGCAGTATATATACAGGAGGCGATGGATAAATTGTCTCCATTTTATATTTTTGATTTTGCGCATACGCGTCGTTTGTTTTTATTTTATTTTGTCGACTTATATAAAACATTATTGGCACCCATAGGGCTTAACGCATAAGACATGCAGATGACACAGTTTTCATAGCAGACACAGACAGAAAACTACAAAACTCCTACAGAAAGTAGTGAAAGATAGTGAAAAAAAAAGGATTAAACATAAACTACAAAAAGATAGAATGCATGGTTGTTAGCAGAAGGATGAACTCAAAATTACAAAATATATTAAGTATGAGGCTTTAAAAAACTGAAAAATTGTTCTAACAGAGGGCGGAAAGTGCGACATTGAAATACGAAGACGTATTGGGATAGCCAAAGAAGTATTTCAAAAACTAAGAAGAGTAATAAGAGATTGAAAAAAAATCTTCCTTAGAAACAAAGAAAAGAGAAGTTACGTGATATCTGTCTTACTATATGGCAGACAAAGCTGGATATTCTCCTCAAAGATGAAGAAGAGACTTAAAACAACAGAAATGTATTTATGCAGATGGATGCTGAGTATACAATGGACCAAACATGAGAGCAACGACGAGGATTTTTAAAAAAAAAATGAAACGAAAAATAAACTTATAGTTAACATCAAGAAGAGACAGCTGAAATTTATGGGCGCCCATTGCGGAAAGAGAACTTGTAAAATCTGACAGTCATAGGTTAGATTAAGGGACAAAGGAAAAAAGCGCATAGCATACTTGATGAGTTTAAGTAAATGGCTGACGGAACAGTGTTTAGGAGAAATTTAAAAAAAGACAAAATTTATTAAGAGCTACAAAGGACAGAAAATTGTGGTTAGCTATGACCGCCTTCGTCTTGAGGGGACACGGCACATGAGAAGACTCGGTATCTATATTGCAGTGTTTCTTGACCCCTACAGTGACAACCTAGACTCTCTATGTGACATATTCCCGGTAGAAGACAGTAAAGCAGGCAAGTGTATTTGAACGATTCTTTTGGCAGAATCCGGCTTTCGAAAGTTGTTCAAGTGGGTGATTTATCTTATTTCCATTCAAATTTCGTCGGATGTTATTTAATGTAACAAGATAGAAAATCGGAAATTACATTGGCCGAAGTTAGAAGATGCTAGTCTGAAACAATAATTGAATAGGAACGTTTTGTTAAGTAGAAATCTAAAATGACTACTTTTTTTTTTCATTAATATGGTTGTGAATTAATATTGACGTAATTGCAGGGAAAATATGAATTTGCAAAAAAAAAAAAATACATTAAAGGAAAAAAACCATTAAATTTAAATATTATTCGTCCAAGATATTTTTTGGCTTTTATTATGAATCTCAGACTGAACAATTCATCCGAAAATAACAAAATAATTCTATTTGCCAAACGTCAGCACAAGTGGAATGATAAGATGACGATTTCTAAATTGAGAAATTGTCGAATAAATTGGTTTGGATTCAAGTAGGAAAGTCTGTTGTATTTTATGTGCAATTTACATGTATTTTCTCATGATTCGCGTTGACAGGTTTCATTTCCAATGAATGCAGTTTCTTCCAGTTTATATATATA
>OZ038482.1:99504619-99507119 GCA_964036315.1 Acanthosepion esculentum | reverse complement strand
TTCGATTCACTAGAGTATGTCTTTTTTTTCCTCAAAGCTTGGTTCAAACGCTCTAATTGCTGACAGTATATTTAAGCATTAATTGTTGCATTAGTTGGTAAGAATTCAAAGTTGATTATTCCTTGGCAATCCCACCAGATTGAAAGAAGAACCTTTTGCCCATGAAGTTCCCTTCTCGGCTGGGGTCCTTCCCCTTTACCAAGCCACTGTCTACGACGCTTAACATTTCGATAAAAGATCCATTTTTCGTCGCCAGTCACAAGTCTATCCAAAAAAGGTGAAACAAGTTGGCGAGAATGGAGAGAAGAGCAAATGTCAACTCGGAATTTGAGGTTGTTTTCAGACAATTCATGAGGCACCTGTTTTCCAAGTTTAGTAACTTTTCCATGTTGTTGAAGATGACGATGAACAGTTGTATGGTTTGAACTGAGAACCACTGCCAATTCCTCAACTGATAAAGCAGGATTTTCTTCAAGGGCTGCTTCAAGAAGCTCTTCATCAAACTCAACTGGACGTCCGGTTCGATCTTCATCTTCAAGGGTGAAATCTTCACCTCTGAATTTTGCAAACCATCTTCTGCAAGTTCTTTCATTCACACATTCCTCTCCATAAACTGAGTGAATGTTTCTAGCCGCTTCGGCTGCTGAGTTTCCTTTCTTCTGAACTCATAAAGCATTATGAGCCTCAAATGATTCTTGGGTACTTCCATGTTAGCAGGGTTTTAATCAAACAAAATTTAATTTTATTGTTTTCTGAAATATAATTTGATCAGTTTAATTGCATCTAAACATAGAAATAATGTTCGGCTCCATTAGACATTATAAAATACACTTTAAATTTCGTTCATTTTAACAAAAAGTTAAAATTCGGACAGAACTTATGGGATGAGCTAATAGCTACAAATAACTCCATTCTCATTCACAATTACTTCTACTCAATAGCCTCTAGAATAACTTTAAACATAACCGTTAACACCGACCCAATAACCGCGAGGATAATATAATAGAACATAAACCCAAAATACAGCATCGGCCAGTGTAATAAATAGAAGATGCAAAACGGAAGACACATGCTTTGAAGATCACGTTCAAGCTTGAAAGAGACTCTCACTGCTTGTGTGTATATCCGTATATCTGTGCCTGTGACATCTTTAATTCATGTTTCAATTGAAATTTTGTACTGGTAAGTATTTGCATTATAATTATATTCTACAATATTATTAATGTACACAATCAGATCACACACACACACACACACACACACACACACACACACACACACACACACATATATATATATATATATATATATATATATGTATACACCCATACACTTATATATATATATATATATATATATATATATATATATATATATATATATATATATATCCATATCACGTGACGTCCGCGTCTCGCGACGGACACTACTTAATGTAAACAAACTTCTCAAAACAGCCATATCTGAAGAAAGATCGGGGCCGATCTCAAATATATATATATAAAAAAATACAAATAAATACTTTCACAAAAAAAAAAAATTCAATTTTTTTTATTTTGCAACTTTTCAGTTGTTTTTTCTATATTATATATATATATATATATATATATATATATATATATAAAGTGACAGAGTATAACTTTACCTTTTTATTACATATATATAATTATATCTATAGTGTCTGCGTTTTCACATATGTGATCTTTTGACGATGCTTCGCTGTCTCTTTCTCTTTCCCTCTCTCTACATATGTATACAGCATATTTGTGTAACATATATATACATGTGTGTGTATGTGTGTGTGTCTGCGTGTCTGTGTGCATATGTAAAATGAAATACGATGGAATTGCAAAAATATATAAACTTTCAATTACTTCGTGTTATAAAAGTCACCTTACTAATATCTACGAATAACTAAATTAATACATATAAAATTTAAGCAAAATTGAATTTACAATAGAGTATACTTATAAAAAGAGAAAATAAAACGTTTTTAATCATTTCACCCCAAGCAAGTCGATAAAGCCACTAAATTTGTGGGTGTATTGATTGTGAAAGAATAAATGAAAAACATTATTAAGAAAGGAGAACAATAAAAGAACAGAAATTAAGAAGACACAAGATAACGAATCGTACTGAATTTAAATTGTCGAAGATCAAAATTGACTGGAAAGCAAAAAGCCGGTAGAGAGTTCCACAAGCGAGAAGTCCAAAAAAAGAAACTGTTAACATAGAACTTACGGTTACATCTAGCTATTTCAAATATAAAATCATGAGAACTATCTGCCATTCTGGTACTGCCCTTAAATTCATAAAATCGGGGACCGAAAGAGGAAAGCTCACCAGACAAATTATCATGAATATAATATAAATGGTTTATATTCTCTCAATTAAATCCGATTTAAAATGCAATGGCGTCTCTAATTCGATATATGAAAACGGCTCGTGAATTTGTATTAACAGCTCAGCAAAAAGATAAATTATATTATTTCAAAGGTCT
>OZ038482.1:99464619-99502119 GCA_964036315.1 Acanthosepion esculentum | reverse complement strand
GCATGGCACCTGATAGACGCAAGCATCGGATGTAATATGTTGTCTGCTGGTATTACTCAATATGTTACGTATAGATTTGGTGGGTAATGTAGTAGTTTTAATTTTTAGCGCGTTTAGATTGTTGGAGATGTGTTCGGTCAGAGGGTTATTCGGTAGAAAGATGCGGCCAATGGGATTATCAGGGGCAGCTGAGAGTGTGCCTCTCTCCACCTTTGATGTAGTAGTAGTAGTCGGTATGTTGTTATGTACTGATGGACGAACTCTGTGGATTTTCAAGGCTTTATGTTTAGCGCCGAGTATTAGTTGTCTCGGATACGAAAGGCTGGAGAAGGTATCCTCGATATAACCAAATTCGTCATCTAAATATTTTGCTGAATATATATATATATATATATATATATATATATATATATATATATATATATATATATATATATATATACCGATAGATAGATAGATAGATAGATAGATAGATAGATAGATACAAAATATATATAATGGTATAAGGAAATAATATATATATATATATATATATATATATGTATACATATTTAAAAATAAATCTAGCCGCATTCTTCTAGTAACCACTTTCAACCCCACTCTTCCTCCACTATCCCAAATAATCAAATTCCCTGGGAAATACTACATCTCAAACCAGACATTATAAGATTGTTTAAGGAACCCGACCTTCTAGCATATCATAGACCTAAGAACCTAAAAGAAATCATAGGTAGTAACCACATTTCCGGGGACAAGGTAATCCGTAATAAACTAACAACAAAAAAACACACAGGATTTTCCCAACCGTGTAACAACAAAAGAGGTTTATGCTGCAAACACATTAGACACACGAATTCATTCACCAGCTCAGTCACTAAATCTACTTTCAAAATCTACCACGATTCTAACTGTAGAAGTCATATCATAATTTACCTCCTAGAATGCACACTATGTCAGAAACAATATGTAGGAAAATCTGAATGGCCGTTTCACTACAGAATTAATAATTATCGCAATCGAATTAAGTCGACTCCCTATGAAAAATTATTTCTTGTAGAACAAAATTTCCGCCTACAAAAAATATGATTTCAAAACTCATGCCAAATTCACTATAATTTAGAGAATAGAAAAGTTTAGAGCAGATAACATTAGAAAGATTTTAGAGTTCCATGAAAATAAGTGGATACGACGTTTAAAAACACACTATCCAGCCGGGCTAAACCATAAATTGAACAATATAGATAGTATTAATTTATAGCCCTACAAATCAAGACCTACTCACATTTCTCACCCACACAAGACAGACAAGCTTACGGAGGTGTTGAGGCCTCACACTAAAACACACACCCGCACGAATATACGCACTTACACACATCATATTCACTCACTCTCTAATGAACCAAATGATAACACACACCCACAGCAATATACACGCTTACACATATCATACTCACTCACTCCCTAAGAACCAAATAACACACACACACACACACATACACACACACACACACACACACACACACACACACACACACACACACACACACACACTTAACAGAAACACATCCCCTCTCCAGGAACCAATAAAACTGTCAGACTGACCAAGGGAATTCAGAGCAGCATGGATCCATCCACCTCTTATCTCAAATAACAACTTAAAAGAGACTGTTTGACCAACACAAGGGATGTTGAAAAATTCATGTTAAAAAGATAAAAAAAAAACAAATTAAAACTACAGACAAAAGTTCATTTTCTCCATCAAGACATTCATTTCTGTAGTTCACTGCTACCAGCAAGCAGAATTTTTCTCTCCTGATGATGGCCCTGTTGTAATTGTCTATGTTGCCCTGTTGGTGGAAACTAGTCGATGAATCTAAATGAAATAATAATAAAAAAACGAAAAAATATTAATCTACAACCCAGTGTGTCTGAAGATTTTAATTTTTTTAACAATGTCTATTGTTCAATATATATATATATATATATATATATATATATATATATATATATATATATTTAGTGCTTTTCCTTTAGTGATCAATTATTTTCTTTTTATATTTTTAGCACTAAAACAAACGTTAACTATGAGAAAAATGATAAGATAATCAAAGTTTTATGAATCTATGATCGAGTCAAATTAATGAAAGCAAATTCACATTCTTCTTTCAGCTAGTCAGACTATGATTGCCAGTATGGTTCTTTTTGATTAGTTAATTCACCGACAAATTTCCATTATAAATTTTAGGTATCGAGCTTCTCGATCTCTAGGCTGGTTGACATTAATTTCCGTGTTCACAATTACCGGAAAATCTATTCAAACATATGCAACCACTAAAATAACGTTTTTAATTATTAGAAATAATATCGGATTAAACATCCATTACTTGCTTAAAGATTACTTTGTTTGCGTTTTGGGTAAGTAAATAAAGCTAACAGATATCAACTTCGAAATGTCCATAGAGATGTGCATATAGTAAATATCTAATTGACGCTTATTTTATCTGAGTGATTTCCTGTATTTGCAAGGTACACTTGGCTTAATTTTACTTTATCAGATCTAAGAAGGGCATACAGATTCGATTACTGTTTGGAATCACAATACTTTTCGTAGGACGTCGAAGTTGATTAGCAATAATTCCAAAGTTGAAAATATTAGGTTAATCGGAAAATAACATCTGATTTTAGAATAAACGTTTTGTGTTTTAATTTATTATTATAATAGTTGTACAAAAATATAATACTCATTCCTAATGGGTAAAATGTCCCCTTTGCTATTTTTATATAAATCACTTTCAGAATTTTGATTAAAACATTATATAGACCGCATCATGAACACTAAAACAGAAGAGATGCATTGGTCGTAATGCTTCTCTGCTGCTAACATTAAGTGGAGCTATTGAAGGACTCACTTATGGTCGGACAGCACGACGCATGCCTCTGAAGTTCAACAGTGTGGATACGAGTCTTGAAGATCAAGGTTGTAGAAAACGTCTCTCTGTAGTTGCCAATCAAGAATCAACAGGACACTCTTGTCAAACAGAAAGTCAGAGAAATGTCCCAGATAATAGGTGTCAGTATTTCATTAACATCGGACCATCTCAAGAGAATTGGCAACGTGAAGAAACCCGATAAATTAGTTCCTCACGAACGCAATGAAATCCAAATAGATCGACGTTTTGAAATGCGTTCGATGCTGCATCTGCGAAATACCAGTGATATGTTTCTTGATCGAATAGTTACTTCTGAAGAGTAAAGGATCCTCTATGATAATTATAAACGATTGGCTCATTTTCTTGGTCATGACGAAGAACGATTGGCTCATTTTCTTGGTCATGACGAAGAACGATTGGGTCATTTTCTTGTTCATGACGAAGAACGATTGGCTCATTTTCTTGTTCATGACGAAGAACGATTGGCTCATTTTCTTGGTCATGACGAAGAACGATTGGCTCATTTTCTTGGTCATGACGAAGAACGATTGGCTCATTTTCTTGTTCATGACGAAAAACGATTGGCTCATTTTCTTGTTCATGACGAAGAACGATTGGCTCATTTTCTTGGTCATGACGAAGAACGATTGGCTCATTTTCTTGGTCATGACGAAAAACGATTGGCTCATTTTCTTGGTCATGACGAAGAACGATTGGCTCATTTTCTTGTTCATGACGAAGAACGATTGGCTCATTTTCTTGTTCATGACGAAGAACGATTGGCTCATTTTCTTGGTCATGACGAAGAACGATTGGCTCATTTTCTTGGTCATGACGAAGAACGATTGGCTCATTTTCTTGTTCATGACGAAGAACGATTGGCTCATTTTCTTGGTCATGACGAAGAACGATTGGCTCATTTTCTTGGTCATGACGAAGAACGATTGGCTCATTTTCTTGTTCATGACGAAAAACGATTGGCTCATTTTCTTGTTCATGACGAAGAACGATTGGCTCATTTTCTTGGTCATGACGAAGAACGATTGGCTCATTTTCTTGGTCATGACGAAAAACGATTGGCTCATTTTCTTGGTCATGACGAAGAACGATTGGCTCATTTTCTTGTTCATGACGAAGAACGATTGGCTCATTTTCTTGTTCATGACGAAGAACGATTGGCTCATTTTCTTGGTCATGACGAAGAACGATTGGCTCATTTTCTTGGTCATGACGAAGAACGATTGGCTCATTTTCTTGGTCATGACGAAGGACGATTGGCTCATTTTCTTGGTCATGACGAAGAACGATTGGCTCATTTTCTTGTTCGTGACGAAGAACGATTGGCTCATTTTCTTGGTCATGACGAAGAACGATTGGCTCATTTTCTTGGTCATGACGAAGAACGATTGGCTCATTTTCTTTGTCATGACGAAACACGATTGGCTCATTTTCTTGGTCATGACGAAGAACGATTGGCTCATTTTCTTGATCATGACGAAGAACGATTGGCTCATTTTCTTGTTCATGACGAAGAACGATTGGCTCATTTTCTTGGTCATGACGAAGAACGATTGGCTCATTTTCTTGGTCATGACGAAGAACGATTGGCTCATTTTCTTGGTCATGACGAAGAACGATTGGCTCATTTTCTTGGTCATGACGAAGAACGATTGGCTCATTTTCTTGGTCATGACGAAGAACGATTGGCTCATTTTCTTGATCATGACGAAGAACGATTGGCTCATTTTCTTGTTCATGACGAAGAACGATTGGCTCATTTTCTTGGTCATGACGAAGAACGATTGGCTCATTTTCTTGTTCATGACGAAGGACGATTGGCTCATTTTCTTGGTCATGACGAAGAACGATTGGCTCATTTTCTTGGTCATGACGAAGAACGATTGGCTCATTTTCTTGGTCATGACGAAGAACGATTGGCTCATTTTCTTGGTCATGACGAAGAACGATTGGCTCATTTTCTTGGTCATGACGAAGAACGATTGGCTCATTTTCTTGGTCATGACGAAGAACGATTGGCTCATTTTCTTGTTCATGACGAAGAACGATTGGCTCATTTTCTTGGTCATGACGAAGAACGCAAACACGTTCCCAAAGAGAAATTGTACCAACATAAGATTATGGTGACTAATTGTTCACATTTGTTGCAATTACAGATGTCTGCAATTGAAACAAAGCATAACTACCGAAGTTTACTGATAGCAATGCAAATTCAGTTAAGCGGATTGCGACTGGCACTGGTTAATCGACGAGATCCAATTCTGCTTGGTCACATATTTTCAGGAACGGCCTTCCTTCCAGATCCTTTCACAAGAACTGGTGTGTTCCCCGAGATTCTATCTACGCTATGTGTCCCCCTCCCAAGACTCTATCCTACGCTGTTTCTGATCTTCACCAATGATCTCCCTGATGTCATCTGTTCCAATCCGTAGGGTTTTACGCAGATGACACTACGAATTAATCCTGTTTCAATAGCAAATCCATCAGAACTGATAAAGTAAACCTGACTGCACCTCCAATTAGTGGAAAACTGCAGCAGAACATTGCTTGTAAATGTTAAAGCCTCCAAAATAAAACTGCTCTCATTTACCTACCATCGAGAATCTTTTTTTGCCTGCAATGAGTATGGCGGACGCTAGTGTCCTGGAGAGCAAAAACACTGCACCTTCTTGGCCTCACATTTTCAACGGGATCGAAGTGGAGCGACTGTATCGAATCAATAGCTGCATCTACTGCAAAGAAATTTGGGTTACTGTATCGTGTCAGAAAAATGTTCTTGACAGAGTCCATTTTGCATAATTTCAAATCTACTATTTGTCCGTGCATAGAATACTGTTTCCATATCCGATCTGATGCTCCTGCTGTTCATCTCGAGGTTCTTGCCAAAATCCAAAGAATGATCTGTGATGTAATCGGTCCTGACCAGGCATCTCAACTTCAGCCGCATTCTATCTGACGTTACGTCGCTTCTCTCTGTCTTTTCTATAGATATTTTCATGGTAAATGTTCTGGCGAGTTTTTATCCATGGTGTCCGGACTACATCAATTTAAACGTGCTACTTGATTGGATCTAGGTCCCGCCCTTTTACCGTTGAAATATTTAAATGCAAGCGAACTTCTACTCCAACATTTTCTTTTCTTGCACTTCCTGCATGTGGAACTCCTTTGCATTTAACGCTTCTCTGATTATTGCAATCTTCAAAAATGAAAATGCAACGTCAATCGTCATCTTCTATCTTCTTAAATCCCGTTAATCTTGTGTCCTTTCCTCAATCCACACCATATTCAGTCTTTTCTCTCACTTTCACTCCCTGCAACCCCTTGCATACTAGTCGCATTTCGGCCTTGCAAGAGGGGAAATGATTTAAAGATACGATACTGCAGAAGGTCACCGACTTGGGATACGGAACTTTGTCACATCTATCATAATCCCCCGATCTCTCGTCCAGTGACTGCCACTTTTTCAATTATCGTGAATTTTTTTAAAGCCAACTTGCAAAGAAGATGTATGACCTCCAGTTAAATATTTCTTGGTGTCCAAAACTTTAGTCTTGTAATTATAAAGGCATAACCAAACTTGTAACTCAATGACAGATATATATCGATGCTCACAGTTGCCATTTTGACTGATATAAACGCTGTTTCAATACAGTCCTTCAGGAATAAATTTTGATTCTAAAATCATCCATTATTTTACGAACAATCTAATGACAAACGCATTAATCCATTAATTAGATCGTTTATAGAAATAAGAAAACGTAATAGTAATCTACTGAATTATCAATATGTTGAATGCATAAGTAAACGCTTGCATACTACTTAAAATCTTCTCATTGGGTCTATTCTAATAGAATTATTCTGAATATTATTACAGAGATGTCTGAGTGTGCATGCTTGTATAATTTTCTTTGATTGTCTAGATAAATATACCCAAACGATAGACATCAAATTCAAACGACTAAACAAATTTACATTTAAAAGTAATAGGCTTTTACAGATCTCTGTTTCACATAGGAATAAGAGCAAACAAATTTAGAGACAAATCATTTTCCTTTAATATATGACACCTGAAACTCAATTCACCATTTTAATCTCTTTTTGTCATATTCTATTCCTTTGTTGTTATTCGTTCATGTTTATTTACATTCTGAGAAATGGTCCGCCCCTTTGGTAAAAACCAACCACCGCCCTAGTCTGATGAGGGAATTTATGATCTATGTGACAGACATTCGCTTTGCCCCTACCCTCTGAGGGTGTTTTATTGGAAAGTCTCAAAATAAAAAAAAAAAGTAAAAATAATGAAATAATTGAAAGAAATTAGAAATGTAAAAAAAATAATCATATAAATTGTTTACCAAACTAATAACTATATATACGATGCTCATGCGCACAAAACACACACACACACACACACACACACATACATACATACATACATAGATACATACATACATACATATATATGTGTGTGTGTGTGTGTGCGTTAAAATTCTCGGAATATATCTGACAAATTGAATAAAATAGATAATAGGAAAATAGCTTTTTTTATTATCCTGGACATTGAGTTCTACCTGGATTCCATCCTCTTGGAAATTTATTTATATAGCTTTATATATGCATATATTTATATATATATATTATATATATATATATATATATATATATATATATATATATATATATATATATATATATATATATATATATATATATATATGAAATCTCATTTTAACAGATACATTTGCCAAAATTACACAAATATCTTGAAATACTCCAGAGTAAATGTATTCAATATAAACGCCATTTCCTTCAACCACAGCCTCCATATGACTTCCGTATCTCCTGCATCTCTTCTGGGAGGATTTTCTAACGGCATATCAACATCCTTATGTCTCATTTAATGATGAAATTTAATTTTCTTTTGAGCTTGGAAGTAATGAAAATAGTATATGTTATTCTTCTTTCATGACTGAATAAATGGTGGATGATACTCAGTTTTTGTTCATCCACATATTTGTGTGGGCATAATTACTAGAGGCTGTGATGCGCGTGTTTTATGTTATAATATTGTGGAAGTTATATTTTTGAATTCAGTTTGATTTTTAAAAAGTTGTCGAATATTACATGGATTAATGTCATCAAAATTCGTTCACATTTCTTGTTTGGTTGTTTTTCTAGCCATGTATCAACATCTGTATATTACTTAATGCCGAAACCTATATAATCTGAACATAGTTTTATGGTTTCAACTAAATATATTTTGAAAAAATTCAAATACAGATAAAATGTATTGCTAGTTATTTTGCTTCAAAATGTATTGTTTGACGTTTTCCTATAAATATATATTGTTAGTGCCTTTTTATATAAAAATTTATTGCTGGTACTTTTAATATAAATATGTATTTTATACATTCATAGTGTTTTTTTGTTTTTGTTTTTGTGGTCGTTAACTATTTGCCCATAGCTGGGACCCTAACAGGTGCTACAACCATGGGTCAAGGTGATCCTTTGAAAAACAACAATTAAAAGGTAGTTTTACGCTCCCCAAAACTTCTAATCTCGCGATCAGAGACCTTGCTGCCAAATATACTTTACCTTCCTATAGAGTGTTCAAATAACTTGAACCGATTTTAAATGTGAATTATGTTTAAGCGTCTAATGATTTTTTTCTTTTTCTGTCAGATATAACAAATTACGTCTTTGTCAATTTAAACCGTGAAATGATTAACAATCAAACAACGTGTTAATGTATGGAAACCTCAAACAGAAATGCATTTCCCGCACTTCCCGATTTCTTTGGTCAACATAATCGACCAACCGAGGGTGCATTTGTAACGTTGTTGTGGACAGATCCAATTCCTGCGTGCGATGACGAATAGGGGATTTTCGGACACATTCTCGTGCACTGCAGCTAAAAGGCGTAAAAAACACGCAACTGTTAATCTTTCCATGGTTGAAATTGCCAAAGACTAATTTTGTTAAATCTAAAAGAAAAAAAAATCATTAGACGCTTAAACTTAATCCAAATTTAAAATCGGTCCAAGTTAATAGAACACGCTTTATAGAGGATTTAGAACAAATGAGTGTTGCGCTATAGGCGAAGACTGTTTTGACGTAAGCGAAGTACGATGTGTATTTTTTATATATAAATTCGAAGCATTCATTATAAATTACGTTTGGGGTCTCGATTTTTATTAAATTGATGGTTGTTTTTGTTGTATAAGTATAACTTAGTGTGTTTTTACTATTTGATATTGCTAGTATTTTGGTATTGTTTGGATAGCTGACTAATGTCACTATGATCCTTATGCTGTAAGTTAACGTGTTATCTGATGACACTCTGGCCCGCTAAGCAGTAATACAAATACATTCAAAGACCAACAATTACACGGTGATTTGAAGGCTCACGACAATTAGCGATCATCAAACGTCTCAAATAAACTAATGATTTACCAAAGATAATTTTTTCTGTTTTCCTAGTCACCCTAAATATAGTCTTAGGTCTAAAATGCTCTTACACTTTATGTAATAACATAGAATCCCTTAGATACGAGCGTAAGTTATTTTAACAGGATATCGTTTCATGAATGAAGCTTTGAAGTCACAGGGAAGTTGGTTCACTGATATTTTTTGATTGGATTCCGTTATTAATTTAATTCTACATGCTTACTGAATATTTCTAGATTATTGAGTAAATTCTACATATTAATTAGGCGAAGGACACTTTCTTCATCATACTTTTGTCTTTTTTATACCGGCTTCATTGGCCTGTCTTTTGTTTCAGACTTTTAATTATCAACTACAAAATACTATGTAGAAAAATGACCGAGCATATATATAGCTAGTTAGCTTTATGCTAGATTATCCCCCTAACCCTTTCCTCTTAACTTACTTTGAAAGTTGAACGTCATGCTTCTCTATATTTTAGGAAATGATGCATTCATTTGTAACAGTCGCAAACAAAATTGTCTAGGATTTGTATGTAGACAACTTCATGTCATGACCTATATAAATATTTTCACTTGGTTTGGATTTTAACGCAGCAGACATATTTGATTGGTTAACCACTGTAAACCCACAAGTCACATTTTAATTCTGTTTTTTTTTTCTCATTCTCTTTCAAAAAAGAGGAAGTATTCTGCTTTTAAAAATAATCGTAAACTCACCAGTAATTTACCATTGCTCAAGAAGACATATTTATAGTGTTGAAACACGATTGTTATTGTGTAGCAATTTTTAACATGTTTTTATTTTAATCACCGACAATAAATTTTATATATATATATATATATATATATATATATATATATATATATATATATATATATATATATATATATATATATATATATATAACTAATCCATTGAATCTGAAAGATAACTTAACTGAATGCAGAAAGCGCTGGACGGCCGTTTCGTCATATATTTGTGACTCATCAGCAGTGCACATCCACTACCGAGAATTGAAACCCTTACAGTTGAGTTGGTATGACGTTTGCTTGATAACTCAACTGTCAGGGTTTCAATTCTCGGTATTGGATGCGCACTGCTGATGAGCCCCAAATATAGGACCAAACGGCCGTCCAGTGCTTTCTGCATTCTGTTGAGGTTTCTTTGAGATTCAATAATTACTTAATTATAATTATCAAATCCTCCTAACAATTTCTTTATATATATATATATATATATATATATATATATATATATATATATATATATATATATATATATATATATATATATATATATAGTAATCCATTGAATCTGAAAGATACCTTAACTGAATGCAGAAAGCGCTGGACGGCCGTTTCGTCATATATTTGTGACTCATCAGCAGTGCGCATCCACTACCGAGAATTGAAACCCTTACAGTTGAGTTGGTATGACGTTTGCTTGATAACTCAACTGTCAGGGTTTCAATTCTCGGTATTGGATGCGCACTGCTGATGAGCCCCAAATATAGGACCAAACGGCCGTCCAGTGCTTTCTGCATTCTGTTGAGGTTTCTTTGAGATTCAATAATTACTTAATTATAATTATCAAATCCTCCTAACAATTTCTTTATATATATATATATATAGTTTACGAAAAACTAGGTAATCCGTATGGGAAGACCCAATGAGGATAGAATCCAGAGAGCTCAATGTAATTCAGAGCTAATAATTTAAATAAAATCAATGTCTAGATTTCAGCGAAAATTTAAATTTGAAACAATAGAAATGTTACATCTAACTCAATGCTGTCTCTCTACCCCCCTACACTGCCCCCACTTCGTGAGTTTCCTTATTATTGCCCGTCATAAATGTGTAAATTTATTTTCAATTTTTCATTTCAACATTTGGAAATAAATCTGATGATCCACTGTCCTTTAAAAGGGCTGTGGTGAAATAATTTATTATATGGAGCCTTAAAGCAATCTGTTTTTATTTAATATATATATATATATATATATATATATATATATATATATATATATATATATATATATATATATATATATATATATGGGAAGAGAGAGAGCATTAACGTATTCGTTCTTTAAATGACAAAAAAATGCAGTGTTTATTGATTTGAAAACAAGATTAATGGATTAGAACTAATAGTTATGTTTATTTTTACCGGTTTCTTAAAGAAGCCTTTTCATTATCAACTTCAAAATTCTATGTAGGAAGATGACCTAGCAAATAGATAGTTAATATTATGCTAGATTATCCCCTTATCCCTTATCCCTTAACTTTCTTTGAAAGTTTAACGTCATACTTTCTCTCTATTTCCGGAAATATTGTAATCATTTGTATCAGTCGCAAACGAAATTGTCCAGGATTTCTATGAAGACATCTTCATGTCATGACCTATATAATTTTTTCAGTTATTTGGATTTTAGCGTAGACATCATATTCGACTGGTTAATCACGGTAAGCACAGAAGCGTCATTTTTATTCTTTTAATTTTCGTCTTCTCTTTCACTTTCCAAAAAGAGGAAATATTCTGCATTTGCAATTAATCGTTTACTCACCAGTAATTTACGGTTGTTCGAGGAGACACATTTGTTGTGTTGAAACATGATTGTTATTGTGTAGTGATTTCTAATATGTTTTTGTTTTAATCTCCGATAATTAATTAATATTCAGCTCTACTCTCTATTTTGCACCTCTTTTAAATTAAATGTTTCGCACAGTGGAATTATATTCCATTTGTTCTTATCTGTATACATATATATATATATATATATATATATATATATATATATATATATATATATATATATATACTCTTCCCCAATAATTTTGATACACACGCGTCTCTACTTTATCTCTTTCTCAGCTCCATCCCTGACTCATGTCGCGCTGGCAACTCCGATGATGAGATTGTGTCAATAGATGTCTCTTTCAATTCTCCCAGCAATCACGAATCCACTGTTCGTATAGAATATCTTTATCTTAGCAAGGCGCGGATTGGGACTCGTTTGGAGACTTCCTCCGCGATGTCTCTTGGAATAATATTTTTAAGAATCCCGTTAAAAAAATGTGCCAACGGAATCTCATCCAAGGCGAAAGCCGGTACCTAAGTTTTTATTCCAGCACGGAAATGCCAAGACAAACTATGATCATCACTTCTCGCTATGCCAGAGCAACAGGTCTGATTGTAACAGACGTATCATTGTCATTGCTCGTAATGAGTGCAAGGATGTTTTGAAGGAATACATTCCGGTAACGATGTCAAATTTTATACTGGCTACACTGAAAAACCTTGGAGATTTCCTTTCTACCACCATCGAATAACTTTAGGCAATATAAATTGCATAAACATCACTGATTGCTCTCTAAACATTTTGGCGATTAAAGAACTCTCGTAATACACCCAGTAGTGGGATGTTGCAGCAAGAGCCAAATACTATAATTGGAAAGGCAATTGATGTAATTTAGTCTTGTTGAAAAATTATCTTAAAACACTTAAATAACCCTATCTTATTAAACAAGAGAAGTGAATTGATACTTACTTGTAGGCATAAAAATAAATATCTGATCAAATAGGTTGATCCAACTTAAATTCGGATGTAAATTATGATTTTTTGTATTTTTTAAAATCAGTAGTCACCTTTTATGCTTGACATAACATTTTATATTCACAACTCTAACACACACAAACACACAGACACACACAGACACAGACACACACACACACACACATATATATATATATATATATATATATATATATATATATATATATACTGTAGCGAGGATAAAGATCAGAACAATTTTCATTTTAAAGCTTCATAGAACATTTTCTCAAGGAAAAATAAGGATATAAATATAGATTATATAATTCCAAAATATAAAGCTAAATAAAATCATTTTGATAAAGTTATAAGAATAATTACATAACATTAAAAAAAAATAGATGATCAAAAACATCAGAACGATAAACAAAATCATACTATTATAATGGATACATCATATCCAAATGAAAATAGCGTTCATAATCCATTAGTACTTGATCTGTAGACCTTTACTTGCAATAACAGCTTGACATCTTTTGCTACCTGAGTGAATTAATGCCTTGCATTCATTAACGGATATCTTCTCCCATTCTCCTTTCAAATTAGTCCATAGTTCTTCGATGTTTCTTGGATTATTTTCCTTAGCTCTTTCATTTAGTAACTTCCAAACATTCTCAATAGGATTCATGTCTGAGCTTTGAGCAGGCCACTCCATAATAGTAACATTCTCCTCAGAAAGAAATGTCTTAACAGACTTCGCTGTGTGACATGGCGCGTTATCTTGCATAAATACAGCTGGTTGATTAATTGCAATTCTCAAATTAGGTACATGTTTCTTCAATATCTCTTTGTATACAGATGCATTAATTCTACCGTGTAGCCGAACAAGAGGTCCCGTCCCAGCTATTGAAATCATGCGAAACAGCATCACACTTCCTCCTCCAAATTTAACGCTGCTTTTAGTGCACTGAGGCGAATATCGTTCCTTAGGACTGCGTCGAACGAATCTTCTCCCGGCACAACCGAACAGGTTAAACTTTGACTCATCGCTGAAATGAGCACAATCCAATAGTTCTTCTATCCATATGACGTGTTCAGTGGCAAATTTCAAACGGCTCATTTGATTCTTTTTAGAAATGTAAGGCTTCGTAGTGGCTACTCGACTGTTCAGATTTAATTCATTACGTCTTCGGGAAATAGTGTTCCTTGATATTTTAATGCCAAAGTTAGCATTAGCTCTTTTAGAGATAGCGGTTTCTGTCACAAATCGATCCTTTTTTGATCCATTAACAATCCATCTGTCTTCTCTTGCAGTAGTTTTCCTAGGCCTGCCAGATAGTTTCTTGGCTTCACATGACCTAGTTTCCTCAAGTTTTCTTAAAATACGATGAAGAGCACTTTTAGATTTCCCCACACTCTTTGAAATATCCCCAATCATGAGTTTATCTTCATTATGTAACTTGACTATCAGTTTTCTAAGTTCCAATGACGTCACAGATTTTTTCGCCATGTTTACAATGCAAGAGCCAGTAAAGAGCCGGTGTAATTAAGTAAAATACCCGAGTTTATATTCTTACCCTACAAAATTTTCAATAATGCAAAATAATTATTAAATAAAATGGATTTATTTAATCTTGTTAGGATGTTTTTGATCAACTATTTTCGATCAATTAATTTAATCGATCCGTTGGTATATAATCCGGGTGAATCCTAATAATATTAATTATTAAAAACTGATCCACAGAGAGTTCAATGTTGAGGTATATGTTTTTGCTTTAATATATATATATATATATATATATATATATATATATATATATATATATCGTCGGCATTCGTCCGTCTCGGTAGACGATGGAGTAGCGCGATGCGCTACGAGCCTGGGAGGGATATATTGAAAACTAGGGCTGCCCAGACGTCTAGTTCCCGATGTCCTTGCTAGCAGAGTCCAAAGGAGAGGATAAACCAATAGAGTTTAGTACCAGCGCGGCTGCAGGAGTTGCCAGAAGGTAGCACAAAGTACCGTCCATCCGCCTTCAGGGCACCACTCCTGATTTGAATTCAGAGTTGTCATTCTCATAGACCAGTTGCCATCCAAGGCTATAGAACCCAGTCTGTCATGCTATCTACCCATAGCTGGAGCGAGAAGAAGACGATTTACACCTTTCCCGAGGGTATTAGCTCGTAAGTGAATGCAATGGATTTGACTGGAATTCGAACCAAGCCGATATCCATAACTTCACTGTGACTCCTCATTATATATATATATATATATATATATATATATATATATATATATATATATATATGAAGAAATATAGTCTTAAAGTGTGCTATATTTATGGGATAAAGTGCTCAATATCAGAGATAGAGCGTGTGTAACCATAAAAGTGAACATAGAAGTCAACACTTAGAGGCGACAGTCTGTTTCATGCTAGTGCAATCGTCAGGCAACTGACAGTAAATGACCGCCATAATAGACTACCAACAATAAGCTATATAAACAAATTTTACTACGTTAATAAAAAACACCGAACAAAACAAAAAAAAAAAAAAAATATATAACAAATAAGCAACTTCCGGTAAAAACAACCGCCAAAATAGATTACCCACAATCCACAACTGACCCTTATATATAAATAGCAGAGAAAAATAACAGCACTAGTTGCTTGACGATTACACTAGCATGAAACAGACTGTCGCCTCTAAGTGTTGACTTCTATGTTCACTTATATATATATATATATATATATATATATATATATATATATATATATATATATATATAATATATATATCCCGTTTATTTTAACTGGCAAATATCTATTTTATAATTAAAAAGAAACTGTAATCCCAGTATAATATATAACTGCGCCAATATTGTTATAAACAGATATATATTTTGATTGCGCTGAGCATGTGAGGTATAATATTCATATTTAGTAATATATATTTAATAGTTTTTCTTTATTAATAGTGCACTGTTTAATTAAAACGACCACTATATGTGCGATATATTATACCATATAATTAATGCCCTGTGGACGCAGCTTAATATAGGGAAAGCCCTTTCTTCCTGCCAAAAGGAGACGTATATTTGCTTATATACTCAAAGATAAACACGGTCAATAAATAAACTCAAGTATAATCTTAACACTTTTCACCCATAAAACTGATCAACATTTATCTGCTGACTCACGTATAAAACCTAACACTGTTTATATACACATTTAGGATAAAACCCAACTAATATTTCTCTACAGAATCTAATGTAAACTTATAGACTCAAGTATAAACACACACAATAATTACCCATAAACTGAGGCGAAAAGTTAACCAAAGTTTGACTATAGACTAAATTATAAAGTCGGTCAATATTTGCCTGTAGATACACGTATATTAAAAAATACAACTTTCCGCGTTAATAACGAAATCATCTTGATATATCATAAAATCTACCGACTCACCCCAACTAAAGCCATTAAATCGAAATGACTTTATATATATGCTCTTGGGCCCGAAAATGACCTCCAATGTGTAATTTACTGGGGCAAAGAATGGCTAGTAAACTTTAATACCTCAAAATCAAAACTACCCTCTTTTACCCATCAAAGAGAACATTCCCTGCCTTCCATTAGAATGTCTGATGCTCAACTCCATGAGAGCGCCTCTCTGCGCCTGCTTGGTTTCAAATTGTTCGCTGTGCTGAGATGGATCAAATATATTGAATCAGTAGCTTCATCTACCTCAAGGAAATTTGGTTTTCTGTATCGTGCCAGAAAGTTTTTATCGCCTGTGTCCATCCTTCAAATCTATAAATCGACCATTCGCCCTTGCATGGAATACTGCTGCCATATATGTTCTGGAGCCCTCATTGTTCCTCTCAAGGTCTTCGACAAAATCCAGAGAGGGATATGCAATGTCGTTGGTCCTGATCTAGCATCTCGTCTACAGTCAATTTCTCACAGACTTGCCGTCGCTTCATTCTGTCTTTTCTACAGGTAGTTTAACGGTAAGTGCTCCGAAGAACTACATTCGCTGGTTCCCAAACTGCATGAATTTAAACGTGTTACTTGGTTGACATCTCAGCCCCACCCTTTCAATGTTGAAACTGTTAAATGTAGCCATCTCTTCTACTCCAATAGCTTTATGTCTCACACTTCCCGTCTGTGGAACTCCCTTCCTCTTACTTGCTCCCCTGATAGCAGTGATCTTCAAATATTCAAATGCAATGTCAATTGATATCTTCGGATTCCTTGATCTAATTCCTCGTCCTTTTCTTCATTCTTTCCTCCCACACGCCTCTTTACTATTGCTCCCAGTCTCTGTTACCCCTTGCGTGCCAGTGGCGCTCCCGCCTTGCTTAGGGTGAAATCCTTGAAAATATATGTTGGTCTTATAAATCTGTATTTTCCTATTTATTATTGCGATATTCTATTGCAGTGGCAATATAATCTATTTGTTGTAGCCAATATGCATCATGGACATGGATTATCCAAATCCAGAAATATCTCATTAGTTATACTGGCAACAACTAATACATCGTTATTTACTTTTTTGCATCAGCCGTTTACGGTCGTTTTTTTTTTTTACTTATAATGATTAAGTGCACACTCTTTTCTTAAATACAACATTAAAATTAGATGTATACATAAAAATTCGCATTTATCTGCGTAGAAAATATCAGCAATGCAAATTCAAAATTACTTAAACATCATGGTCAATTTTTTCTTAGAAATAATTCCTTGCATAGATACCAGTAATTGCTTACCGAATTGAAAATGTATCTTTTATTTTGTATTTATGAGGAAACGGGAACAATTCATTTTTCTGTCTTGTACATTGATTGGACTATAGCGGAAAAATTCAAACATAAGAAATAAAAAATAAATTTTAAAATTTGAGTAAAAAACATTTTTTAAATAATCGAGTATAAAAAAAAAAGTTAATAGAATTTTTTCGAATATTTTACGAACGTCGTTGAAAGAAATCAAATATCGTCTAAATTCTAAGAATCTGACTGAAATATAAATACTGGCGGATGTTGTTTCCTTCATCGGATGTTGTCGGAATATAAATATGCAGATCTATTTGATTGATTTAGAGATTAACGCAGTTAGGACACACCAAAAATCGACGAATATTTTGATGAGTTGACGCCTTTACAGTTGTACTTTTCATGTAAAGAAACATTACTAAATAATCGGTGAATGTCAGTCATGTTTGCATTTGGAAATAGGTATTGAAATAGAAAAATATAAGACATTCTAAAGATTAAGTAGCAAAAAATTCAAAGGAAAAATCAAAAAATGAAGAGGAACCCAATTATAGTGAGTGTGCCCATGAGTGGGAATATTGTGAAATATGTATCTTTTCTTTTGTAGAAATGAACGTTCGCTCTAAGGCATTTCCGAAAATTCAAAGCAGAGCATTTCAACTCATAGTTTCCCGCCTAGAGGAATATAAAGATGAAGGATTAGCTTGAAACGGCACCAAACGTAGAGAAATAAAATGGCTGGAATAATTGCGTATTACTACAGGTTGGTTTTCAAACCATTATTTCCAATGCATAGTTGCTAGGTAGGCAAATAAACATCCCTCATCTTGAAGATTGGCGTGAAAAAATGTCGTAAACTTGTCGTTACTCCATCGGTATTTCCACGGTAAAAATTCTGACGAGCAACATTCCTTAATTCCGGGATACTGCATATACAGAATTAAATCATTACTCTCTTATTATTCCGATTACTCTCTTATTACTCTCTTATTATTCCCTTTACACACTTATTACTCTATTATTATTCGCTTTACTCTCTTATTACTCTCATATTATTCCCTTTACTCTCTTATTGCTCTCTTATTATTACCTTTACTCTCTTATTATTTTCTTATTATTCCATTTACTCTCTTATTACTCTCATATTTTCCCTTTACTCTCTTATTACTCTCTTATTATTCTCTTAATTTTCTTATTAGTCTCTTATTATTCTCTTTACTCTCTTATTACTCTCTTATTATTCCCTTTACTCTCTTATTACTCTCTTATTATTCTCTTTACTCTCTTATTACTCTCATATTATTCCATTTACTCTCTTATTGCTCTCTTATTATTACCTTTACTCTCTTATTATTCTTTTATTATTCGCTTTAATCTCTTATTACTCTCTTATTATTACCTTTACTCTCTTATTGCTCTCTTTTTATTACCTTTACTCTCTTATTATTCTCTTATTATTCCCTTTAATCTCTTATTACTCTCTTATTATTCCGTTTACTCTCTTATTACTCTCATATTTTCCCTTTACTCTCTTATTACTCTCTTATTATTCCCTTCACTCTCTTATTACTCTCTTATTCTTCTCTTTACTCTCTTATTACTCTTATATTATTCCCTTTACTCTCTTATTGCTCTCTTATTATTCCCTTTACTCTCTTATTACTCTCCTATTATTCCCTTTCTAAAAAGCAGTTTACCTTCGGCAAGCATCTTTCCAAGCAACACTACTCTGTGCTATAAACTCCCGAGAGTTTTTTTCCCTATCATTACGTGGATGTGCGGGTGGTTTACAAGTAGTGGATCAGAATTAGAAGACGGAGAGCTGAGTTCCAATTTCAGTTGCTTCGGTTAGTCATTTAAGCGAAAATAAACTTGAGAAAGATATGTGTTCATCCCTCAGTTATTATTTAAATAGTATGAATTTTATCTGGAAAAAAGTCATTGTAAAGAAAAAATTTTATCCAGTATTCCCTCGCAAAACATTCTTACAATGCAAAGTACGTTTTGTCTTTCATTAAAACACAAAACGTTGATAATCTGTAAAACAAATAATATAAATCTCGTTAACTACAATCTTAACCTTATCACGTCTCGGTTCAATAGTTATCTACTTTCCAAAACATCATTCAGTAACCGTCTACATTGGGTGGCTCTTGTTCCTTATATTTGACGAACGGCAGTAATAAGAAAAGACAAAACAACAAAGCCAGTGAGTCTAGTGTTGGCCTTAACTAAGCTAAGGGTTTAATCATCTGAATAATGAATGATATATATTCGTATGAAGAGGATATATATACACTCTTGATTCAATAATGCATCTTAATTTAAGAGCATTAAACTTAAAACATATCGAGTGATATATACATAGATATATGATTAAAAAATACCAAAAATGAAACGATTTCGGCGTAACTTGTCGAGACTAAAATGATGTAAGATTTCCTTTTGTCGTTTTAAACCTATATATATATATACATACATACATATATATCATCGGCTCTCCCATCGAATTCGACGTATTAGGGTCAAGCAGATCAGTTCCTAGAAACTGAGAGCCCGACGCCGACACATGAGATTTGATTATAGTGGTGAAGGTTTCATGCAGGACCATCCACACTTTTTGAAGGGACACTTTTTGACCTGGTGCGCTAAGTGCCACAAGGTCCCCAAACGACCATCCACATGGTTTTGAATCCAGAGTTGTATTCTCCTAGACCAGTTGCCATCTAAGGCTATAGAACCCAGTCTGTCCTTCTATTTACCCATAGTTGGAGGGAGAAGAGGAGGATTCACACCTTTCCCAAGGATATTAGCACGTAAGTGAATGTAATGGGTTGTACTGGAATTCGAACTCGGCTATCCGATTCCTCAAGCCAAGCCGTTATCCATTACTGCATCTTTTCTCCCAGTATGTATGTATATATGTATGTATATATGACTTTTATATATATATATATATATATATATATATATATATATATATATATATATATATATATATATGACATATATATATAAGTCATATATATATATGACATATATATATATGTATATATATATATGACATATATATATGACATATATATATGACTTATATGTATATATATGACTTATATATATATATGACTTATATATATATATGACTTATATATATATATATATGTCATATATATATATATATATATATATATATATATATATATATATATATATATATATATATATGGCTTATCGGTTAAAACAAATTCTTGTCTAGTATGTTGCGTTCACTTTCAAACAGATGACCTTGCGAAAGGCGTAAGTCTACATCTCCCTCTTCGGGCTATGATTTAAATATCATGGTAGGCTTTGATCTCTAGCTATGGGTGGTAACGAGAGAAAAACATTAAAATTCTAAATTGTGGAGAAAGCAGCGGGAAACAACTTCCCTACCTTTGCCATGAAGTCGGAGCAATTCGCACTTAATAAATATATAAATCTGTGGCCAACCATGATTGTCTACATTCTGAAAGGACATGAGATATTTTTAAAAAATCGACCGTGCATTAAATTCTAATTGTAAATTATCTGTGACTAAGTACATCATTTTATTTTAATGGAGACATAATTTTAAAAACATGATACCATAATATAGCATGAGGTAAAGTTCTTTGCATGTTTTTTTCTTCTTTTTCTGGGGAAAACTTGGTGGTGTGAGGGATAGTGACTCGGCATGCGAAAACGGAGAGCCGAGTTCAAGATCCCAGTTAGTGCCGTTGCATTCCCTTATATGCATGTGTCCCCCAGAAATGTAACAATCTATTTTCGAATTAAGCTATGGATTAGATCGTAAGATATGTATCGGGATAAAACATCATTACCTGAAAAAATATTCACACTAAAGAATAATGTTTTGACTTTAAATAAACCACTGGGGGCTTATCAAAACGTAAAAATATAAATCAATTTATAATTTATAGAAACTCTTTTCGGTGGGATTCGAACCCGTTATTTTTTCTATTAGGTGGGAAACATCGATGACTTGGTATCAATAAATTTAGACAAAATATTAATCTTATTGCAGATATTCACTAAAGATGACTTATTTTGGCTGAAGATCAAATACAAACAAAATCTATTCAGTATTGTACAGGATTGTCCGAAAGTCTTGCCATCCCTACATAATATAAGTTTCTATTTTAGATGGCTGACACGAGCTCCTACAGTTTGAAAGAGATGGTAAGAGTGACAAGATTTTAGGACCACCTTGTAGTTACTGTCATAGAAATGCTTTGAGGCAATGTAGAATTTAATAATCTCAGTTTAATCTTAGTTGACATCGCAAGTGTGAGGAACTCATTAAGAACCGACTCACTACAACAGTAATTGTTATTGAGTTTATTTTCTAAACATTATTTCGAGATTAATAATGTTCTTAAAGCTATAACATCATGATTCAAACAGTGACTGAAAACAGCAGAAAACTAACAACCAAGAAATTAAATAATATCATCTCTAGCCATGGATTCGATGTACAGGGTGGTTCGAAATTCTTGTCATGTTCTATGTCTCTTCCAAACCGTAGGAGCTCGGATCAGCCATCTAAAATAGAAAATGATATTATATAGCGGTGACAAGACTTTCGGACCATACCAAACGGTTCTTATTTTTACAGAAACTAAAAAGCTGCACGCCCAGTAATGCACAATAGAACTGATGGATTTTTCGCAGCAGTGATGAAATTGTCTTGAAATGTTCTGTACCGGTGAAAATTATTACCCACTGCCTAACTATGATCACGTTCACGCTTTGTTCTCCATAATCATTCAGATTCCTGTCAGGGAATAATTCACTGTATCGATGTCACGCTATTTAGCCAGACGGCTACTGAGCTTATATCTATATAAGAAGGCAGAAATATGGCGGTTGGCGCAGACTCTCAAGACGTTGTCCAAGGTAATAATATAGGAGATCATACTTTTTGTATATAACGCGATATGCTCATATATATATATATAGTTAAATTCCCAGATCAATTGATCTGAGAATTTAACTGTATTGTCGACATGGAAAAAAATCTCTTACTATAAAGGTAATTTACATTAACCAGAAAAAAAGCCTTGGACAGAAGCGTCTATCTTTTTAAATTCGGATTTTTAATGTAACTATAACAGAGATATTTCGATTTCATTTTTGCCTTGAAAAAGTCGGAAGACGAAACTATGACTTTTCCAATTGTCATTTTATACCATATATATATATATATATATATATATATATATATATATATATATATATATATATATATATGACAGGTAATAATTCCTTTGGTATATAACCCAAGTGGATGCTAATAATATCAAATATTAAATTATCCACAAAAAGAGCTAAATGTATTTATTACAACGGAGCATAAAATTTATACAAGAAAATCCAAAATTATCTCATATGGAGGGGCTGTTTCAGGCAAGTTACGTCGGTTTTATTCAACATTTGTGGACGGTCTGTGCTCGTATCGGAAATAGAGATTTACAATTTAGCTTAGACAGAAGTAGAAAAATAGATACAGAAACATATCGACACCTCAGTCAGACGAAATGTCCGGATCAGTGGTAAGAGTAGGGCGGAAAGTATCTGTCTTATATGGAAGACTCTCCACAAATTCAACTTAGATATTAACCTTATGACCCTAAATTGAGTTTCTATGAAAGATGAGGTGTTGAATTAAAACTAAAAGAAGGCCGAAAAGGGAGTTTTATATATAATTTTTTTAATTATATATAAAAATAATGTTAGGCTCTCACTTCGAAAAATACCAAATTCGTGTCAACCTTTGGAAGTAAAGTCTGATGATCCGCAGACCTTTAAAAGGGCTGTGGTGAAATAATTGATTACATGGAACCTTAAAGTGGTCTGTTTTCATTTAAATTAATTGCTCTGATTTACATTGAGCTCTCTGGTCTACCCATACAGATTACCTAGTTTTTCATAAACTATATATATATATATATATATATATATATATATATATATATATATATATATATATATGCATAACAGTTTTCAGAGAATTCTAAGCAGAAATACAAGGAAGTGACACTTTTAACCCAGGGACAGTGAATAAATAAAATATTCTGATCTTAGTCCGATTGCTAGGGTGTGGCACTTTACACTGAGACAGATTGCTCAGATAAAACACTGATCGTCGTCAAATCTTATTTGGGTGTGACACTTTACTCACTTATACAATAATCTGATCCTTATCCGATTGTTAGTGAATAGCACATTGTTTTGAAATATAATGAACACATACAGCACTCTAATCAGAATCCCTTTACTAGTGAGTCAGAATTTACATATAATCTGAACGACGACGCCATTGTAAATCAACAATACCCGTTATTTTATCCACAACATTACTTATTTCGTAATTGAAAAATAATAATGTAAATATTATCTGTCAGTAAAATTAAATATGTACAATTAACCCAACTGTATTTTTTACTGTGCGACTGGCGAAAAATAGACCCTTTTTGCTATCATTGCGATCTCGTGATTTAAAACAAACGCATCGATCTACTCAGTGACTGACACGATGAACCGAGTGCCAATCCTCACGAATTGCTGGCAAGAACTGTCCTGCTATTGCTATTAGGGAATTCACAATGAAGGAAGGCGACGTCATTGATCTCTCACCAACTGACAACAACGTCTTACTCTGAAGAGAAAATCTACAAAGATTTAGCTTGTTGGGAAATTAATGTCACCGGTAGTTTTGTGGTTGTAATTTAAATCTGATCAACTGGAAGGAACATTTAATTTATTTGCAAACTCAACAGCCATTACTGTTAAAAATGAAACTCGGCTAAACATCTGCCGTTTCGGATGTATAGACTTTTGAGAGTTTTGAATTGATCCTTGACCCGCTTTAAAACATTAAAATCAAGGAAAATGTACGAATTACAATGCGAATTTGAATGTGTTGAAGACTGAATGAGAACTGCAACATATCCCAACGTATTTTTGATCTTCTTTATTGATGAAAGTATGAAATTTGCTGCCATTGAGACAATGGTGGTATTTATTTAACCAAATTGAGTTGAGTTTTTTTTCGGAAATATTGTCTCTTTGTTCATACATTTCGTATTCATTGTCTGTGGTTTTCTTGTCTTATATTTGGATCTTGTAACAAAAGGAATCTACCATATTTAACCAAATATCAATGTACCCACAACAGAAATACCAGAATTCTTTTATCGATGATTTATTACCAATTGATACATCTAGAGTTTTTCAACGCTATAGACGAGGAAATACAGACTACATATATAGAGCATTGAACTAGACGCAAAGATACACATTATAATAAATCCTAAAATATCAGGTTGTTCGGAAAATAATATTCGATTTTATAATAAAAGTATGAATTGTGTTCTAATGTATTATTATTATGGTTTCACAAAAATATATTATTCATTCTTAAGTGTCCTCTTTATTAATTGTATATTAAGTGTCATAAAGTTGTCATTCTGTCTTGTCTATGAATAATTTCATGGTAATTGTTTGAATGAGCTCTTTGCTATGGCGCCTAGACTTTTTGAATTTAAGCATAGTACTAACCTGGCGTCGAGATCTCAACAATTTACTGTTGAGCTGGCTATATGTAATCGTGGCCGGACAATTGACCGACAGACATTTTTCCGACGGATATTTAGCCGAGCGAAATTTGGCCGAAAAGACATTTCATCGAAAACTTACAAGTAAAAATAGTAACAAGCAATACTTTAAGTATTTTAATTAGCAGTATTATAAGCTAGGATAATACTAATAATTACCACTAAATTTCAAGGGATTAAATTACTAAATCTAAAAAGTTAAAAGTTATCTTATTTTAATATTTGTTTATTGAAATTAGTATATGTTGTGGTGGGATCCACCTAATCTGCATAGGTGACTACCAACTATATAAATAATGGTTGATACCGGAAGAGAAGGGAGAGAATCACGAGATCCAACTAGAGACTCTGATCGACTGCGACTAGTCAACACATTCTCCAGGAACGTCTTCCCAGAAATATACAGAAATACTATATGTACTTATTGTGTACACTTTCTTGTTATAATACATTCTTGTTCCAAGTACATTTTGTGTTGCATTATTATTCCATGCAATAGGCGAGATTCAACATTGAGTCAAGACTCAACAGTATATTAAAACAAATTTGAGTGCACTTGGGTAAACAGTATCACCTAATTATTTAAATTAATATTTAACAGTATTTAAAAGCTAGTTCATCCCTTTAAGATAAAGAGCATTAAAGGTGAAATTGAAAGGTCTTTCATATCGGAAAAGCTTAAGATTTTTGCAGTAGTAAAATGTGCCTTTTGTCAAAATAGTTATAATCTTACAGTAATATTTGAAGTAAAATATAAATATAAAAAAATTGATTTTTAAAAAACTGTCAAAAATAAACGAAAAATTATAAATTAATACAGAAAATAAATGGAAATATATGTAGCACATTACAATAAAGAATGTGACATACATGTAAGTACGCCACGATATTTTCAGCTAAATGTCCATTCGGTTAAATGTCCGTCGGCCAAATGTCTGAGTACCGATGCAACCATAAATTCTATGCTAACAATTTCTTTTCTTATAGAACTCCCTTCAGGATTCATGCTTCCCATTTAAATTTAATCTGAAAAAAATTAAATGCAATGTCAATGGCTATGACCAGACGTCATGATTATTCTTTCCTCTTCTTGTTCATTATTTATGTTTCTGTTCCTAATTCTTCCACATCCTGTAACCCCTTGTGTCTTGGTAGCTTTCCAGACTTGCATGTGGTGATACAGATTACAGAAGTAGTTTTCAGAATTCCTTCCTAATCTTCAACATGAAAAAGCTGCGTCTACCTTTCTGCATGAGTTCAAGCTTGCTTATAATGCATCCCAAACCGCTACGAACATTAAAAGAGTATGGGGTGAAGGATACACTTGTGATCGGGCAATATTTTCTGAATTTCCACTGTGCGGAGCGGCTTCGGGTTTTGAAGTTCGAGGTGGTAGAGGAATTGACAATAAATATCTGAAAACATTAGTCGAACAAAACCCACGTCAAAGTTTCAGAGAAATGTCTCATATAATTGGTGTCGGAATTTCAAGACTATCGGACCATCAGAAGAGAATGGACAAGTTGGAGAAACTCGATAAATGGGTTCCACACGAATCCAGGGAATGCCAAAAAGTTTGAAACGTGTTCTATGGTGTATTTGCGCAATTCGAACGATTCTTTTTTATGATTGAATAATGACTCGTAAAGAGAAATACATCCTTTATGGCAATCAAAAACGATCGGCTAAATGAAATGATTATGGGGAAGCTCCCAAACACATTCTGAAAAGTAAATTACACCAATTTAAGATGGGTGATCAATACTGCTGCCTTATCTGGTCTGGTGCTCCTGCTGCATGTTTCAAGATTCTTGATAAAATTCAAATAAGTGTCTGTAATGCAATCGAACCTCATCAGGCATCTCGACTTCAATCACTTTTTCACCGACGTGACGTGGCTCCCCTCTAAAAGTTCTGCAAATATTTCATTTTCTGATGAGCCTTTTATTCTTTAGTGCATCGGCTGCAGGAATTGAAGTGTACTACTTGATTGGCAATTAGGTCTTACCATTTCAATGTTGAATTATTTAGATGCAACCGTATGTTCAAATTATGACAGCTTTTTCTTACAATTATCACAGATGAAAATCACTAACCTATTACTTGCTTCCCTGCCACATACAATCTTAAACAAAATTAAATCCAATGTCAACAGGCATCCTCTGTCTTCCCGAATCCTGTTCCTATATTTCCCTCTCCACACTTCCCTAACAAAAGTTTTCTCTTACTTTTTCACTCCCTGTACCTTCTGCGTTCTAGTGGAATTATCACCATGCTTTGGGCGAAAACCTAAAAAAAATAAATAAAATCATAACTCTTTCAGATTCGTTTATAGCTGATGTAAGACTAGTACTGTATTTTCAAATGTGCAGAATTGACGGTTTTATCGCTTGAAATTCTAACAGTATGAGAAGATAAATCCAAAACCTAGTGGCCATCGCTTACCCAGAAAAGCGTGCTGTATTCAATTTAATCTTTGTCTGAATCTCATTGGTGCCTCTTTATTGCTCTTTTGATCTATGCTGAACTCAGGCCTCATCTCATTTGACTATCCAGCTTAGGAATGGGCTGTGTTAAGCAGTTCATAAAGCCCGAGGGCAGTAACTGGACTTTGTTAGTTCATGGAGTATTCCACCTCCCAGAAACACACATTGCACAGGTCTTTAATCACTCTATATACTGTGCTTAGCTGCAGGCATTATCTTGGCTCAGCAAAGACTTTCACAAAATTTAGCAATACTCATTCGTGTATCACGTGTAATGAGAGGATTGACATTATACTCATGCATAGTAGCAGTTGGTTTGCCACTGCAGAAACTCACATTATGACCAGGTTCTCATTTCTGTCTAAGGCTAACATTATCTCTACTGACTTACCTTCTTATGTGCTTACATATGTTATACTGTTTTCATGAACATCATTTAATCCCCTGTGAAAATGTACATCAGTTTCTTCCCACACCCAAAGAGAAATTCTATGACTGTCCCTTGCTTTTCTGCCATCGTCCAGGAAAGCAGATTTAAAAGCGAATTATGGGAAAAGAAAAAAAAGGCGGTACCTACATCAATTTTTCCGACGCTTTTAAGGACGTTATGGTGCATTGAAAACACCCCTAAGGAGTTCCGACTGATATTTTCGTCGTTAATTTCAACATACATTATATTTTAAACAACCCTGCTATGACCACGTTCTACATTAGCTTTGTTTATGACGATTACGTCTTTAACACTAATGGCTTTGTCAGCAGTTATGAAATCAATTTCATTTTTTTTTCATCCAGCGAGTTGCTGGTTTATCCATTTGTATCGCTCTGAAATGCTAATTAAAATTTATCCTCTCTCATTTCTTTTTCTTACACTAGATTCTACAGCTCGTCTCTTCCTCACATTCGCATCGAAAGCCTCAGTAATATAGTGTAACATATTGTCTTCCGTCTATAACTTTGTTGATGTCATCACAAAGACCATTAATTTCTTGATTAGCATTTTTGGAAAGCGTTACACATTCGCACATGCACACACACACACACACACACACACACACACACACACACACACACATTATTTATATTTTTGCTAATATATATTATATTTAAGAATAAAATGTAATAATATTTTATTATAAGCGGGGTGCTGCCAAGTTCTTGGACCGAGTCAAAAGACAAATGGCTAATGTGATTTTTCCGTATATATATATATATATATATATATATATATATATATATATATATATATATATATATATATATATATATATATAATATCTGGATAAAATAAATGAAACAAAATTGGATAAAATAAATGAAACAAAATTATATATATATATATATATATATATATATATATATCTGTGTGAGTGCGCGCGCGCACGAGTGAGCGAAAGAGAGAGAGGGGGGGATTAGAGATTGATTAAACCATTTTTGTTTATTGGTTTCCGGTAAACTTAATATCTTATTGGATATTGTTACGTATTAATAGGATGTCGAGGAAAGCTAGAGATTTGCCCATTTTTCTATTTATGTGTGCAAATTCTGTCTTTCCCCTCCTTCTCGCTCTCTCCCTCTCTCTCTCACTCTATCTCTCTATCTCTCTCTCTTTATACATATATATATATATATATATATATATATGTGTGTGTGTGTGTGTGTGTGTGTGTGTGTGTGCGTGCGCGCTCGCACGTGTTTGCAGGTCATGAGACAAAGTGGAAAAAGTATAAACGACGTGATTTTATTATCAATTTTTATTATTATCTTGTTATTGAAGTATTATTATTATTAACTTGTTATGGGAGTATTATTATTATTATTATTATTATTATTATTATTATTATTATTATTATTATTATTATTAGCTTGTTATTAACGTATTACCATCTTGTTATTGAAGCTTTATTAATATTATTATCTTGTTATTGAAGTAATTATCTTGTTATTGATTAATTGTTATTATTATCTTGTTATTGAAGTAATTATGATGTTGTTATTGAAGTAAAAATTGATTTTCTGATTTGGCATTCCAGTCTGTTTTTTAAAATAAAATTTAATAACATGAAAAAAGATGCTGAAACAACCCGAAAATTTAAATAAAGTCTAAAGTAATCGTTTAAAATTTGATAAGAACTTTTCAAAGCAAATTCGGGTTACTAAGGTTTATGTGATTTGCATAACAACTCCAGACGGATTGTATATGTTATGTAAATTACGGGGAATCAGTGTTTATGGATAACGTTCAATATATTTTTTATGAAGACATGTAATATATCATATACAAAATATTTGAATACTTTTGGTCAGTCTACCATAGATTAATTGTCGACACTTTCAGGAGTAGGCAGTTTAGGAAAAGGACGGATTTAAATTCAAAGCCGAGATGTAGGCAGCAGGCAAGCACTCACCTATTTTGCAGAAGAAATGATGGTAATTTTCAGATAATCAAGAATATGAATCTTTGGGGTGCTATGATTGCATATGTGGAAAATTGCGAGAAACGAATACAGAAAAGCTTAGTTGCCGTCGCGCTGAAGATAAAGAGGGATAAAATGATGCTATAATATTTCTGCAACTGAATACCTCAACTGAAAAAAAAGGAACTAAGTTATATACAATATAAAGATTCATGTGATAACAATAGCATATTATTTAATAAATTTGTCTTATTTCTCGCTCATTTTATTGGTATAAACTGCGCCTATTAAAGGCAGAAGTTTAGCTAATCATATTTTGTTAATAATGAATGATTCGTACTTGCGAAACTAGCTTTTCAAATTGACCAAACTAAGTGATATTTATGTTAAAATAATTGATCAACAATTGCAGATCTCGAGAATATATTGCATCTTGTTAAATATGAATCGCACAATAGGTGCAGGTCGAGGGAAAATTCTGCCAGGCAGAAAACACGACTGGCGCCCTGCGAATTGATTTAAACAGCTCCTAGCAAATTTATCACGGAATAAAGACGTTTCTCTTCAATTAATTTCCTCGTCATTTATCCGGTCAACCGAAAGTGTTATATATGCTAGTCTATTGTCACAGACGCGTTTCAAGTATTAATATTTCTCTGTCTGTGTCAAAGACAATAAACAGGCTTTTCTTGTTTTTTAATGGCGAGATATATTTAGGCATTTTTTTAAAGAATGTCCATTAGGTAGATTCAATTGTATGTATGTTAACGCAGTTGACATCTTGTAAAGCAATACTGCCCTTGCCTTACTACAGTAGATTTCAGTAGTTCGTTTGGTATAAAGCGAATTCTCCGGTTTTGATAGGTTTACTGCCATATAGCGTTGCAACAGCGGTTCTCTTACGATATCGAAGTTAAGTAACGTGGTGTCTGGTCAGAACCTTGATTAGTAACCGCTGTAAGCTTTGGTGTGCTGGTGATGTAATAGATAACGGTTCGGAATTGTTAATTGAAGAGCTGAGTAAGAATTCCCGTTGTGTCCATTATATTCACTTACACCATTGAGAAAGGTAGGAATCTTAATTAGTAAGACTTATATCACAAAATCTCATCACCAAAGCGAAAATCCTTACAATCTAAAAATATTTCCTTACCTTTAAATAACTTGCAATGCGTTGATAAGTCGTAGAAAACGAATCAGTTCGTCCACCCTGTTTTGAATTAAGAGTTTTCCATTTCCTTGACTTGTTGCTAATCAAAGCTAGAGTGCCAAAAGTTGTTCTGATATTTAAAAAAAAATGGAGAATCGGTTAGAATTTGAAAACGTCACCAGACCCCATCGCCCGCGCCGGTGACTGATACAAAAAAAGATCATGGGTAAGATTCCTCATTTCTATTCATGAAAATCAGCCTAGAGATCTTTATACACATATACGAATATAATATTTTCTCATTCGTTCGTTCTTGTTGAAATAGTAAAATTTACAATTTTTGAATTTCCACATAAGATTCTTTGTTTTTAGTATGGATTCTCTTACATTACTCGAGGCATTACAGTTATTCCATTGTATTGTTACGAAATAATTGTATGTCATATATATATATATATATATATATATATATATATATATATATATATATATATATATATATGTGTGTGTGTGTGTGTGTGTGTGTCTCTCTCTCTCTCTCTCTGTGTGTGTGTGTGTGTGTGTGTGTGTGTGTGTGTGTGTCTGTGTGTCTGTGTGTATTAAGCTTGTGTAATTATACCCATGCTTCCCTAGTTAATATTTTAACAAATAGACGCTAGTATAATTCTATTATTCTCTTTGTTACTGTTCTAGGGAACCGATTCGAAACACTGGCAAATATCGATTAATCTTTAACACTAAACAAATATAACCTCATTGTATCATCAAAATATTTTCTACGCAGTGTGTATCAACCAGTAGTTCATATAACTAAATCAAAAGAAACATATATTATTATAATTATTGTTATTATTATTATTATTATTATTATTATTATTATTATTATTATTATTATTATTATTATTACTGCCGGGTCCAAAATATGATACTTAGACCCGATATGAGAAATCTATGTACATGATTCGGACTATTGTCCTCATTTTTGTGGCCATATTTATCACAACGTTTCGGCCGTTGTACGCTCCGGCTTTCTTCAGTTGTTTGAAATGTCGAACTGATCACTTTATTTCGCTTACTGGGGTAGACTGTTCTAGTTACACGTGCCATGTTTAATGGATGTCAGTTATCAGTTATCTGTTAATTCCCTCTCCAAGTTCTCCATCGCCTTAACCAGGTATTGAACTCACACTCTTTAGGTTCTGTCACTGCATTTAAATAACACCTTTATACATTGTGCATGTGTCCTTGAGGACATATGGCACAGTGGATAAAGGCGTTATAAATACCTGATTAAGGCGGTGGAGAACTTGGAGAGGGGAATTAAAAGAAGATAACTGATAAATGACATACATTTGACATGGCATGTTGAAGTAGAACAATCTACCCCAGTGAGCAAAATAAAAGGTTCAGTTATAACCACTTGAAGAAGGCCGAAGCGTAAAACGGCCGAAACGTTGTGCTATATATGGCGACAAAGATGAGGACAATAGTCCGAAAAATGTAAATAATATACATAATACCTCATCTCAGAAATATAGACAGATACTATAGGAGAACTCTTATTTAATTTATAGTCTGGTGATCTACTGGGTAAATGGTTTCTTTTCTCGCGTAGCCTAGAGCACCAATTCCTATTGGTACAGTCTCAATCTTCATTTCCTATATGTTGTTAATATCGATCTCCAGATCGATGTATTTGGACTATTTTTCGATAATTTTCATGGATATATTTCTCTCAGATGGTACTGCTAAGTCAATAAGCACACACTTCCTGAATTTCTTGTCTTTTATGATAATATCAGGTCTGTTGGCTTTTATTCCTCTGTCAGTTTGAATTGGCATGGCCAAGAGGATAGTTAAATCACTAGATAACCGTGTCTGATTGGTTCTCATATCATCTCTCAGTGGCTTCGATTTTGTGCTTCTTGCATATCTTCCGGTGCTCATATGTCGTTATCTTGTAATGCCTGTAGCTATAATCATTTTTTGATCGTTCCGGGCATCATTAGATAATTTGATCTACAGTTTCATCAGATATTCCGCAGATCCTGCATTTAGGCTTAGTTCCATCCTTGATTATGTGAGTGTGATAGGATCTGGTTGCGAGTCTTTGGTCCTTAGCTGTAATAATTATCCCTTATGTCTTAGCTTTCAACTCGATTCTTCTCAGCCGTTGATGTGTCTTCTGTTGGTTCACATTTGCTTCTTTCGTTCTTTTTAGGTATTTGCCATGCAACGCCTTATCCTCTCCGTTCTTTGTGACTTCATTTGATCAAGTTGTTTTAATCTTTGTTTTACTCATTTGACGTAGATAGTATTTGCTTCATTTTCTTTTCTTGGTAAGCATTCAGGTATGTTAAGCTGTTACTTGAAGAGTGCAGCTACTTTGTTGATGGAGTGGGTTTGTAGAAAAGGCCCATTGGTTTTTGCGAGATATGCTTCAAATCCAATTATTGTAGTTTTTAGAGTTAGTTCAAGTTGGATTAGCCCTATGCCTCCTAAAGCTCTTGGTACGAACAAACATAACATCAGATTTCGAGTGGTGCATCCTCATTTGTTTAAGCAATTTTCTGGTCTTGACTTCCAATCTTTTAATGTCATTTAACTTCCATTTAATAATGTTGAAACTGTATGTTACAATGGGTGTAGCTAACGTGTAGATAGCCTTCATTTTATTGTAACAAATAACAAGTAACAAATTTTAGTAAGAATCAAACAACCCAAAGTAAGTACATTGCTCTTCTCCCGCCTGAACTGTCAAATTCTCCATAATTAAGTTCGCTAGAGAAGCACAAAATCGAAACGACCGAGAGATGGTATGACCATCAACCAGACACAGTTACCCAAATTAACGATGTAACTATTCTCTGGGACATGCCAACAGATAGGGAACTAAAGCTAACAGAATTTTTATTATCATAAATAAAACAAGAAATTCAGTAAGTGTATGCTTATTGACATTGCAGTACCATCTGAGAGAAATATCTCCATGAAAATTATTGAGAAATTGTCCATATACAAGGACGTTGGAGATCAAGATTAACAGGATGTGGGGAATGAATGCTGAAACTCTACCAATTGTAATCGAAGCTCTGGGACTCGTGACAAAAAGAATGGACTATTTTACTTACAGCGTCTCAGGGAGCATCGACATACAATTTGCCCAGAAGATTGCCCTACTAGGAACGACCCAGATACTAAGAAAAGTGCGTTCAGTTAAATGAAAATTCTCATGTAGGGCCTAAGGACCATATTTTAGACTCGGCTCTACAGGATAGAATACAGGAAACATAACATACACACATGTTAATAATAATAATAATAATGAAAATCACAATAATAATAAATTTTTAACACTTTTACTGGCTTTGCTTTCACTACAACTTCTTCCATGCACTATCGGCGATGTTTAGAATACTGTATCTGCAGCAAAATAGTACAACCCGATAAAAATTCTGCATGAATAGTTGGAAATTCGGCAAGAAATCCGGTTTCTATCTATCTTTTTGACTAAAGTGTAAATCTGATCTGTGACATCAATTTGATTCTCATGTAAACCGGACCTATGTGTACATTTTCTATTCTACTGTTGGCTTTATCTAACCCACAGGAGATTGATAAGTTCTAAAACACCACCATCTACCGCTTTTGACTCTGATATAAAACGTAACTTACTCTGTGTCTATTTCATTGTTATGCGTCCTATAAGACTTACATTTGACATTGAATAACCCACAAATAGTTTATATATTGATAGATTAATGCAGTTTTTATAAACAATTAATTATTCTATCTCGGTATTTAAATAGGGCGGTTTCCTGGACAGACTTGAAATTATATCATTTTCATACCGGGAAACTGGTTGATGCATTGCAGCTGCTTGAACCGTAGCAGCCACCGGGGCTTTATGGATTGCAGAAGATCAAATCATACACTTAATTTCCTTCGTAACAATTCCCCGATAGCTGGCCATGGTTTTTGTTATTGTTTTACATAAAATAATAATTTTAGTCGCGTATCTATACTTAAAGATATCCAAGAAATGTGTTACATGTGCTTTAAAAAAAAACAGCTTGAATACAGATTTAGTGAAGAGACATAAATGCAACGGAAAGTTGTTTTTTTTTCCTTAAAAGATTTATTTAACTATTTACCGCGTGATAATCAAAGGAGTAGAAAACTGAATATGATTTATTATCAGTGGGTGCAGCCTTAACAAAATTCACTATGCAGACAACATTGTATTAAGGAAACGTTCAAAACGGTAATATTAACACTATTTACATTATTCGGACTATTGTCGTCAATTTTGTCGCCATATTTATTGCAACGTTTCGGCCGTGGATGGAATGTCAAACTGAACCCTTTATTTCGTTCACTGGGGTAGACTGTTCTATTTTCACGTGTCATGTTTAATGGATGTCAGTTATCCGTTATTTCCTGTTAATTCCACTCGCCAAGTTCTCCACCACCTTAACCAGGTATTGAACTCACGCTATTTGGGTCCGGTCATTGGATTTAACTAACGCCGTTATCCACTGTGACAAGTGTCCTTGAGGACATCTGTGTGTGAATTTCTGGGTATTATAAACCTAATGTTTTCAGCACAGTGGATAAAGCCGTTAGTTAGATCCAGTGACAGGACCCAAAGAGTGTGAGTTCAATACCGGGTTAAGGCGGTGGACAACTTGGGGAGATATTTGATAACTGAATCCATTACACATGGTACGTGGAAACTAGAACAGTCTACCCAGTGAGCGAAATAAAGGGTTCAGTTCGACACTCCAACCACCTGAAGAAGGCCGGAACGTACAACGGCCGAAACGTCGTGATAAATATGGCTACAAAGATGAGGACAATAATCCGAATAATATAAATAATCTACATAATACCTCATCTCAAAAATATAGACGGGTAATATTAATGGTAATACAATTTCCTTATAGGTAAACATTCCGCATTTATTGACGGATCCGCCATTACTACTGTCAGTTGAAATTTCTAAAATCCTACGCTTAAACCAATTTTCAGGAAAATATTTTTCTCATGTCTAGTAGCTGTTATTTATCTTTTCATTATTGATTTCGGGAGCGGGGTCTTTCTTTTTAAGTTTTTGTTTGAATAACTCTGGAACATCACAGTCTTGATAAATTCATTGTTTTCTCTTCGAGTTACATGTGCAATTCATTTTAGTTGTTGCTGCTGTTGGAAGTCCTCAAGTAAGGTTATATCTGTTACTTGGTTCGAAGGGAGATAATCCTCCCTAAGACCTTCACGTTTTATTCTTAACTATTGATCTGAGAAAGTGGTTGTATACAGATGACAGTGTAAACATTTTTGAACGGGTTTGGCGCCGTGAATGGCACCCACCTGAAAGTCTCTGTCTGACGAGAACATGACTGTATTATTCGGGTTAATGTTTTTGTTCTGTAGTGAAGTGCGGTGTTGGGTTAAACTACCTGTAGCACAGACTATTCTAATGTCTAGTTTCTTTGTACCAATGTTATTATAACTGAGTCATACATCGATTTAAGGTGTTCAGTACTTACTAATTCCACATAATACATTTTTATGATGTATTCGGGGATAGGTGCTGTCATTCTTTCATTCCATTTTCAGAGGAAATTCAAAATACGTTTGGAGACAGAAATAAATGAAACGCGGACGAAATAATCCCTCATTGTTAGAAGACAAAATGCACGATTTTTAGCAAAAGAAACAAATTGAGAAGAAAATATCCTTCTTGCCACTTGCCTGGTGTTTCTGATATTACCGGTCCTGGGCTGATATATCGGTTTCAGTAACTGTATCACTGCCGTAACGTAGCATATCTTGAGTCTTTTTATAACTATTTTCATGGCGCGGCTACTGATGATTTCTCCTTTTTGGTAACTCGATATACTAATTTTAAACGTAGTACTACATTGGTCACTAGTTCTCACATTTACAGTTGGAATTGTTAATGGCAAACATGCATTCATTTCTATTCTATTCTATTCTAACTCGCTTGTACCTTCTTGCTTTCCTGTCACCTACAATCTTCAGAAATTTAAATGCGACGTCA
>OZ038482.1:99407119-99462119 GCA_964036315.1 Acanthosepion esculentum | reverse complement strand
AGACGCCCAGTTTTTATTTATTAAAAGAGTATGTATTACGTCTATCGACCTACGTATCCGAAAGAGCTTACTAAAGAAAATGCGTTCTCGGTAGAATTCGAACCTGCGTCTTCCTTTGAGTGAGGAGGATTTGTTTTCCTTAGAAAGTAAAAATAGAATCCTGCTCGTTGTGATGTTTTTCGTGGCCAAGTGGTAAAGTACGCTTAATCAGACGCTAGTTTTACCTACAAATGGGGGGGCATTTTTTGTTTTTGTTTAGGACGATAAGCATAATAAACAGGGTTTAATACATAAAAATAAGGTGTATATTTTAGATCCGAAGAATCCATTATTGAAATGTTAGATTTGAAGTATTAAAAGAGTCCGACTAAATTAATTAATTCTTTAGAAATATATATGTGTATTTAATACGATATATGTGAGCGCATAGACATATTACTTAACGTACAGGCTTGTATTTCGAAACTTGTGATCAAACCGCAAAGGATTAAAATAGTCTGATAGTAATTTGTTATAAGGCATCTCTGATTGCATTACCTTTGAGATAACGATGGGCATTGAAGTGAGTAATGACGACATAGATAGTTTGTCCTTGATGGCTGTCACTGCTCTGCACCGAATGAAGACATTTTGCTTTAAAGGGTACAAGTGCACCTAAAATTCTCGGTCACAAAATTGGGCTCGTCTCGTTTTCAATTTTCCCACATTTAGTTTAATTCTTCCACGCGTCGATCTTCAGTTTTCGCAAACAACCTCCTTGCACAAAAATATATAAAATAATTGGCCTATTTGGCAACATTTAATGTGCATGTTTTTTTTGTTTTTTTTTTTAAATATATTCAAATACATCTAGAACTCTTTTTTTATCTGAAGATGATTTTCTAAGCGTAGCTTAGATGTGGCACAGGGCTGAAATATCTTTTCAAAACAACTGGAGGCACTTCGAGTTAATGTAATGGCTAAAGAGCTTTTCTCACCAGATCAATTGCAACTGAGTAATGCGTTCAATCCTCATTGCGTTCCTCATGCTCGTGATCTTGTGCCACATCTAAACTCCGCTTGTAAAAGCATTTTCCAAAGACTGTAACAATTTGGCATGCCGTAATATTTAGCTTGCTTGTCTCGCTAGAACTATTCCAACTAAGTAGTGGGTTCGATCCTCAGTAGGTGTTCTATACTTGCGACAATGTGCCACATCTGAACTACGGTTAGTAATAACTGTATCACTTAGAAGTGGTGTAAAGATTAGCAAGCTTGTTGCGCTAAATCCGTTACGACTATGTAGCGAGTTTGTCCCTCTCTTGGTGCTCTATACTTGCAGCCTTGTGCCGTATCTAAACTATGGTTAAGTATATAACAATTCTCGAAAGAATTGAATTCACCAATATTGTTTCTTATGTATATATATATATATATATATATATATATATATATATATATATATATGAAATATATATATGAATTATATATACGAAAAACAATTTTACTTTGAAAGTATAACGTTATGTAAGCACTATCGGTAGTTGAAAGCATAAATTTACGTAAAAATATTCAGATTTCGGCATTAAATAATCCATAGAGATACTAATATGCTGCTAAACAATGTTGGTGACTAATATCTGATTTCGTAATTGATCACTGGCAGTAAAAGACATTCGTATGAATAGTCTTATAAAAAAGCTTTTAACAAAGGCTCAAATGCTGAATTTGAGCACCTGTTTAAAAATCTTTAAAGAATAAAGTATGATTACCGCTGCGAATAAAATTGTTGTTAGCACCCACTGATGAAAATATATCAGGAAATGACAAGCACATAGTTGTAACTCGTTGTCGGCGTCATAATAACAACTGCTTAATATCTTGTGGAAGGTAGTCAAGGTGCTGATTGGAAAACGGGCTCGACGCAATCTTCTTCTATCTTTCAGCCAACAAATCTAGCTTTTACAGGGCAAATTAAATACGAATGCTTGAAAACTCTAATCTGTCAAGTGTCTTATTGTTGCTAAATAATTTTAAAACAAATCATCAATTAGGTATTATAGCTTCGTCAACATGTATAATTCCCAAGTGTACTGATGCACGCCGAATTTCTATCACCTTCTTCATAACTAGCCTTGTGCCAGACTAAGTATATATCAGTATTAAGTAATAAATCTAAATTGCTTATTTCTTCGCTATATTCTTCTATATGCGCTCAAATTTAGTTTTTAAAAAGTTTTAAAAAGTTATATCAACTGGAAGACTTGTTTTACAACTTTCTTTTATCTATTTATAGCCCCATCTATCTCTGTGTCTGCAAATTGATTATCAATGTTAGTTAATATCTTTAACTCTTTGGTGTTTTTAGATTTTTTTTCAACGCGCGCTCAAATGTAGCATGTGGGCTTTTATAACTTTACATTGCAAGATTCAAAACGAATATATTAAACTGGATATCTGACGAAACACATTTTCCTCACTATTTACATTATTCCGACTATTGTCCTCGTCATTGTCGCCATATTTATTACAACGTTTCGGCCGTTGTACGCTCCGGCCTTCTTCAGGTGGTTGGAATGTCGAAGTGAACCATTTATTTCGCTCAACGGGGTAGATTGTTCTAGTTCCACGTGCCATGTCTAACGGATGTCAGTTATCAATTATCTCCCGTTAATTCCCCTCTCCAAGTTCTCCACCGCCATAACCAGGTATTGAAGTCACACGCTTTGGGAACTGTCACTGGATCGAACCAACGCCTTTATCTACTGTGCCGATTAATGTAAATAGTTTACATAATACATCATCTCAGAAATATAGACAGACACATTTTTCTATACATTTTCTCATATTAAGCATCGTGTCGGAGTAAGTAATTATACACGGTAGATAATAACCATCTTATCGCCATTATTGTTTGTGTAAATATTTCCACAGCGATCAAATTTATATTTGAAACTTCGGTAAAAGACAATAATAATAATATTATTCATATTTAGCAAATATTTTTTTTAAATACTGTTCACTTCATTCTATACAAGGCCCAGAATCTACTCAAGGTAGGGGGGTACTGAGTAAGGGAAGCAGGTACAATTTTTGAGGAAATGTGAGGAAGATAACGGTAAAACATAGATTTGAACAGAATAAGATTGTAGTGATCTGGGAAGCATCCTCTTGGTAATCAATTCCCCAAATGGTGGTTCGTGTGAAGAAGCTGTTCAAATAGATCTTACATCGCACCAGTTGAATACGGAGGGAAGGTGCGTGGTCCGCTACAATGTACACGGCATGCCATGTCTTAGCTGTGAATGTCAGATTTAGAACTCAGAAATGTAGTTCGTTTGAACACTTTCCATGAACAGAGATTAACGTGAGGCTTGCGATATTTCCTATAAAAGAGTCGTAGGATGGAAACTAATTCATAACCCACCAGGACGCGTATCGTGACGGGAAAGCGAGGACTGGTTAGCATCGACCCATATATGGCAGCAGTCCTCCATTTTCGCCCCGATCTGGCTCTTGTAAATGCAGAGCATACCAGGAGTAGTCAGATACTTATTGGAATGGTACAGGGAATCGACCATAGTTTTTATTGGTAGACATGGTAAGCATAATGTTCTTTTACCCTTTTCCCATCTAAAAAGTTTGTGCAAAGTTAATAACCGTAACATATTAACACAATTACTTTTTTCAATGTATTTTCTACATGTGATTAAATATCAGCAATGTATACATTTCATATCATCATATGAGGTTGATATCCGCCTGCGAACCATTCCTCTACATCTGACATTGTGCCTTCCTAAGCAAATATCAGTGACTGATAAGTGGTAAAAACCCTGAAAGTGCTTCGACAAAACAATAAAATGGGATTTCAAAGCAAACATTCCCGATAAAATAATGAAAAACTTATCGCAAACAAATCGTCAGATTTCGTTAAATGCTCCGCTGCACGCGGTTCAATCACACAAGGCCAAAACGATTTTATTTTTTACTGTTTTTTGTTATTCAAATCCCCGGCGTAATTGGTAAACTTATAATTTTTTTTCGGACGTGGAAGGAGACAAAAGAAAGGCATCCACCAGTGCGAATGAATTATGTGAGAATGTCTTCCGATTCTGCTTTGATGTGAGTTACCAAGCCAAAATAGGCGGGGTGCGTGTAAATGGCTTGTCAAGTGGAGAACTCACACTGATAGATAAAGCAGACGTCAGGGCAAAATACAGACGAGAATGACATGAAATGAATCATGAGAAGATTTATTTAGAGTCTGAAATGTCTTTTATTCGATTCTCAGATGCCTGGCATAGGCTTGGTGACAATATATAGGATACTTCTGACGCAAAGTACAGTTATCCAGTCTTCTAGTTTCAAATAATGGATCGTTTAAGGGAAGTCTTGAAGCAACCTAAATGGTGACATTTTACATCTTAGTACGAAAGAATTGTGCATTGAAATGCATCAATTGACTGGAAAAAAATAACAGCAACAGAGGTCGCTTGCCGTCCTGGGTGTGACGTTAAACTGCATCCGAGTCCTGGGTAAGACGATAAACTACATCCAACAGCAAGGCCTCTGATCAGGAGGTTTTGAGGAGCGTGGAACCACCTCTTAATTGCTGATGTTCCCAGGTTCACCCTGACCCGGGGTGGTAGCACCTGTTAGGGTCCCAGCTATGGGAAAATAGTGAAATCCCAAGGTGTGTCCACGTCCTGGGTATGACGATAAACTACATCCGCGTCCTGGGTATGACGATAAACTACGTCCAACCAAAAGGCCGTCGATCCGATCAATCGGCTGGTCATGTCATGCCCCATCACATCTAACCCATCCCAAAACAACTACAATTTACAATTAACTTTCCCACCCAAACCCTTCACTAAATATACTAACACCTTACCCCTAAAATGTGATGGAACGCGGTGTCTTAGGATCTATCAGTAGAAAAAAATTTAAACAATGATGTTGCCAGGGATACGTTTTTGAAACAATGATGTTGCCAACTACACTTTTTTGAAACAATGATGTTGCCAGCTATACGTTTTTGATATATCTAGTAAATACTGGATCTGGCATTAAATAACCCATAGTGGTTGATATGCCATAAAACCCCAAACAAACAAACAAACAAACAAACAAGAGGTCGCTTGCTATAAAGCAAGTGTGAGTTGCGTCGTCACGCAGCTCACTTCACAATTATAGGATTTTATCCTAACTGGTCACCTTGTGACTATAGCTTGACGCAAACAAAAGCTCAGTCGTGGGTATGACAATAAACTACATCAGGCAGCAAGGCCTCTGATCGGGAGATTGAAAGTTTTGAGGAGCATGTAATCACCTCTTAATTGCTGTTGTTCTTAGGGCCACAGTGACCTGATGTGGTAGCGCCTAGTCAAATAGTGAAACACCAAATTAAACACTAGGAAAGTATAAAAATATATATTCATAGTAAATTGACCTGCAATAAATTTTATAGTAGAATTACCTATAATACATTTTAGAGCAAAATGACCAACAATACATTTTATCTGTAGCTGAAGGCATTTAACTGCGCTAACAATATTTAGTTGAAGCCATAAAATCAATGCAAAATATTTAAATGTTGGTATTAAATAACCCATACAAATATTGATATGCCGCTAAATAAAATCAATCTGTGGCAACTTCTGCTTCCTCCCCGCCCGTAGGCAGAGAGTTCAACCGTTCAGACTGTCGTTCGACGAACGACTAACATTTAGTCACCCCCCCCCATGAGGGTATCATGTGGCACAAGGCCGGTTTAACGTGGGATCCCCGCGCCCGTGGGACCGGCCAAAAATATATATCCTTTGAACCCGTATAAACGGGTTCAGGGCCGGTTTACATCCCCGTACGAGACTCCGCCCTTCGGCGTAGCCTAGTTCGGGTTCCTCCCCGCCCGTAGGCAGAGAGTTCAACCGTTCTGACTGTCGTTCGACGAACGAATGACCTTTGTTCCTCTTACTACTCCTACTTATATTAGGTGGGAGAGTCTAATAACTATAGATTGTACTCCGAAATATGTTTTTTTACAAATGTGTTATTGTTAACTGTGAGAAATTCTGGAGCGTGCAGTTTCCGAGTACATCTTAACTTTCGTTGTCCTGTTTATTACCTGGATGTAAAAAAAGACATATCTATTTCCATAACTGAGGATGATGGCATGCACAATCGAAAGCTTATAGTAAAAAAAAGACCTTATACAACTGGAATTTATAAACAGGTATCATAACATTCATTTACAGGTTCGAGGTTAATGTATTTTATTAAAAATTATTTGCAAGAGTGATTCTTGCCATTTATATCATTAACTTCACTATCTGCTTTTTGTATGAATGATTCATGTAATGCAAATTGAACTGCACCACATACTTGATATTAAAATAACTGATCCGATGTGCAAATTTCTGATAATAACGGTGACATTCCTCTATTTATTGAACAATTTAGTTCATGCCACATTGACTGAAAAAAACTACCTCTACAAAAGAATTCTCATATTACTATATTAGTACATAAACGCACAATTTAAAATTTTAAAAAAATTCGACCCCAGCGTTGCGACCGCACGCTCCAAAATTTCTCACAGTTATAAATAACACATTTCTAAAAAAAACATATTTCGGAGTACATCTTAACTTTCGTTGTCCTGTTATTACCTGGATGTAAAAAAAAAACATATCTATTTCCATACCAAATTGTTTGCGAGAGTGATTCTTGCCATTTATATCATTAACTCCACTATCTGCTTTTTGTATGAATGATTCATGTAATATATATATATATATATATATATATATATATATATATATATATATATATATATATATATATATATATATATATTCAGCAGTGTCCATATATATGGGTGTGTGCATGCATGTGGATTTTAAATGGATTTATAATACCATATTATTATTCGCTATTTACATTATTCGAAATATTGTCCTCATATTTGTCGCCATATTTATTACAACGTTTCGGCTGTTGTACGCTCCGGCCTCCTTCAGGTGGTTGGAATGTCGAACTGAACACTTTATTTCGCTCACTGGGGTAGATTGTTCTCGTTCCTCGTGCCATGTTTAGTGGCTGTCCGTTATCGGTTATCTCCTGTTAATTCCCCTCTCCAAGTTCTCCATAGCATTAACCGGGTATTGAACTCAGACTCTGTTCCATGGCACGTGGAACTAGAACAGTCTAACACAGTGAGCGAAATAAAGGGTCAGTTCGACATTACAGACACCTAAAGAAGGCCGGAGCATACAACGGCCCAAACGTTGTAATAAATATGGCGACAAAGATGAGGACAATAGTCCGAATAATTTAAATAGTGTACATAATACCTCATCTCAGAAATATAGACAGATACAAATTATTATTATTATAAACGTTATTAAAATCAGGGATGTTGATTCACGAAAATAAAGCTTATAGGAATATATATATATATATATATATATATATATATATATATATATATATATATATATATATATTATGTGTGTGTGTGTGTGTGTGTATGCGTGCGTGCGTGTGCTTGCTTTGTGTGTGTCGGTAGACCATTTAATGAACGCTTAAACGTTATATATATAAGTGAACATTGAAGTCAACACTGAGAGGTGATGGTCTGTTTCATGCTAGACGCAAATCGTCATGCGTTTCTGACGATTGCGTCTAGCATCACACAGCCTGTCCCCGCTGACTGTTGACTTACATACGCTCTATTTCTGATATTGAGCACCTTATCCCACAAATATAGCACACCTTAAAACTATATTTCTTCATATATATATATATATATATATATATATATATATATATATATATAGATAGATAGATAGATAGATAGATAGATGGATAGATAGATAGATAGATAGATAGATAGATAGATATAGTATTACTATAAATATGCTGATTAGTAAGTAAATGGGTGTCCATAGACGTAACAGATATTTAAAGATAAAACTAATATCTAAAGACCATGGGAACGAAGGTAAAGCAACAGATTAAGGTGGAATTTGATATCGGCTCGTCGAATCCTTTTTCCGCACGGACTAACTTGCTGACTCCGAATTGAACAAGGCGTAATCATCTCTCACTTTTCAGTTATATTTTGCTTAGATTCCTACATTCTAATTATCATCTCTACGGATATATGTTGCACCCTTCGACCATGACCACATCTCTTTAGATAAAATCCTCTGTGATCAACCCGAAACTTTTCAAGGATTCATTATAAACCGATATTTGATATTAAATTTGCAGCTGATCATGAGTTCATATCCTCTATCGTCTGCATCATCGTCATCTTCATTTTTTACTTGTCATTTTGCCTGTCCTTATGCTATCTAGCAATGAAAGAGGAAAAAGCATGAAGTCAGGGTTGTAATTCTATTCCAGTGCTATTGCACAAAGAATACCAGAAACGGGAAACAAGAAACTGTCATATGTCGGATTACATTTCGCAGAGAAAATTTTACGGATCACTTCGTATCCCCAAGTCTCATTTCATTTTTTTTCGAAAACATCACTATTTCATAATCTGTGTTTTTAATTAATCTCTGATAAAGCAGTTAATAGTAGATTTACCAATTTCCATCAAGTGAATGTAAAACAAATCAAGATTCATCAAATGAATGAAAAACAAAACAAGATTCATCAAATGAATGTAAAACAAAACAAGATTCATCAAATGAATGAAAAAGAAATCAAGATTCATCAAATGAATGAAAAACAAAACAAGATTCATCAAATGAATGTAAAACAAAACAAGATTCATCAAATGAATGAAAAACAAAACAAGATTCATCAAATGAATGTAAAACAAAACAAGATTTATCAAATGAATGAAAAACAAAACAAGATTCATCAAATGAATGAAAAATAAAACAAAACAAACACACACACAAAAATTATTACCACAATGATAATGGTAATATAAACCGTTTTCTTATAAGGAAACTTTCCTTATCAGGAAACCGTTTTCTTATAAGGAAATTTTCGGTATTCATTGATCGTGGAGCGTATCTTAATATATGTTGAAATTTAAAATATATTTCTCTCTTTTATTCAGAAAAATAGTTTTCTTAAGTCCAGTAGCCATCTTTCTTTCCAGTACTATAAGACGTTTCCTTCCTAACCTTTTGTTTGAAGTAGTGTGGACGGTCAACATCTTGATTGTCATTACTTTCTCTACAAGATATATGTGATATCCATTTTATCTGTTAGCACTGTCGAAAGTACTCAAGCTACTCTGTGTTAATGAATCTGTAGCGCCAATCCACGAGGTTTGCGTAAGGATGCTCCTCGCTGAAACATGCACGATTCACTCACTCATTTTCAACCAGGTATCTTAGGAAGCGGTTGTCTACTGCGGATTGTTTAGATATTTCTGAACGATTTTGGTGCCATGCGTGAAATTCAGATGAATGTCTCGATCTGACGAGGCTACAGACATGCCTCGAGATTTTGGGCTTTGTAACAATTTGCGGTATTGGGCGAAACTGCTTATCGCACAGCCTAAATAGAAATCGTAATGGAACAACTATTGCAGATATACAGTGTAACCCGGATATAAGAGACACGGATATAAGAGAAACCCGGATATAAGAGAGATTTTATCTGGTCCCAAATTAGAGCCATACTTAGGTAAACAAAATAGACCAAACCCGGATATAAGATAAACCCGGATATAAGAGACTTCATCTCCGGTCCCAACAACTCTCTTATATCCGGGTTACACTATATATATATGTGTGTGTGTGTGTGTTTGTGTGTGTATGTGTGTGGCTGTGGAAAGCCGCAAATATTAGCGCGTTTACGTAAACAAAAGAGCAGACATGTACATAAAAAGAGAGTGTATTGTATAAGACGAATAAAATGATTTACAATATCAGAACTTAATGTTCGTATTACTGATACAAAACTGTTTTTGTATGTATAATATAAATGTATGGCTGATGACTTTACTATAAGAATGCACTGACAATCGGCAAGAAAGTGTTTAACAGGAATTAATGAAGGCAACACTGATCGCATAGTGTATATATGTACAATATAAATATATTCCTAATGCGTTTTCTATAAAAATTGGTTAAAAATCCAGAAGAACGCAACACTTAGAGGTCAAAGAATTAATGCATTTATGTGCATAGTGCATTTGTTACTGAATTTCTATAGAAATACATTCATAATCGGTTATAAAATGTTTTGTCAATGATCACGAATTATTGAAAAATAACTGATAGAATAGTAATTACTATGCATAATATAAATGTATTTTGAACGAGTTACCATGGAAAAAAAACATTGAATATCAAGAAGAAAGGTATTGTCAATGGTGAAGAATGAATGCAGGCATTACCTAAAGAATGGTGCTAATATATGTGATATAAATATATTGCCAATGAGTTACTATGGAAAAGCTTTTAAAAATGAGGAAGAGAGGGATTGTCAATGGTCAGGAAATAAAGGTTACTGATAGAATGACGTTTTTATAGGTATATATTTGTAGAAATGAACTCCCACATCAAGAGTGGAAAGAGGAATAAGTGTTACTGGACTTATGAAACCTATTTTCCTGAAAATTAGTTACACACACACACACACACACACACACATATATATATATACATATATATATATATATATATATATATATATATATATATATATATATATATATATATATATATATTAAACAACAATAGCACTGACTGCTGGTTCAATGAATGCCGGATGTTACCTCATTATGAAACGGCTGATTTTATCATTACCGTTTCTAGAACGATCTTTTCTCGTAGTTTTTTTTCTTCTTTTAGATAGCGTATTTAAATCTTTTATTCCATCTAGGAGGTCTAATGACATAAAACCAAATTCAGGCGAAATTTAGTTTATATAGCTTTCTCCCAGCTACAGAAGTCCTTGAAAATCAAACGGCTGGCAAAGTCGGTTTTAAATTTGGACTCTTTGATAGCGAAGCCACATCAGGATTTGTAGTTCTTAAGCCGGAAGGGAAAAATAACTTCGATTTTTAGTCGATCTTTTAGGTCACATGCCAATACAGAAAGGTTTGCCCAAACGTCTACCTCAGAAGGTCTCTATAAATCACTATCTTATTAATGCGAATTGAGAGTTCATAGAGTAATGCGGTTGCATATTTAAAACGCAATATTCTTCAGTCAGTCAGTTAAGTGCCATGCATGTTACACGCTTAGGCGATCATGTATATTTTGATACATGACTAACGAGGCACCCTTTTTTCCTGCAGTAGGTTGCCATTTCTTTATACGGTAGACCAGTGGCCATCCAAGTCTATAGAACCTGGTCTGTCATGCTGCTTACTCATAGCTGGTGGGAGAAGAAGAGGATTCATACCTTTCCCAAGGGCATTAGCACGTAAGTTAATGTAATGAATTCCTCAATCCGAGCCGCTATCCATTACTCCCCCGTGTCTCCCAATATTCTTACGACATAATATCAGTAATATTCTTTGCTTGAATACATCTCAATCCTCGTCGATAATTCGTGTTTTGTTATGTAATCTGTTTGAGCAATTAATGTATCACAAGGTAAACTCTTTTCCTAAGATGTTTATTACCATTGCTAGCACAATACAATGCTACTCAAGTTAGGAGGAATGGCTGTTTTGTTTTATGGCATATCAAAACCTCAGTGGGTCATTTAATGCCAACAACATTTCAAAATAGATTCATAGCGATAGTTTGGTAAAAAAAAGTGTGTATGTATACATATATATTTGAACCATTTTTCAATTACTCATATTTTTGAGTACAATCCAACTTCTTTTAGAAAATTTACAATCTTGGATGGTTTTATTTTCGTAAAAAGTTTTTCTCTTTTAATTACTCACTTGGTAATATTTTGTTTGTAAATTTTTCTTTTCCTGTAGTGCATATTGGGGATTCTGTGCCTTCTAGTAAATTATTGCTGGTAATAATTTTTTTATATCAAAGTATTTCTGGTACTAAAATCTATGTTTACACAAGTTTGGGTGTCAACTATTTGTCCATAGCTAGGACCCTAACAGGTGCTACCACCCCGGTCAGGGTTGAGTTGGGAACACCAGCAATTAAGAAGTGGTTCCACGCTCTTCAAAACCTCCTGATCAGAGGCCTTGCTGTTGGACGTAGTTTATTGTCTTACCCAGGACGCGGGTGTAGTTTATCTTCAGACCCAGGACGGTAGGAGGAATGAGGAGAAGGAATTGCATCTTACGAGGATATGTACGACTGATCCTAAACTTGAAAATGTCAAAATTCTAGTTGCCGGGGAAGACCCCCTTCCATTCAGGAGTCTGTTCCGGAAAGTGACAGTTCAGAAGAAGAAACTACCTCGGTGGAATTTTCTCCTTAGCAAAGGAATGCAAATGGAATGAGGATAATTGTACGTGCAATAGAGGGTGCACAGTTTGAAGGTCTGAACTGGTTGAACTAAGGAATAAAGAATTGAGAGATTAGTAATGTTTCTTATGTAGGTAAGGGATTACACGATGGAAAATATGTCATCAGTCACGAGGTATCGTAATCATGTTTGAATGTGTTTTTAAATTTGCTATTCCGAGAGGGGTGTCGGCCATGTTACTGTATCGGTAGCAAAAATGGAATAGGCGAGTCAAGATCAACTTACGTTCTAGCACGTTTTGTTCCTTTGGGAAAGGCATGAATCCATCACTTTCCTTCCATCTAGTTGCTCTTACACTAAAATGACTCCTCTGAATTTAAATCATAGAATATGCAATGGGAAAGCAATGTGTGTTGTTTTTCAATAAAAAACAAAATTAAATAATTTTCATTTTATTTTTCCTTGATAAAGGACACAGGCAGGTCCAAGGTTAACAATTTCTCATCATGCTTCTATTTTTCCTAATGTCCTACAAATCTGCAATAAATAATATTATTATTGTTTTTTTGTTCTGAATTTCTTTCATCGGTCTTCTCAAATTACATGCTGTAAGAATCTTTCTCTAATATCTATATTAATTCCGTGACCTGATAGATAAAAATTATGACAACGATATATCAGCAAGCAACATACGATCAATGTCAGTAAAAACGCGCCCGTTGAGGTTAATTGATTGATTTTTTACGGCGTATCAACCCTTTGCTGGTTACTTAAAGCCAGAAAATATTTTGATACATTAAGTTGTTTTTTTTGTCTAGATAATAAGGTTTAGTGATAAAATTCTTAATGATTACTTAATCTTAAGCACAAATCTTCCTAAAACGGATTCGTACGCTTCCCAAGGGATTTACGGCTAAGAGAATATAACGATACCAACTGGAACTCATCTTTCCCTTTAATAATTCCAAACCATTATTCATTACACAACTGCATATCCAAGCTTACAAAACTTGCCATTCTCAAGCAGGCACCCATCTAGGTAGTGACCAGGCCCGACATTACTTAACTTCAGTGATCATACGGGATGTGGGCGTAAGCACCAGTTGAAATTAAAGCAAAACGAACTGGCTACCGTGTCAATAATCTATCTTTACTCTTTACGCGAATACGTTAGTTATCTTGTAAATATTTGAAGAAATGTTTAATTCTTACTCAGTTAATTAGTATTCCAGTTTCTTCGTGTTCCAGCAATATGCCACACAAATCTTTGGTATTACATGAAATGAATTCATCGACTTCCGGAAAAATCTATGACTCAGAGGAATAGCTTTCTTTACCTAATGTCTCGATGATGATTGCATTCTTTGAATATATCTTCTATAATTCCGCGTAAAAAATAAATGGGCAATAGATACACAAAACCAACTAAAGTTGCTGCATTTATAATCTGATTATAAACATTTCGTGACATGATCATAGCATCAAGGAAATACTCCTATGATTTTGATAGATCAATCGAGCGCACAAATCGATATTATTGCTTTTTCTTATAATTCTTGTGTTTACTACAACGTTGTTTCTGCTACGTGCTTCGAAAATATTCTTAAAAAATGTTGAAATATCACAAAGTTCCTTGATGCAAAAAAAAAAAAAAAATCGCCTCACATGCACTCTAGTAGATTTTATTTTCGCTATGGTACCCAGCTGTTTTGAAATTAAGCGTAGTACCAGACTGGCATCAAGATCTCATCAATTTACAGTTGAGCTGGATTGGCTGTAACCGTAAATTTTATGCTGACTGATTCACTTCTCGCTTGTAGAATTCCTTTCCAGCTCTATGTTTTCCAGCCAACTTTAATCTGCAAAAAATTAAATGCAAGGTCAATCGCTATCAACTGGCCTCTTGATTACTTTTTTCTCTTCTGGCTCATTAGTAATGTTTCCGTTCCTACTTCTTCCACGCCAAGTAACTCCTTGCGCCACGTTCACATTCCTGTCTTGCTTGCGTTGATACAGATTTAAAAAAAAAAAAGTACTTTGCAATTTTTCTCATCTTTCTTAAAAATATTTTTTACTTCGAGGTTTTTTTTACATAGACAGAAAAAGACCCATTGATTCTGGTATACTTCCTATATCGCTATCAAAATGGAACTCGCTTGTCTTCAAAACTGTTTTCCTTCTGTAGCACCATTATGTATCCAAGCCGTTTCAAACATTTTTACCTATTCACGGTCCCAAAACTTTCTCATTGCAATCGTGGCATTTGAGAATCCATCAATATTTCAACTGCTGGTATCTGTTAAACAGTGTCCCCAATTTCCTATTGAATACATTGAATACCTAAATTCCTTACTAGCTAGTGAATTTCTCGTCTCGCTTAAGAAACAAGTCTCCATAAAATAGACACAAAATTAACTGCGAGAGCTGATACTGAAAGATTATCGCTCTCATACACACCTGAAAATCAATATTTCCGTATATTAAACCTTTGAGCACTTACCACCCCTTTACCGTTGGTAAAGAAAATGACGTAATTCCCAGCCACCGGGTGACAAGTGGTAGAGAAAAATGTCTTAATGCCCAGCCACTAGTTGACCAGTGGGTTAAACACTTGTAAGTATTTTTATATCTACCATGAAACATTACATAACAATTATTTGCGAATTTTGACTCAGGAGCTCAGGCAGGTTAGGATGAGAACATTTCATCGTCATTTTGGGTTAAGATTATAATTTGATAACATTTTGCCTTTTTTTTACCTCTTGTGAGTTTCAAATTTTCCAAGCACTCTTTCCTCGTGATATACCCTAGAAATTTAAATTAAAATTATCACTTTATGATGATATATATGGTAACTATTTTTCTAAGACCTACATTTTGTCTAAATATTTTTGCTGACTGTGTCGATAAACTGGTACTTATGAGTCACCTATGTAGAACGGTTATCACTAGAGGAAAACGGTATCAATGGACTGAAAAATAACGGCGGTTCGGACTGGTTATCTTCATTTTTTTTATTTCATTTGTTTTTGTTTTCATCTTTCCACTCCAAGCAAGTCAATGAAGCCACTAAGATGCAAAATGTTACTGAGTGTCAAAGAATATAAGAAAAAGAAAAAAAAACATTAAAGAGCGAGAAAATAAAAGAAGAGAAATTAAGAAGTAAAAAGATAACAATTGATATTGCGTTTAAATTTTTGAAGATCAAAGTTGACTGGAAAGCAAGAAGCCAGACAAGAGTTCCACAAGCGCGATATGCGAGAGAAGAAACTGTTAGCATAAAACTTACGGTTATCTCTTGGTATTTCAACTGCAAAAATGTTAAGCTGCTAATTTAGTCTTTTTGTTTATATGCCGTATCTGCTCAGGACATAGGTGATCGTGGCTCTCCATAACATCCTGTCCTTCAATAAAATGTGTCTTTCTATTATTTCTACTAATTCCTCTTCCCCATTCATTTACTGAAGCTCACTAAGTATGTCATACGCTGTTTTCCTCTGTCCACCTTTCCCTCAGTCTGTCCTGTGAGTATGAGATTTTCTAAGACGTCTTTCCCCATTATGTGCCCGAGAAAACTCGGCTGCCTTTCTGATGATAAGTATAAGTTTCCTTTTTGTTTCCATTTTCTCGAAATCATTGTCGTTGCTCACATGTTCAGTCCCTGGTATCCTTCTGCAAAGCCAAATTTCTGTTGCTTCAATTTTATTCTTCATCTTTGAGGAGACTCTCCGGCACTTACTGCCATGAATTATTAAAGAGGAACATTCATCAGTACACTTACCATGTAAATATTTATAGAAAAAGCACATTAAGTCTTCTTCTTCTTCTTCTTCTTCTTCTTCTTCTTCTTCTTCTTCTTCTTCTTCTTCTTCTTCTTCTTATTATTATTATTATTATTATTATTATTATATATACTTTTATTTGAAAAGATATGACTCAGCATACCTTGAAAGACTATCTTTTTTGGTACGCCATTTTTATTGTATTTTCTGCGCTACGTGACTCAGCGATTAAACTCACAAAGTTAGGTTTGGCTTGGTTTGTTTTGTTTTACGACATATCAATCTGAATGGGTTATTTAATGCCGACAAAATTTTTATTGCTGCTAATATTTTTTCCACAAATGTATTGCTGGTAATATCCTTTTCCTTTAAAATGTATTGCTGGTAATATTTTTCCTTCAAAAATGTATTGCTGGTAATATTTATTTTCTTCAAAAATGTGTTGCTGGTAATAATGTATTGCTGGTATTAATATTTCCTTCAAAAATGTTATTAATGGTATTAAAACCTATTTTTACACATTCATAGTGTTTTAGCCGCAGTTTAGTTGGGACGCCAACAGGAGCTACCACTCATGATCAGATGCCTTGTTGTTGGATATAGTTTATCGTCATACTCAGGACAGACATGTTTAGGAATCAGATTCATCTTTGAATGGGTACCTTAATACGTAACCATGTTTCTTCATAGATTATGCAGTGGTGTAATTTAGAAGCTTTAAAACTCCTGACTATACTTTGGTATTAGGGTTTTCTTTTTTCTTAATCAGAATTAATCTGATGCCGTTCAACTCAATGTTAAATCTAATGAAAGTATTGTCAAAGATTAACACGTATGTTGATTTTTTTTGTCAGCTTCCAACATTGTTCTCTCAGTATTATGACGTCTTTCACTGAGTTGGATGACCAACGCCTTTCTGTCCCTACGTGATCAGCTATACCTCATTTTAGTGTTTTCTCCTATCAATATTACTCCAGACTTATAAACTTATAAACACATTGTTCATTTTTTTTTAAATTTTATTCTTAACATTTTTTACTATTTGGTCTCCCTGAGAGATTAACAGGTACAAAAAAGAATAATTTTTGGCGCAATTCATCTCCGACAAAACAGGGCGTTCTAATTTTCTGCTGCACAAACGAAAGCAAGTCATTCAGGCACTTAGGACACGAACAATGATGTTTCGAAATCAAATCTTTCGGAGCACACGACAAAGTCCTTAAGTAATAAACACCGATAATTCATAGAACGTTTGATTTTTATCCAAACTGTTTTTGTGAAGGTGTCGTTCGTGTCGACCAGATTCGTAGACTGGCCAATAACTTGGCGTGATCGGACGCGTATAACAATGACGGAAATGTCATTGGCAAATGTCATATTACTTCTTGGATTATAATATTTCTGGAAGAAATCGTGGATTCTCTGACCATGAAAGGTGAAAATGGATGGTGCCTCATCGATGGAAATGGTATATACTTATATTCCTAGACAATTTCTGATGTAAGTTTGTGGAAATCTGACCTCTATTTGCGCTAGTTTGCCAAAGTATACGCTAACTTTCATCACAGACCAATAACATGTATAGCCCAATTTTGTTTTTTATTGAAAACAAGTGAGGGCATATCCTGATATCTCGGGGTTTTCGAAGTCCTTTAGGCATTTATTCTTAATATATTTTATGAAGAACTGCGTAGTAATACATCCTATTCGCCGGGGAATAATTATTAACACAATTTTAGTGCTGGTACCTTGCATTAATATTTATTGCAATGAATATTAAAATTAAATATATACACTTGAGTTTCAAATAGACGGGCTGGTTTGAATAAAAGTGATGTCCGGAAAGTTGTTTTTGTTTTCTATTTTTATAATGTTCCTTAATTAAATATTTGTGGTCTAGTAAGCCGGCAGCTTAAATTAAAGGAATTTAGAGGTATCACATGACGCTAACATCAGAGGATTATTATTGAAGTGAATCCAATGTTATTTACACAATTTATATTCGAACTATTGTTCTTTGTTGTTGTTATCACATCGTTTCGGCCGTTGTGCGCTCCGGTCTTCATCAAGTGTATATCGATCTGGGTAACCCACAGGAAATGACCCTCACACTGTTTACTTGCACTCAGTAGAAGCCGACGTGCGATAACTGAGCTTATATATAAAAATGAGCAATAAGAACAAGAAGAGTCTGCACCGGTAAATTAAAAAGTGTTCAGTTAAGAATTTTTTGTATGCTACCCAGATTAATATGCACCTAAGGAAGTCGGGAGGAGACAACGATCGAAACGTTGTGATAAAAACAAAAAAAGATGAGGGCAATAATCCGAATATAAATACTGTAAGTAATGAAATCTCTTCCTCGAAGCAAATCAGACATAAAATGAATCAAATGTATTCTCCAATTTAATTCAACTTTCTGTACATTTTTGCTCTCATCAGGCAAGATTCAATGATCCGAATAACAATAACTGCATAAGAAACATAATACAATCATCTGTTAGAGCTGTTCCTAACAATATATTGGTGAAACTTCCAGAAATTATATAAAACACATTTACAAACATAAAAACGATCTACATAACTTATCCAATGCATTAGTTATATACATGAAATCTCTACAGTTTTGCTCCGATTCTTCCGAGGCTTACATGCATGTCACAATGAAACACCGGTTTCCGAAGTTAAGCAACGTCGAGCCTGGTTAGCATCTAGATGGGTACAGTATGGAAATACCAATTGCTATAAACTTGGATGTGCGGGTTGTGTTAACGGATAACGGCTGGGGATTGGGAATCGGAGTGCCGAGTTCCAATTCCACTAGGATTGTCAAACTCACTTACGTGCAAATACTCTTGGGAAAGATCTGAAATCACCTTCTCTTCACCCATAGCTATGGATTAAATAGTAGAACAGGTATCAGTAAATCCTTATTAACTCGCAAAAATTATTACAATACAAAAATATTTTCTGGCATTAAATAGTATGCAAAAAATCGATGAGCTGTAAAAATCAAATCAATCAATCAATAGAACTGACTTCCCTAATAGTCTTATTAAATGCTTATCGATAACTGGATGCGCGGACTACGTTGTTTTACAGGGTGGAGGGAAAGTGGAAGCGTCAAAGATCAAGTTTCATCATAGTTTATCGCGGTTCATTCTCTCTGCTGACCGTGGAAAAGCATGAGTCAATTTCTTCTCCCCAGCAATGGGTTAATTAGCAGCACTGACAGGGGTCTTTATCCTTTGCAGCCAAGTAGAAGTTAACATTGGCTTCAAAACCATGAGTAAAGAAACAGGAAACTATTTTCTTTTATAAGAATCCATTTGTAGTCAGAGATAATAAAAAAAAAAACGAATATTTCCAAGAACCAGAATCGTCATTGAATAATATATATATATATATATATATATATATATATATATATATATATATATATATCCCAACCATGGTTATTTCCTTCTTCGATTTATTTCCAGGGATATTTTTCACCCTTAAAATACTAAAAGATATTTTCAGCAGAACGTCCTGTATCTTGCATCTGGTGTAAGGTATAGAGTTCGAATTCTAGTCGAGTTTGTTATATTCACTTAAGTGCAAACATCCTTTGGAACGTATGAATCCATCTGCACGCCCTCAACTCGGGTTTAGTTAAATGGCGTTGTATCCGGAAAAATCGTTGCTATTTCCCCGCATAAAACCCCGCTTTTCACCCCAAGCAAGGCTGGAAGCCACTAGCACGCAAGGGGTTACGGAATGTTTGAAGGAAGAGCAGGTAGGAGTGGTAAAGGAGAGCATGTGGAGAAATATAGTGGATCGATCAAGGTTTGGAGCGAGAGCAGTTAGGAATGAAAGGGGAAAGTATGTGGAGAAGGGAAGTGGATAGATCAAGGCAACTGGAGATAATAAATAATAATAAAATATATTTCAGGTATAAATAACCTACAAAGGGTTAAAAAAGAAACGATTAAAAATCTTTCTACTTATGAAATTCTGCAAATCACTTCAAAATCTTTGAAACTCAGTTTAATAAAAAGAACTTAAAATTGCCAGAATCCCAATACGTCTATCCACCTCAATAACATCTGCGACAAGAAGTACACCGGAATAATACTACAATTACTAATAATACTAATACTAGCAATAATAATAACAATAATAAAATATGGGAGTCCTAGATAGTTTTGATGTGACCATATGCTGGGAAATTTACAAATCGTGATCGATGAGGAGAATTGAAATCATCCTCATTGTTGTTAGTGCTCGAGGCACTGTAAGTACTGAACTTCTGAAGTGGAAGAATAAGATTGGGGTCAGTGTTAAGATTGGACACTTACAGAAGACTGTCCTCTTTACGATTGCTCGTATATTTCGAAGAAGTTCAAGAATAAGGGTGCCACAACCTTTCACTGATTTTGCACGGCTGGTATTCCGTTTCAACATCAGCAAAATATTTCGTGATTGAAGATGAATCAATAATAAAATTTAAGAGTTATGGAGATTTTTAGACGTGTCCTTTAATAGGGAAAGTTTTTTTAAAGCAACCGAATATTTTCATAGAAATCTATGTTATGGAAAATATATATGTATGAAGAGAATTTAGGCGAATAATAGAAAAGAATTATTCAAAGAATGAGAGGAAAAATATTGTTTAAAAAGAATGAGTAAATTCGACAAAATGAACGAAAGTGGAAAATAAAAAATTAAGAAATAACTGTATAAATGAAAAGAAGGAATGAATAAATGACTCGTTCCTGTAGATTACTATTGTAACCTATGGAAGTTTACTGAATAGATTAATCAAACTAAGGTTGGTAATGAATGATAATACTTAGGACAAGAACAACAAATATAATATTCACCAAACAGTGCGTAGAAGTAGTAGTCAACTACTAGAAGTAAGTCAAGTGAATTCCACAATGAATCTCCAATTGCAGGATGTCTACCAACCAACAGCCCCACGCAGTCAAATGTGTCACAAGGCCGAATTTAATGTGGGGTATCCGAGACCGTAGGCCCGGCCAAAAATTCCCCGTAGACCCCGTATAAAACGTGGTTGCGTAGCTGTTTCACGGGACGAGACTCTACCCTTCGACATAGCCTCGTCTGGGAGTCCTGTCTGCCCGAAAGCAGAGAGTTTGACCAGCACATCTGGAGACGAATCTCGAACGGTCAGATGTGGCACACGGCCAAATTTAATGTGTATCCGAGCCCTTAGGCTTGGCCAAAAATTCCACGTAGACCGCGTATAAAATGGGGTCAGGTAGCTGTTTCCCGAGACGAGACTTTGCCCTTTGACATAGCCTAGTCTGGGTATCCTCTGCCTCTGGGCAGAGAGTTTGAAACACATCTGGAGAGGAATCGCCAACTGCAGACCAAGATAAAGTATTTACTACCATTATCGTCCGTCGGTATACTACAACAGTTAAAATTTCACCACACGAGGAGGTCACTTCTACATATACCGAAGCCATAATTTTATTATCTACACAAAAAGAGATTATGGGTATGATGACAATATACATACGGTAAAACGATCACTGATTGGGTTATTGAAGGTTTGGAGTGAGTGGAATCACCTCTTAATTACTGTTGTTTCCAAGTCCACCCTGTACCGAGGAGATAGCACCTGTTAGGGTCTCAGCTATGAGCAATTAGTAAACCCCAAAACAAAAGGAAAACACTATAAAAGTATAACAACACTTTTTATAGTAAAAGTTGAAACCATAAAACATTGTTCAACATATTTACATTTCAGTACTAAATAACCCATAGAGGTTTTGATATGTCGCTGAAAAAGATCAACCCGCCAAACAAACAACACGTAATGACTCTTTCATGATATCAATCCATACAATATCCTACAATTTCTTAAAGAAATCAAACTTTTCCGAAATATAATTTCAACAAAACCACATAAATCACGTATCAATGCCTCTGGTCGTTATGTCCACAGAAATATGTAAATGCATAAAAGCTGAGTAGCATCTTCCATGTATTTATCTGTGAAAGTAGGAAAAACATATATAATATTTTTTAATTCTTCAAAGTTCGCAAGGAAATTAAATTTTTGCATTAAATGACCCATAAAGATGTTAATATGCCGTTAAATAATCAAATCAATCGAATTAAAACCGAGATATTTATTCATATTACTATTAACAACAATGAAAGAGGAATTGTAACAAAGTAGCAGCGACTTTTGACGGTACCAGCAGATCCAACCTATCTAAGACGCTCCTAATATTAAACAGCTGAAAAGTACAAGAGAAAGAAATACAAGTAAACGCAGAAGGCGGACATGTAAAGCCGAACATATAGGCCATATAGACATATGTCACTGAACCGAGGAATCCAAAGAAGAATGTAAGATTTTACACCGTTTTGTTTTCTTCTGTTACGTACTGTTATAGTGCTAGCTTGCTTTTAAGATACAGCATTATATATATATATATATATATATATATATATATATATATATATATATATATATATGTGTGTGTGTGTGTGTGTGTCTGCTTTCATTCATGTGTGTGTCTGAGTATAGTTCTTAAGGATTGAAAAAAACTGAAGATGAAAGGCAGTCATCGCTACTTTCTTTGTATGATTTATAATAACTTAAACACATCATTGTCAGCTTTGGAATAAAGTAGTGAAGGCAGTGATACGTTAATGAATATACAAATATCACCACCTTAAAATGATATGCGTATATATACGTATATGTGTATATGTTAGTAATAGACACACACATACATACACACACACCGAAACATATATATATATATATATATATATATATATATATATATATATATAGAGAGAGAGAGAGAGAGAGAGAGAGAGACTAAAAGACTGACATCTTCCGAAAAAAGAATATACAGTGTTCAATGTCTAATCGACAAAAACAGATTTTAAAAAATAACCAAAGACCTAAAATTGTAGTTCATTATGTTTAATTAGAAAGGATATTCATTATAAGGGATAAAGAGTTTAAAGAAATCAGAACTACATGGTGAATTGCGGGTTCGTCATAAGCGATCATGTGTTACTCTCCTGGCACGGCTACAAAAAGGTGAGTAACTATTGGTCTGATGTTAATATAGATGAGTTCAGATACCAGGCACATCTACTTTGTCTCCTGCAGTCGATCGATGGATGTGGATGTGGTTTCAGAGGATGTGCATAGTATATATATATATATATATATATATATATATATATATATATATATATATATATATATATATATATATATATATATATATATCAGACAGCAAATTTATAGGAACATCAATCTTTCCATTACCAAGGTTTCACCACATCTAGTATCGTCAAACAGCGAGTTAGACTATACCAGATGTGTCGAAGCCGCCGAAGGGAGAACGGTGACATTTCTATAAATTTTTACTATAATTTTTCCTAAATTGATCTACATTTTCATTATTTGATTTTGAAGTCACCATCAGCGCTAAAGTCTGGGCTATTGGATAAACATGAAAAAATACATACAGATTACCAAACTTTTCATTACTTAACTATATATATATATATATATATATATATATATATATATATATATATATATATATATATATATATATATATATATATATACAGGGGTTGAACAACTTAATTGAAACACTTGTTAAATTCAAAGAAAATGTATTTAATATGGTGTTGGTCCTTTTTTAGAGGAATCATACAGCTTTCTGACTTCAACCAGAATTGTCAGCCATTCTTCCATTAACACCTTCTCCAGTTCGTTAAGACACGATGGTGGAGGATAGATGTTCAATAATATCGATATTTTGAGATTGGGGAGACCACTTCATGTGTTCTATCTCACTTTCATACCAATTCTTAACCACTCGAGTGGTATGTATTGGAGCATTATCGCCTTGGAAGATGCAGTCACCATCAGGGAATAAAGTCTGGGTCATCGGATGAACATGATTTCCCAAAATGTTCAGGTAACCTTTGCTGTTGATTCTTCTATGCAGGGCAACTATTGGACCGAGACATTTCCATGATATGGCGGCCCAAACTATCACTGATCCACCTCCATGCCTCACTGTTGGAAGAAGGCAATCAGGGCTGTATGTTTCTTTGCGCTGCCTCCACACATAAACTTACCCTGAAGTTGGGAAAAGAAAAAAACTGAACTCGTCTGAGAATATGACTTTCTTCCATTAGTCTGAAGACCAGGCATTGTGATCTTTGCACCACTTCAACCTCTTCTGAATGATGCGAGTGGAGAGAAGCGGTTTCCTTACGGCGGCTCTTCCATGATATCCAGCCTTATGGAGCTCATGACGAACAGTGTTAGTAGAATCTGGACTATTCAAGTGATTATTCAACCCAGCAGTCACTTTAGCCACAGTTGTCCGGTGATTTTTTGCCACATTGCGTTTCAAAGCACGTCGGTCCCTGTCAGTAAGTTTGCAAATCCGGCCCGAATTGCTTCGGTTGCTAGAGGTTTTGCTCTGTTTCTAGAATTGCCTCATAGTACTTGATATGGTAGCTATTGAAAGACCAAACAGTTCAGCAACCTTAGTGATCGAGGCACCTGCTATGTGAGTTCCAACAATTTCCCCTTTTTCGAACTCGGAGAGGTCACGCATTTAGCTTAAATTTGACTAAATTCTAAAAATAAATAAGACAAAGGCAGTAAATTAGGTAAGTAAATGTATTTACAATAGATATAACCTGCAATTACGAAGTTTTAGTTAAAGTTCTTAATATAGTAGGTCTTTGGAATATAGGAGTGGAATTTGCACCTGTTCCAATTATTTTGTCCAAGCTATATATATATATATATATATATATATATATATATATATATATATATTGGTTTTCCTTTACATTTTATTTTGCTACCACGTGTGCTTTTCTTTAGGATCGATGTACAGGAAATAATATTTTCTCAAGTCAGTTTATCTTAAAAACAGCCTTTCCCGTTCCAATCTAAACCTCATCGATTGAGAATTTTTGTTTATTCTTAATGACAAATGCCAGCAATCTTGACAAATTTTCCTGATTACAAATACAGTGACCAACTCCCGCGCGTGCATGAGCCAATGAATTCTTAACCTGTTTGGCGAATGCAGAAATTGATCGTTGATTATGTTTCAGGGCAACGCCCATTCTAGCTTTACAAATGCCACACAGGAAAACAATTGTAGAAATGAAATGAAAATTTCTTTTGCATGCGTTATATTTACAAACCTGTCACCTTCAGACTCTAACATATTTGAATACTGGAATAACTCTCAGAGAAGCTAGTAAAGGAAAGTAAAAAGAGAAAAAAAAACAAGGGCATTTATCGTAAGAAGATAAAACGCGTATTTTTCAACCAAGGAGATAGTCCAAGGTGCGTCGGCAAAATCATTCAGGTACAGAAATTTAACTCTCTTGATAGTGTAGATGGAGACGAAACATTGATACAGTAATCCGAAAGCACATGGCCGATAGGAAATATATTTTTCAGAACATCAGTAACGTATTAACTGAAAGAAACATGTCAGAAGTTACAAAGGAAAAACTACTGAATCTATCAAGCTGTTCAGGGATATTCAAAAAGAAAGGGCAGATTTCGAAAATTTATTAAAAACACATGATACGAGACAGGAACACATTCAGCATCAGTAGCCTCGAGAATAATTTGAAAGATAACCGTTACCGTCGTTAGGATAATATAATAGACGTTGTTACCCATAATGCACCACTGGCCAGCATGTATAAATAGTCATGTCAAAAACACAACACATAGAGCCTGAAACTTGTGTTCAATCATGAAACAGACTGTCGTCGCTTGATGCTGACGCTCTATCTCAGATATTGAGCTCTTTTGCCCATAGATATAGCATGTCTTCAAATTATATTTTTATCACTCACTCTCTCTCTCACACACACACACGCGCACGCGCGCGCACACACACACACACACACATATATATATATATATATATATATATATATATGTATATATATATATATGTATATATATATAATTAAGTAATTCATCGAGTCTGAAACTTCAACAGAATGCAGAAAGCATTGAGTCTGCTTAGCGACTTCTTCGTCACCGAGGCCCGTAGAACAGTTGGTAGGGTGTTCGCTTGACAACCTAACTGTCAGGTAGCGGATGCACACTGCTGATGAGTCCCAAATATAGGACGAAACGGCCGTCCAGTGCAGTGCTTTCTGCATTCTGTTGAGGTTTCAGACTCGATGAATTACTTAATTATATTTATCAAATCCTCCTAATATACCATATATATATATATATATATATATATATATATATATATATATATATATATATATTGAGAGAAACAGAAGGGAGAGAGAAAGAAAGAGAAAGATTTAGGATACTAATTTGGTTCAATAACTCCTCAGGCTGATATATAATTATATGTGCGGGACTTTGTCAGGATGGAGATAGAATAACAAATTTATGTGTTTTCATAGACATTATTGGAAGTATTGAATCTCGGAGACAGTTATTTTCCAAAGATCGTTTAAGTGTACCACACTAATGCAATTTTGGGGAACCCAGAATGAAGAAAAAGGTAATAACCGCGTACATGCGAGTCTAGAGAGCTAACCATGTTTCTATGTAAGGTGCATAGCGTAATCGACCCACCATACAAAACATATGTGACTTGAAACAATGACCTGCGCCCCGAGCTTGCAAATCATCACTTCATGCCAGGATGCTTTTTCAGCTATCTCTTAAATTAAACTGTGTTTCGCACAGTGTTTCATTCTTAGGCCACCCCATAAAAATTGATAGACAATAGATTAGTAATGATCTGTAAAGCCAATATATATAAGAATCTACGCATCAGAGGGATATATATATATATATATATATATCTATATATATATATATATATATATATATATATATATATATATATATATATATATATTTTGGAAATAAATCTGATGATACACTGTCCTTTAAAAGGGCTGTGGTGAAATAATTTATTATATATATATATATATATATATATATATATATATATATTTGTGTGTGTGTGTCTGTGCATGTGTCCGTGTCTGTGTGCACGCATGTATATATATATATATATTAATAAATCTCTCTCTCTCTCTCTCTCTATATATATATATATATATATATATATATATATATATATATATATAAAATGAAGAGGTTATAATAATGGTTCCAACGAGAGAAAAGTGTGTATATTTAAAGAAGAGAGGTACAGCAAACTATTTGGGTTGTAATGTGGATTGTTTTAAAAAAATATTATCCCCTATTTTTCATAATTTTACAACACGGGTTTCTGGTCACGCGACCGTCTTCAGGTAAAGGGTGGAGATTTCCACATATTATTAAAAATAATTAATTTTTCTTTATGTTTTTCAATGTTAAATATTCTCGATACGAGACATTCTCTGTTTTATGTTAAATCCGAATGTCTTTCTTGAAATGGCAGTGAAGAGTTCTGCGCGAAGGGTCATAAAACAATTAAGGTTGGTTTGAGAAGTGATGAATTAGTTGTCGGTATCTTATCTTTTAATGTTTTAGTGACCTCTGTGTGTTCTTAGATCTATTTTTATTTTCGTGTGTTTCTGTCAGCATGCGTGTATATATGTGTGTGTATATTCCCCCTCAATACATACACTGTCTCACTACGAAGAATTAGTAAACACATTTTTACACATACACACATAAACATACACACACGTACATTGTCCCTGTTTATACATTCTTTTTATAGATACAAATATTTAAGTAAATGCTCTCTTTATAATAAACTGTATTAAACAATATTTACCGGCCTGAATTTCCGAGAAATTTTCATAGAAAATATTCGTCCTCCGACAGGAATCGAACCTGTATCCTATACGGAACCATCATATAGCCTGACGTGCTTTTAACCGATTGGGCCATAGAGGAGCGTTTGGTTAGCAAGGTTGATTTTACTGTTTTTAAACTACAATCTCCCATGTTTCTCTCACGTACATTCATATCTGCTCATGGCTTATCCAAATATAAACAAATGACGTCACACATTATGAAATGGACAAACTCCGAAAATTATTTTAAGACATTTTTATATATGTATGTATGTATGCATATTTACAAAGGACCTTTGTTTTTATACTGCAAAAGTTGAACTCCATACTCTAGCAATGGTTTGCAAGACACGTTTGCTGACACCGTTCTACTTTAAATGCCATACACTTTGAATTTACATCAATTTACATTGTCCATGTTTGGTGCTTACAAAATCAAATCGATTCCGTGTATATTTTGTTCTAACAAAAGTACGAAGCATTTTTCAACAGGTGGCATTTGAACACGTCATTTCGTTCCCAACGTGACTGAAATGTATGACATTTTTTAAAAAATCCTTTCACCCTAAGCAAGTTGTGAATGAAATTAGTACGCATGGAGATCAGTCAGTTAATTGCCATACGTGATTCACGCTTGGGTGATCATGACTGACGAAGCAGATTTTTTTATCGCAGTAGGTTGTCATTTCTTACTGTGATAGACTGGTTGTTAACCAAGGCTAAAGAACCCAGTCTCTCCTGCTACTCAACTCATAGCTGGGAGGAGAAGAAATGGATTTATATCTTTCCCAATTGTATTTATGCATAAGTGACTAGCTCGACAGGAATTCGGACTCGGCTCCACGAGTTCTAACTCCGAGCCGATAGCTATTACACCACTTCGCAGTGAGGTACAGGGAGTGAAAGCGAGGGAGAATAAGGCGTATAGGGAGGATTGAATAAAAGACAGAAGATGAACGGGATTCAAGAATACAGAAGATAGCGATTGATACACTATTTACATTATTCGGACTATTGTCCTCATCTTTGTCACCATATTTATTACAACTCACACTCTTTGGGTCCTGTCACTGGATCTAACCAACTCCTTTATTCACTGTGCCATGTGTCCGCAAGGGCTTTAGTTAGATCCAGTGACAGAGTGTGAGTTCAATACCTGCTTAAGACAGTGGAGAACTTGGGGAGAGAAATTAACAGGAGATAACAGATAACTAGCATCCATTAAACATAGCACGTGGAACTAGAACAGTTTACCCTAGTGAGCGAAATAAAGGGTTCAGTTCGACATCCCAACCACCTGAAGAAGACCGGAGCCTACAACGGACGACGAAACGTTGTAATAAATATGGCGACAAAGATGAAGACAATAGTCCGAATATTGGATCAGGTCATCCCATTAGTTCTGTCCGAATTCTGAATAAAGAAAACAATTGACCAAATGTTACATTTAATTACAGATTCAATCAACAATGTATTTTCCCTGATTATCTATGACTTCCTTCCATCTATTAATTCCATTACTGTAAAATTCTTTTGGCTTTGATTCGAAGAACTCACAAATGTCAGTTTTAACTTCTTCCTGTGTTACAAAAGCTGTTTCTTCAAATGATTCTGTAAGCTACGAAACAAATGGTAGTCTGAAGGAGAAAGATCGGGAGAATAAGGTGGATGAGGAATTTTCTCCCAACCAAGTTCTTCGATCTTTTGTGATGTGATTCTTGCTGTGTCTGGTCGCGCATTGTCCTGATCAAACATCACCCGTTTTCGATTCACTAGAGCAGGTCTTTTTTTCGTCAAAGCTTGGTTCAAACGCTCTAATTGCTGACAGTATATTTGAGCATTAATTGTTGCATTAGGTGGTAAGAATTCAAAGTGGATTATTCTTTGGCAATCCCACCAGATTGAAAGAAGAACCTTTTGCCCATAAAGTTCCATTCTCGGCTTTGGCTGGGGTCCTTCCCCTTTACCAAGCCACTGTCTACGACGCTTAACATTTCGATAAAAGATCCATTTTTCGTCGCCAGTCACAAGTCTATCCAAAAAAGATGAAACATGTTGGCGAGAATGGAGAGAAGAGCAGATGTCAACTCGGGATTTGAGGTTGTTTTCAGACAATTAATGAGGCACCCATTTTCCAAGTTTAGGAACTTTTCCAAGTTGTTGAAGATGACGATGAACAGTTGTATGGTTTGAACTGAGAACCACTGCCAATTCCTCAACTGATAAAGCAGGATTTTGTTCAAGGGCTGTTTCAAGAAGCTTTTCATCAAACTCAACTGGACGTCCGGTTCGATCTTCATCTTCAAGGGTGAAATCTCCACCTCTGAATTTTGCAAACCATCTTCTGCAAGTTCACACATTCCTCTCCATAAACTGAGTGAATGTTTCTAGCTGCTTCGGCTGCTGAGTTTCCTTTCTTGAACTCATAAAGCATTTTGGGCCTCAAATGATTCTTGGGTACTTCCATGTTAGCAGGGTTTTAATCAAACAAAATTTAATTTTATTGTTTTCTGAAATAAAATTTGATCAGTTTAAATGCATCTAAACATAAAAATCATGTTCATCCCCATTAGACATTATAAAATACGCTTTAAATTTCGTTCATTTTAACAAAAAGTTAAAATTCGGACAGAACTTATGGGATGACCTAATAAATAATTCAATTAAAGTAATCCATCACTGCAAGATCAATTACAGGCGAAAACAAATAGATTATTTTGAATAATGCAGAATTAAAAACTTCACGGAAAAAAACGAAATGATAATAGTATTGATTATATTAGCCGTTTCCTTATAAGGAAACATTTAGCATTCACTGAGCATACAGCCAGTACAATTGTCGCTTGAAATGTATAAAATCTTTTTTCTTAATACAAGTAAATAGTCTTCACTTTTAGTAGTTGTTATTAGTCTTCCCATTATTGATAGAGATTTTCTCCCTAACCTTTTATTTGAAGTTCTGTGGAATGCCAGCATCACTATAATGTAATTATTTTCGCTTCGAGTTACCGGTGATATGCATTTTGGTTGTTAGTGCTGTTGAAAGACCTTAATTGTCCCGTTTCTGTTAGTTGGTACAGTTCTTTGTTCGTGATTGTGTAACGCCAGGCCAAAATGTTCGAAGATATGCGGTCTCCGCCAAGACCTAAACAGGCTTCACTCACTGATAACCATTTTTAACCATTGATCTGACAAAGCAGTTGTATATAGCTGGCAGTTTAGATATTTCTGAAAAGATTGAAACCATACATTTTTAAGTTTCAATCTGATGAGGCTATTTAAGGACATAATTCGGGTTTTTAGAATAATGTTTTTTTTTGTTTTTGTTTTTGTATCAAATTCCGATATTGGCCGAAACTAACTTTAGCTCAGCCTATTCTAAGTTTAGTTTCCTTATCTTCGGTAAAAGATTGATATAACTGGTCCATATACGAGATAATTGTAGTCTTTGGTATTCAGTAGTTCCGCATGTTTATGCTACCTTCAGGGTAGGTATCATTACTGCTTTAATTCCAGTTCCACATCATAGATTCCGTTTTTGAAATGTATATCTTGAGTCCTATTTTTTGGAACACTTTGATAGAGAAAATTGATTTTCTGATCCATATCATTCTTCTCCTAACTATGGCGACCAATATCATCGGCAAAACCCCTCACCCAACCTCATCATTAGGATATTGGCCTCGGAAGGGAAAGCAGAATCTTTGTCTTATTTTAGCAGATTCGTTTGTGATGTGCTATGGAATGCTTAAATGATAATGGCCAATCTCATTACACCTTTGCTTCGTTACAATTAACCATGCCCAAAATTGACCTGCATCCAAGATCATGCTATGTAACGGAACGTACATGAAGAGTTTTGTGTGTCATGATATCCTTGGCTTTTGGTGACGTTAAAACTGAAGCGGCGCTCGTTAACACGTTTACAAAGGGGCTTATTTAAATATGATTGCAAAACCATATACGCCTTTTCTGCCTTCCATCAGGATAGCTGATTTTAATCTGCAGGCGAGTGGCACGTTGCGCCTCCTCAGGCTAAAATTCTCTGCTGTCTGGAAGTAAAAAGACTTTATCGAATCCATTACTAAGTCTGTTGCTAAGAAATTTGTTTCACTGTGTCGTGCTAGACAACTTTTCTTTCCAGAATCTGTCTTACATATTTATAAGTCTACCATTCGTCAATACTTTGAATACTGCTGGCACATATGGTCCGGTCCGCCCTTTATATATTTAGAGATTCTCGATAAAATCTAAAGAAAAATAAGCAATATTATTGGTCTTAACCTGGAATTTCGGTTTCAGTTACTTTCCCACCGCCGTAAAGTTGCTTCCATGTGCCATTTCTGTAAATACTTTCATGGTAATTGTTCGGGTTAGCTCTTCGTTATGGTATCCAGTCTTTATGAATTTCAGCGCAGTACTAGATTCGTGGCAAGATCTCATCAATTTACAGGTGAATTGGATTGAAGCAACCGTACGTTCTATGCTAACAGTTTCTTTTCTTGCACTTCTCGCTTGTAGAACTCACATTCGGATCCATGCTTTCCAGCAATCTTCAAAAATGTAACTGCATTGTCAATAATGTACCGTCTTCCTGATTATACTTCTATTTTGCTCATTCCATAATAATTTTTCTATTTTCTAATTCTCTCACGCCCAGTTACCTCTTATGTCTTAGTGGCATTACTGACTTTCTTGGGGGGAATTCGATTAAAAAAAAATAACACATAAATATCAATAATAAAAATATAACATAAATATTAATAATAAAATATAACACATAAATATGAATTAACAAAAATACTGAGTGATGTATACTTTGTTAGCTTGTCACACTAAAGTGGCTTATTTAATATCAAAACATATTTTGGATTGTATGAATAATTCTTACTTTCTTGTGTGCCAATTTTGAATTTACAGTATTTGAGAATAAGCAATAATTTCTTTAGATAATTTTTTTAGTATTTAACCTATAACTGTGGAAGGACTTGGATTCATAACTTTCCCATGGTTATTTGCGTGAAAGTAAATGCAACGAACCCGACTGGGGTTCGAACTTGGCTCTCCCATTTCGAATCGCTATTCATTACAACACGCATCCAACAAAATACAAAGCTAGAACAGAACGTCTACAAGGATACTATCGATGGGCTATGGAATCTCACACTAACCATCCCAGGAGTGATAAGTAACTTTGGCGGTGACTCGACAGGTAAGTATGATTTCAGGTCTTTCCTGATTTGGTCAGCACCACGATCCATCCGAACAACAAGACCAACTTATTCTTTTTTTGTAGTGGGGTATCCTATTATTACCACACTCTTGCACAAGCAGAGATTTCGGCAATTCCTCCTCTAAACACAAGTTCATTTAGATAGCCCGTGCTTTATTTCGGCTTCTTCGATTTGTCAAGGATCACTTCAAGATTTTACACTAATTAATCAAATACTGTCATGTGGATTACGCTATTGCTAGCAGGAAATATAACAAAATTAACTAAAAGTCTAAATAAACATGTGCAGTAATATTAAGTTCGTCTGAAAATTTTAATTTAAACTTTCCAATTTGGTTTCACTATTTTTCCCTAGACATCTCCAGGCAATCTGCCTCACTTAAGTGACCTTTTTAATTAGAATACATTTTGGTAGCATCCGACAGAGTTCTAGTCGACAGTTCTCTGACAATTATTACCCTAACCTTTTCAATTTTTCGCCTTCATTTTTACTCATTCAATATTCTCTTCAAATAACTTTGTTTATCATTTACATTTCACATCAGAATTTAAAGTGAATTTTAAAATTTGTTTCGACCGAGAACATTTTATTACTTAATAATAAATATTCGATAAAATTTGAAATTGTCAGTCAATCTTTGGCAGCAAAAATGGCATTCACACGTCATAGTAAGTTACATATAAATATTGCTATCGCTTTTCAAGCTATCACAAGATTGTTTCTCCTCCTTGTATATATAAACTGTTTGGGTCCATTTAATTGAAGGCTCGAGAACCAATCAATGTATACGGTTACTGAATAAGGTGAATTATATGAACATCAGATTTCCTTTTCTATGACTTCCAACATGACCGATCTGCATAGGTTTTGATAAGCAAACACAGCCATATACTTCACAAACCCACCGAGTCGCAGTTGTGTCTGAAGTATCTTCCTTTCGAGGCGTAAGATTTCTTTTGGCTTGGTTGACGCATTCTTCAATATGGAAATGATAATGGTAATATTCCGCATTCTTTAAACAAACAGCCAGCACTACAGTTGTTTGGGATTTATAAAACATTTTTTCCGGATAATACGTTTCTCAAGTCCATTAGATGTTATCAGGCTTTTCAGTATTGATAGGAATTTGCATCTTATTTTTTTTTATTTGACGTAGTGTGGAAGGTATACCTATTTAATATGTCACTATTTTCTCTTTGTGTAACATGCGATAACCCTGTTAGCTGTTGCTGATATTGAAAGCTTACAATTGTTTTTTTCTGTTATTTGGTACTTTTTAATATATGTCTGTATCTCTGAGATGGGGCATTACGATTACTTAAATTATTTACATTATTCATCTTCATTGCCATAATCACAACGTTTCGCCCTCTTCGGATGATTGGAATTTCGAACCGAACCCATATTTCATCTACCGTGGTACATTGTTCTAGTTTCACGTGCCATGCCTCTTCTGGATGTCTCAGTTATTTCCCTTTAATTCAAAACACTAAGTTTTGGTTCACTCACAACCTTTGGGTCTAGTCACTGGATCTAAGCAACGCCTTTATCCACCGAGCCATGTGTCGTTGAGGACTTCTGTGTATGAATTTCTCGGGATTTATAAACCTAAGAAGAAGTCCGGAACGTATAACGGCCGAAACGTTGTGAGTATGGCAATGAAAATGACGATAAAATTCCGAATAATGTAAATAATGTAAGTTGGTATTTTTCTTTGTTTGTGATACTGTAGCAGAAGTCCACAAGAATCGATGAAATGGGGATCTGTAAGAAGGCTTCATTTGCTCGAGGATATTTTTAACTGTTAGAAGCGACTGTATATAGTTAGCAGTTCAGATATTTCTGAACGGAGTTGGTGCCAAGCATGAACGTCTGTACGTCTCGAACTGACGAGACTACTTAGATACAAGACTCCAATTTATTGGATGTTTAATTTTCAATCTCTGCCTTATACTTGTAATTTGTTCAAATCTTAATATTTATGTGCCAAGTCCACTCAAAAGCTGATAGTGAATCCCCACATCTCCTTACTTGGCACTTTGCCATCAGTTCTTGGGCTTGTTCTGTTAATCCAGTCGTAAAATGTTAAGTCGCTTACTTGTAGTTTCCTGCTACTTTTTAACTTCAATATACACCGTGAGTGTTAAATTCCCCCAGCATTCTTTCCTTATTATATTTCCGATAAATACCCCAGTGTCCTTCTAATTGTGAGTAACTGTTTTCTCGTTGTTTCTATTTCCTTCAAAACATAGTTTAAATGTCCAGTACGTATCATTCGCTGGTAGAACTCCATCTTTGTCGCTTGAAGTAGATTTGACTGGAGATTTTCTAGCATATCCAGATTATATATTATATAGTTTTCAATAAACATTTCTTTGTTTCTAGCAATATTTTCTTGTGTCTTAATACCTTGGTGAGTTTCTGGAATTGATTTTTCCCATTTCTTATGCGTGTCGGGTTTTTGTGTTACACTTTCCGTCTTCTATGTGAAACTTATTTTAGCTGTTAGACTAACAGTTAATTTTCTGCATTTGCTTGATACACATACACACGCATATATATATATATATATATATATATATATATATATATATATATATATATATATATATATATATATATATATATGTTGACGTTACTTGATGATCATTAGTAACACGCATCAAGCGATCTTCAGCGCAAGGTCAGTTGTAGCACGAAATTACCATGCTGCGTTGATCACTATGAACACACCGTCTTTCTTTCTCTCTCTTTCTGTACATATATATATATATATATATATATATATATATATATATATATATATATATATATATATATATATATTATATCTGTTTGTGAGAACATAGGGAACATCGTTACTTGATGGTCATTAGTTGCACGCCTCAAGTGATCTTCAGCCCAAGGTCACTTGTATCACGAAATTGCCGAGCTGCGTTGATCCCTATGACCATAATCTTTATATCTATAAAAGTTCCAATTCAGATATTGTTGTGGTAGGATCCACCTAATCTGCATAGGTGACTACCAACTATATAAATAGTCGTTGGTACCGGAAGACGAGGAGGAATCACGAGATCCAACTAGAGACTCTGATCGACTGCGACTAGTCAACACATTCTCCAGGAACGTCTTCCCAGAAATATACAGAAATACTATACGTACTTATTGTGTACACTTTCTTGTTATAATACATTCTTGTTCTAAATACATTTTGTGTTGCATTATTATTCCATGCATTAGGCGAGATTCAACAATGAGTCAAGACTCAACAATGGCGACGAAGTAGAACGAACCATACGTCAAGTTTCAACAATGGCCACGAAGTAGAACGAACCATACGCCAAGTTTCAACAATGGCAAAGAAGTAAAACGAACCATACGGAAAGAAGAAAGAATTAATAGTGAGAGTTTTCAACAATTGGGACAAGTCGTTGAAGAACCCAAGCTGAAAAAAAAAACTATTAATTCAAAGTCCAACGTTAACGTAACGACGAAGGATTCTGAACTTCTGGATATGTAAAACTCGTTAAAAGACGACTAAGCATAAAGGAACGTTCACTCAGAAAAATTGGAAGGTGTCGTAAACGAATAACGGTAATTTTAAATTAAAAAATTATCTACAACGAGACACCCGCTAAAAAAAAAAATTGGCCGACTACAAAAACATGCATGGATTAAAAGGAGCACAAATACACGTGTCGATTTTTGAAAGGTAACAAACTTTAAAAAAAAATTTTTTTAAATTATTTGTTCAACAATATAGTGACGAATTACCTCTGATAAGAAAATCAGACGTTGTCATTGAAATACGCGAACAGAAGTCGAAAACGAAAAAAAAAGTCCGACGCTCTCTGTTCACGAAAAAAAAAAAATACCAAAGTTTATTAGCACGGGCGTGAATGTAAAAGCAAGACATAAAATAGAAAAGTCGTACGTTGTTTCGATTTTTTTGGTCAGCTTATATGATATTCGTGGATACACAAATCAAAAGTATATTCCTTGTTGCATGAACACTATCAGCTAAAGATGGATGAACTATCCAAAGTCATATCCGAATTATTCAAATCCCAACAGATAGCACAGCAAGAACAACTGATAGCGATGCAAAAATATCAAGAACGACAAGAGGAAAGACTTTTGGAAATTCAAAAGTTAACACTGGAGAAATTAAACAACTATCAGGCAAATGAGGGAAATTCTTCATATTCTAATAACACCATATTTAATTCGCTGGAAACTTTCAACTATGTGCCAGACGAAGAAAAAACGTTTGAAGCGTACTTTAAACGATATGAAGATATTTTCTACACAGACTGTGAAAACTGGTCGAATTCAAGAAAAGACAGTCTATTACTAAGAAAGCTAGGTACAGCAGAACATAGCAAATTTGTAGATTTTATTCTACCGAGAAAAACAACTGAATTGGAATTCTCGGAAACAGTGAAATTGTTAAAAGAGCTGTTTGGAGCAAATATGTCGCTTTGGCATAAGCGATGGTTATGCATGAATGTCTCTAAATCCGACGATCAGGATTACTTAACATATGCATCTATAGTAAATAGACATTGTGACAATTTAAGATTGGCAGAGATTACGGTTGAAGAATTCAAGTGCTTAATTTTTGCTCAAGGACTGGTATCCAGTAAGAGTGCCGAAATAAGACGTAGAGTTTTGTCTAAACTCGAATCTGAACAAGGCCTTACCCTGCAAAAGTTAGCAGAGGTGTGTCAACGGGCCGTAAAGTTAAAGAAAGAGTCGCAAAAAATCGAAGAAGCTGGTAGTGCTTATATTAAAAAAATAAAAAAGCAGTCAAAGTACCCATCAGAGAAAAATTGGAGAAAAAATTCAGCGTATTTTAATAATAGACAAGAAAATAAAAAGAACGAAAATAAAAAGGTCCCACCATATAATTGCAGACGTTGTAACGAAAGACATTGGGAGATAAATTGCCCATATAGAAATAAGAAATGTTTCGTGTGCCAAAAGAATGGTCACAAAGGATCGTGTTGTAAAACGAAAAAATTCAAGAGCCGAATTAGACAAACAAATTCGAATATCAAATCAGATAGAGATTTGAGGAAATATGTGACGACTGAAATATTCAAAAAGAATATCAAATTTCAACTCGATTCGGGGTCAGATTTAACAATAATGAACGATAAAACATGGAAAATTTTAAAAAGGCCTACAATAATGAAGTCAACGAAACTCGCTCGAATGGTAACTGGAAAGCAAATTAACTTCGAAGGCGAGGTTGTACTTCCAATGAAATTGAATGGGATCGTTAAAAAAATGAAAGTTTTCATTCTGAGAAATGGAGAAAACTTGTTGGGTACAGATTTTATTGAAACATTCGAATTGTGGGATAAACCTTTAAACTCATTCTGCAGAAAAGTAGAAAGTAATACGCAAACAAGACAGGACATTAAAGATGAATTAAAGAAAAAGTTTCCGGAAACCTTTACACCTGGTCTTGGAAGATGTAACAAGTTTGAAGCTAAATTTGAATTAAAAGAAAATACTATGCCTATATTTAAAAAGAAACGTAACGTGCCTTTCGCAAGTGGTGAGAGAGTAGTAGTACCAAGAAAGTTGCAGAAAAGAATCCTACGGGACTTTCATATCGGTCACCCGGGGATTAATAGAACAAAAAGCTTAATGCGAAGCTTTGTATATTGGAAAGGAATGGATGTGGATATCGAAAACATGGTTCATCGATGTAAAGGGTGTGCGTTAGCAGCTAAGGCACCACCTATAGTACACAAACCATGACCAAAGACGGATCATCCGTGGGAAAGATTACACATTGATTTCGCTGGTCCAGTAGAAGATTATTACTACTTAATAGTGGTAGATAGCTTTACAAAATGGCCGGAAGTACTACGCTGCAAAAAGCCTACGTCCAATACCACAACAACTTTTTTGCATGAACTATTTGCACGGTTCGGTGTGCCAGAGTGTATTGTGAGTGACAATGGTACACAATTCATTTCTAACGATTTTAAGGAATTTTGTGAGTTATATCAAATTAACCACATAACGACGCCGCCGTATCATCCGAGATCCAATGGACTCGCAGAAAGATTTGTAGATACGTTAAAGCGCGCTCTGAAGAAAGCCTCAGGAGTTCCAACGGAAAAGGCGCTTCAGCAATTCCTACAAGTATACAGAATCACGCCTAACCAGAGAACACCATCAAACATGGCACCAGCTGAACTAATGTTCGCTAGGAAAGTTAAGTCTGTGTTTGACAAGCTTTTGCCAGGAAGAAATAGAATAAAGAACACTATGTATACAGCTAGAAAAAGATACACCCCCGGAGAGAAGGTCTTTTTCAAGTGCTATAGAAACAACATTGAGTTCTGGGAGCGAGGCATAGTGGACAAGAGAATCGGTGACCTGATTTACATAATAAAAGGGCCGAAGAATACTCATAAAAGGCACCAGAACCAACTCAAAAAATGCTACGTGCTAGAGCATGAAGAGAGTATACCGGACGAGGAGGAAGATCCCATTGATGTAATGTATGATACTTTTCAAGTAGAACCTCCGCAGAGTGCTCATGAACCGAGAAGATCCGGTAGGAAACGAAAGTTCACGGACCCATTGGACGTGAATCCAAAACGAAAAAGATATTGAAAAAAAAAACAGATATACATATGAACTATGCAAAGGGGATCTACAAAGAAATAACCATGATCATCATCCCATATAGAAGCCAGTTGAAATCCAAAAGGATTCCAAGGCTTGGGAGGGGGTGTTGTGGTAGGATCCACCTAATCTGCATAGGTGACTACCAACTATATAAATAGTGGTTGGTACCGGAAGACGAGGAGGAACCACGAGATCCAACTAGAGACTCTGATCGACTGCGACTAGTCAACACATTCTCCAGGAACGTCTTCCCAGAAATATACAGAAATACTATATGTACTTGTTGTGTACACTTTCTTGTTATAATACATTCTTGTTCTAAGTACATTTTGTGTTGCATTATTATTCCATGCATTAGGCGAGATTCAACAATGAGTCAAGACTCAACAGATATTGAGCACGCTTCCCTTTTAAATATAACAAATATTTAACATCATACACACAAGATACACACGCACACAGACACACACACACACATATATTATTTATTTTAGGAAATTAGAATATATTTAAAATCGAATACAAAATACTTAAAATATATATACTTGTGTGTTTTGCCGTGATTAACCAATCGAATTTGACCTACACTAAATTCATATTCACCGGGAAAATAATAATAATAAAGGTCATGACACGAAGTTGCCTGCATGTAAAACCGAGACAGTTTTAACATAGGCAGATTGTTACCTTATTTCGTACTCGGTATCGAAGTCTGACGCTCAAACTTCCCAAGAAGCAAAGGCGATAGAGATGGGGAGGTAAATTACAATATTTCATTCACCTGTAGTTTAACATCACCTGAAGAGACACGTTTATGTTGTCAAAACATCATTTTAATGTATAGTTATTTTTAACATATTTTAATTTCCTAAAATAAATAATATCTAACTGCAATATGTATTGAGTTATCTTTTAATTAAATGTTACGTACAGTGAAATCATACTCCATTTGTTCTTATTTTACCTGGATATCTATCTGTCTATCTATCTATCTATCTATCTATCTATCTATCTATCTATCTATCTATATATATATATATATATATATATATATATATATGGATAGATAGATAGATAGATAGATAGATAGATGAAACAGCCTGTCGCCTATAAGTGTTGACTTCAATGTTCACGTTTCTAATATATATATATATATATATATATATATATATATATATATATATATATATATATATATATATATATATATGATATTATATATATATATATATATTATATATAATAGACAGGCTGTTTCATACTAGACGCAATCGTCAGGCCACGAGTGTAGTATTTTTATCGGCTATTTATATATACGGGTCAGTGGTGCATTGTGGGTAGTCTATTTTGGGGGTTATTTCGCCGGAAGTCGTTTATTTGTTTATTTATTTATTTGGATTAAATTATTGTCCCTATTTTTATTTATCTTTATGTTATCTTATATATTTATTTAATTATTTTATTTTAATCGGTGTTTTATTAACGAAGTAAAAATTTGTTTATATCTCTCATTTAATAGTTCTGTTTTGGTTTGCGAAGATAATTAAAGCTATTTATTCAATTTGGGGGTTGATTGCTGTAGTTTATCTAACTATTATTTTAGCGGGAGCAGTTTTTAATTTGTTCATTACTACATTTATTTATTTGGATTGATTATCATTATTTGTTTTTTCTATCGGTTAATTTAGTGGGATCAGTTGGTTAATTTATTTATTTATTTATTTGGATTAATTTGGACTAATTTATTTTACTTGGTCTTTATTATTTATGTATTATACGGTATATTTTTATTTACTCTTTTCGGATTTCGATTTTTAAGTAATGTAGTATTTTTTATCGTTATATAACAGTTATAGCTATGTTTTTCGTCCGATTTTTGGTTTGATATTTATAGTCTAACTAATATTTTGGTCATAATGGTTTTTTAATTTGTTTATTATTTACTTTATTTATTTGGGTTCATTAATTTTATTTTTTATTTTTATTTATTTATTCTATGTCGTCTATCCTAACGGGTGTGTTTTGTTAATTTGATTGGGTTAATATATTTTATTTATTTTATTGTAATTTCGTTTATTTATTTATTTTTTCAGTTTTCGATTTTTAAGTAACGTAGTAAAAATTGTTTTCATGTCTGCATTTTGAGATGAGCTCAGATCGTTTATTTAATAATTTATTTTGGTCTGGGAAGGTAATGATAGTTATTTTTTCCTCCAAGCAAAGTTTGCAAGTTTTGGATTGCTTGTTGTAGGCTCTATGATCTGTTCCTTATTTTCCAAGACTTTTTGGTGTGATGTGCGTTTTGCTTTTAATTTTCCAGATATATTTAGAAAGCATTGTGCTGACCGCGTATTTACTATTTGTGAAAGATGTTTTGTGTGAATAATTTCTTTGTTTAGAGGGTCCTTCAGTTATTCTTATGTATACTGTTTCTTCATTATCTGGTGATATTATCGTGGCTTGGTATATTACGTTGTTTTGTAAGAAATTGCCGTTTCAGGGATATTCGTTCTTTATTCTACAGTTACACGTGGGTTTAATTTGTTCGTGAGGTTTGCTGATTGTTTTCCTGTTGTGCTTTTTTATTATTTGTGCCATGTTCTCGGTGCAACTGTAGCAGATTTTTTCTGTGTTTTGTTGAATCTTTTATGTACGGTGCTTGATTCCAGGAAGTGTTTGTGTAAGAGTTTGAAGAATAGTTTTCCTACGTTTGTTTTTACGTTTTTGCTGTACGGTGGGTGGAACCATATGATATTTCTTTTCTTGTCAGCCTTATTTGTGTTCTGTGTTAAGCATAAACTACAAGAGAACAGAATATATGGTCATCAGTAAAAGGATGAGCCCGAAATGAGATTTTCAGGTCGGGAACATTAGAATCAAGCAGACGCGGAAGTTTAAATATCTGGGAAGCGTTCTGACAGAGGACACTGAGATCCGTAGAGGTATTGGGATGGCCAAGGATGCGTTCCAAAAGCTGGGCAGGGTATTGAGATACAGGAGGATGCCTTTGTTAACGAAGGAAATAATACTGAGATGTTACGTGACATATGTCCTTCTTTATGGCAGCGAATGTTAGACGAATTCCACGAAGATGAAGAAGTGATTCGAGGCGACGGGGATGTGATTCAACAGAAAGATGCTGAGGATATCATGGACCGATTACGTGAGCAACGATTAGGTATTAGAGAGGTCAAAAACCAATCGGAGGCTTCTACTTAACACCAGGAAGAGGCATCTGAAGTTCCTCGTACACATAATGAGGAAGGAGAGCCTAGAGAATCTGATACTCATAGGTCGAATAAAGGGAAAGAGAGAGAAGGGAAAACAACGCATGACATACCTAGCGGTCTTAAGCAAGTGGATGACAGAACGTGGTCTTTGGGCAGGGCAGTGAGACGGGACTTGTTGAGACCCACACGGGATAGATGTAGGTGGAGAGTCATGATCGCCTACGTCCTGAAACGACAGGGGTATAGAAAGAACAGAATTTGAATACTCATAACCTGAGCTGAGATTATAAGGGTGTCACTTTTGAAACGTTAGGACTTTAAGTTTGCATGTCAGAAGAACCAAAATGATATGATGAAATGCACGATAATTTTTTATATGAATATATTATGCAGTGGAGATAATCTGTATTGCATAATTCGTGACATAAGATTATCATTGGTTGATATTGACAGATTTGTCTTTTTTACGGTTTATTAACCCTTTTTGGGGTACTTAATGACAAAACATATTTAGAATTGTAAGAATATTTATTTTATTTTATGATTATTGTATTAACAGTTTCTAAGGCATAACTATATTTTTTCTAGATATTGATATATCACATAGATATAAGATTTTGCAACAATGACAATAGAATAATTTTTCTCTGAGTGCGCATGTGTGGAAATTGTATAACAGCTAGAATTGATTAGAAAGTATAATTCTGCTGAGGACAATGTCGAAAGGTATAGCATAAAAAGGATTTGACTACTGATCACGTATCATAGGACAATACAACAAATCCTCCTATTTCCTTAAGGGAGAAAGGTGAATTCATACATTTCAAAAAGGTATTTCCGCATAAGTTAATCTAACAATCTCGAGAGAAATTCAAACTCTGTTCTTCGATGTCTCATTCCGAGCCGTTGTCGTATGTGATTAGCAAAAATATCCCGATTATATTCAAAGGATTACAATTCCAGCAAGACTGAAGCTTTACCTGTCATCTAAAAGCAGAAGTAGTGTTTCAAGATTAACTGATATTTTGTTCTGTACCTCAACAGACGCAGTGACCACTTCTAAAATTTTGCACTTTCTTCCGCTACATCCAAGTCCAACTTTGCTCAAGCTGATACATTTGAATCAGCTGACGGATGCTGTGTATTTTTAAGCGGCAACGGAAACTGTAGGATTAACAGATGAAGGTGAAACGATGGGTTGATTATAGAAGTTAGTTCCTCATGCGCATGCGTATTTCAGTTAATTATGGCTACCACGTGTGGATGGAACATGCAATCAGTTTTGGAAAACTGTATACTTGTTTTGTTTTTTCTCTTACAATGATGTTCATCCTATACAAAATGAAAGAGCCAGGTTTAGAGACACAGTTTATGGAGATATTTGGTAAGATAACAATTGACTCTAGACTTGAATAGTTTACTATTGTAGCGATCGGGGATGCACTGTCTTTTTTATTCTTATACTTATATCTATATATATATATGTATGTATATATATATATATATATATATATATATATATATATATATATATATATATATATATATATATATATATATATATATATATATATATGTGGGGGGGGCATCTGTTTGTATGTGCGTGCAAGGGTTACAATCATGACTAGTCACCGTATACAAGATCCTCTGATGTTGGCCACATGACATTTCCGGTATGTGTGGCTGTTGTTTATCGAAGAGTTCATTAAATTGTCCACGATTATAAGAGGCAGAGATGCGGTATTGATGCTAATTGCGCTTTAAAGAAAACTGTCGCCTTCTGTGGCATCGACTACCGCCAGAAAGAAAGTTGTTGACAGGGTAAAACTTTCGCAGTCTACCAACCTATCTATATTTTGTTTGTAGAAAATTTTAGAACGAGAGTTGAGTAAAAGACAAAGGTGCAAAACAGAACTATTTTCTTTCTTTCTTTGTTTATTTTCCCTTTTTGTTTTATTTCTTTTTTCCTTCTTTCTCTACTTCTTCCACTCTTTACCGTTTACCATCTTTATTTCTCAATTAATTTTTATCTTATTCTTTTATTTTCACTGTTTCATTTTAATATTTTATTTGGTAATATTTTTAATATATATAGACACATTAATCTAACCCCGCCCCATTCCAAAATAATTCATTGTTTTTCCGTTTCTTTTCTTTTTTTTCTTTCCATGATTCCTTCTTTCTTACACTTCATTCCATTTTTCCTTATTTTCCTTCTTTCCTTTTTTCCTTCCTTCATTCATGCATTAAAAATGACCTCTAGTATAGCCAGAGCTCGGATTTCACTTGAGAGTGCTTTTGTTCACTTCTAAATAGTATTTTAAGAGAAACTTGAAACGAATTCCTGCAAGAAGCGTCATGTCGCTCTGCTTCAAAATGATAGAAATATCAGTTCTATGCCGCCCTCATCTGAGATTTGATTTGGGTCTGAAATCATTTAAACTTGAATGTAAACTACAACTGTTGCTGTAAAATCCAAGAGTGTGGCATTTACTAAGCAACATGAAATCTGTACTGAACCGCTGAAAACTGGAGCAAACTACATTTTCAGATTGATATTTTCTGTAATAGTTCGTTATGTTGAAAGGAAACATTAGACGACCCCCACATAATACGAGATATGATGAAAAATATACAATTCCTACTCTGACGCAACCAACAAGCCAGATGATTTGAGAAAGCAATTCCACAAATCTGGAGCAGCTGGATTCTACTGCTTGCCTCCAGGAACAATGGTAAATAGTGCAAAGAGAAACTCAAATATATGCACATTCAACAGTGCGCAATATTTATGCATTATAGATCGCCGTGCCACCGACCAAATGCCGTTCAAAAATTTTTAAGAAGATCAGCGTGATACAATTATTCTGGACGGAGAACAGCCCAAACGTTAACCCAGTCGGAAAGTTATGGGAAATTAACAAAAACAAAGTTTCAGAAAAAACAATCATAAAGTAACGAATTATTTGGGGAAAACTTTTCATTTTTAGACGATTTTTAAAAATTTGTTTTTAATATAGTAACTAAGAAACTGAGGCACCGTGAAGAACCCGAGCGGTGACTAACACCTCTACCAGACGTATGAGCTGACAATTGGACTCAGAACGATATAAAAAGAATCAGGATCGACGTATAAACACATCTGTAAATGGTTTTTGAATAGTATGGTTTGCACGCATTTAATCTTCAATGTGTAATAAAGATACTTTCGGTAAAAACGTATATACACATCTGCGCTGGGGAATGGAATAATGAAGTTTTAAAGAATAAACTTTCAGCTGGCTTGTGTAACATCTTGATTCTCGGCATTTCCCGCTATAACCAAACAGTAATCAAAAGCAATGGTCGACATTGAAAATGATGACTCCTGGACTTGAAATGTATAGGGAATATCTTCATGTAAAATTTTTTAGGAAAAATCGTTTCATTCTCTCACAAATTACTTTTACTTTATGTGTTTATATTTCTGAGATGAGGTATTATGTACACTATGTACATTATTCGGATTATTGTCCTCATCTTTGTTGTCATATTTATCATAACGTTTCGGCCGCTGTACGCTCCGGCCTTCTTCAGGTGGGTGGAATGTCGAACTGAAACCTTTATTTCGCTCGCTGGGGTAGACTGTTCTTGTTCCACTAGTTCTAATGGATGTCAGTTATTCGTTATCACTTGCTAATTCACCTCTCCAAGTTCTCCACTGCCTTCACCAGGTATTGAACTCACAACACTTTGGATCCTCTCACTGGATCTAACCAACACCTTAAGGACACATGGCACAGTGGATAAAGGCGTATTTTCTTGCAGTTTCCTTTACGTAAGTATTGTAGATTTCCAAGTGCAGATAGTGTCGTAATCTGTCGTGCTGTATTTTATATTCAGTGGGTGTCAATACCGCTCAACCTGTTACAAGATGGTCAATTGCTTCTGGATATCAGAGAATCTGCATTTTGAACTAACACAATTTTTAAGTATGTGTGCTTGGTAATTTCTAGTTAGCAAGATTTGGTCTTGTGCAGCAAGAATAAAACCTTCGATTTCAGCTTTTAACCCTGCTCTATGTAGCCACTGATGGATAAGGGGTTTGTCTACATCAGCTTGTTTGGTACCGTTTATGTATCTGGTCAGTTGCATTTGCCTTTGCTTTCTTTTTTTTTAAGTATATTGCAGCTTCAGTCGGTGTATTATGATTTACTCGTATTTCTTCAGCGACTTGAAATTCCATTTAGAACTTGTTGGCTTCCTTTATTATTGAATAAAGTTTATATTTCTTTCATGTTCTTTGACACAGATCATTATCCAGTTTTCCGTAGTTCTTTTAACACTGATCAATCTCCAGTTTTTAGGTATATTTGAAGGCCAATTATGTAGTTTTGTAAGACAGTTCTAGTTGAACTAATCCTCTGCCTCCTTCGGATCTGGGCACATAAAGACGATCAACATCAGCTTTGAGATGATGCATGCGGTGACAGGTGAGAAGCGTTCTCGTTTCGGGATCCATTCGCTTAATGTTTGCTATGGACTAGTAATGATGTTTGATGTTTATTGTACCACTTTCTTACTTCTCTTTCATTTAGGCATGCTGTATTTCATCTCTTTCCCTAATTCCTAGGTAACTATAAGCTGCTTCTTGTTCTAGTTCCATAATCTTTGTGCCAAATTCTAAATCTATTGAGTGTGTTTCCGTAATTCTCTCCTTCTTAAATGTTACTTTTGCACATTTATCTAATCAGAAAACCATACCTATGTCGTCACTGAAAGATTTTACAGTATTGAGTAGACACTTCAACTCATTGTGGATATAATCAATGTAGAGTAGCTGATTGAATACTTTCTTGTTTATTTTGTAATCATAGCTATTATTTTTAGTTCATACGTAAGGAGGATTAAAGGCATACAAATTATTATTATTGTTGTTGTTGCTGTTGTTGTTGTAGTTGTTGTATGTGTGTTATGCTCCTTTTTTGTATCCTGTTGAGCATGGTCCAAACTGTGGTCCTTAGGCGCTATAGGAGAACTTTCATTTAATTGATGGCACTTTTCTTAGTATATGGGATGTTCCTAGTAGAGAGATTTTCTGGGCAATTTTTATATTGATGTTACCTCTAACACTGTTAGTAAAATTGTCCATTTGTTTTGTTACGAGGCCATGAGCTCCGATTACTATTGGTACAGTCTCAGTTTTCGTTCCCCACATCCTATTAATCACGATCGACAGGTCTTTGCATTTAAACAATTTCTCGATAATTTTCATGGAGGTGTTTCTCTCAGATGTTACTCTTATGTCACTAAGCGTGCACTTCTTGAATTTCTCTTCTTTTATGTTATTATTATTATTATTATTATTATTATTATTATTATTATTATTATTTCGTTAGGTTTTTGTTGTATAGATATTTAATTCCGGCTCTGAAGCAGAAACTTATGATCAGAAATGGGCTTGATGACGTCTTTCACTGATAATTTTTTGTAAAAACATCAAAGATCACACATATTTTACATAGATATATCTCTTCGTATTGTGTGAGCTGTACTTGTACTTTTATTTCTTTAAGGCATGTTCCACCAGCAATCCCTTTAGTGAGTCTATTGTGACCCTCTCCAACATATCCGAGGGCTCCAACTACAACTGGATATATTGATGTCCTCATGTGTCGCATATTTTAGATTTTCACTTTAAGATCCTTATTTGTTGATAGTTTTTTGACGATCTTCAAAGATACATTACAATCTTTAGAGACTGCCATATTATTATTATTATTATTATTATTATTATTATTATTATTATTATTGAGCAATACTTAGTTTCGTTTGAATTGTTTAGTTACTTTTTCATCGCAAATGCTGCATTTACTATTACTTACTGTTCAGTCGTACTAGCACAGATTTCCATGAGTCTATAACGCCAACCATCACGTCAACCATCATTGACCTGCATTAAGGTCGGAAGGTCATTAGGGCGGCATTGTGGTTAATGTATGTGGTTGCTGGGCGACCAGCCGGTCTTGCTCTATGTTTAGGTGACCAGTGTAGTAGAATTCTCGCGAGTTCTTGCTCGCCAACAGTGTCATGCAAATCGCATTCCACGTTCGCGGAAGATTGTAGAAATAGTACGGTGGATCCATAGATTTAGCTAGATGTTCATAAACTACATCCAGCAGCAATGTCTCTGTTCAGGAGATTGGAGGTTTCGATGAGTGTGGAATTGCCTCTTAATTTCTGCTGTTCACAGATCCCACCCAGGCACTGGGTGATAGCAGTAGTTAGGGTCTCCTAATGGGCAAATAGTTCTTCCCAAACTAAAAAACAAAAACAAAAGACTTTCAAAGTATATATGCTTGACGTGCTTTACCGATTTAGCCACAGAGGAACGTTTCGGTTAGCAAGGTCGATTTTACTGTTTTTAAACTACAATTCTCCATGATTTTCTCTCGTACATTCATATCTGCTCGATGCCTCTCCAAATGTAAATAAATGACGTCATACATTATGAAATGGACATAGTCCGACAATTATTTTAAGACATTTTTTTACGTTTATACGTTCTTTTTTTATAGATAAAATATTTATGTAAAGGCTCTGTTTATAATAAACAGAATTAACGACATTTACCGGCCTGAATGTCCGAGAAATTTTCATAAAAAATATGCATCCTCCGATAGGAACCGAACCTGTATCCTATACGGAACCGTCATATAGCTTGACGTGCTTTTACCGATTTAGCCACAGTGGAGCGTTTCGCTAATCAAGGTCGATTTTACTGTTTTTTAAAAAAACTTTCTTAAAATAATTGTCGGACATTGTCCAATGCGTGACGTCATTTGTTTACATTTAGATACGCATCAAGCAAATGTGGACGTACGACAGAAAATCATGGAGAATTGTAGTTTAAAAACCTGAAAAATCGACCTTTCTAACTGAAATGATCCTCTGTGGATAAATATATATCTTTATAGTAAAAAACAACAAAATATCTATTAATATATATATTAAAACATTACGAAAAATCCATGTTGGTGGTGAAATTACCAACAATACATATTTATAGTAAAATTACCAAAATACTTATTTATAGTAAATAACCAACACTATAGTATACAGCTTTAATTTTAATTTTATCTGTAGTTAAAGGCATAAGATTGCGCTCAAGTTATATATTTAGTTGAAGCCATAAAATATGGTTCAAAATATTTAGATTTCAGCATTAAATAGCCCATACAGTCTGATATGCCGCTAAACAAAAAAGAAACAAGCAACCAAGAGATTTTAAATATAGCCCTCAGCATCCGAGTATAGGTTCCACCAAGGTCAGACTTTATGGTTTTAGATAATGCCCAGGCAGTAGCACCATGCATTAACAGCGCCTCTATAGTGGCTCGTAAGAATCTCCGCTTGTGGTTACTTGGTGGATCAGATTTCCAGATTACATCCATTTTATTCAAGGCCGCCCAGGCTTTAGATGCGCGAATTTCCCCATCCTCCCCAGTAGAACCTGACACTAATACTAATCGCGTGTAAAAGGTAAACACGTATGTTGCTAAGAAAGAGTGTCGAGTCAAGAGCGGGTTTTTATGGATAGATTTGTTTTTCAAAACACTTAAGTTTTGTTGTTCAATCGATAAGCGCAACTGGTGCGTATCGCCACAGAAATATTGAAGCAGAGAAAAAGTAGGTTTATGAAGACATTTATTTCCTTCTCGAACAGCTTGGTCTGCATACGCCTGTAGATCGTAAGGTGGAGTAATGGATAGCGGCTCGGATTGATGAATCGGAGAGCCGAGTTCCAATTCCAGTCGAATACATTACGTTCACTTACGTGCTAATATTATTGAGGAAAGGTATGAATCCTCTTCTTCTCCCTTCCAGCTATTGGTAAATAGCAGGACATACCGCGTTCTATAGCCCTGCAGGGCAACTGGTCTACCGCAGAAAGAAATGGCAAACTACTGCCTCGTCGGTCATGTATCGTAACATACATGATCGCCTAAGCGTGTGTCACGCGTAACACATAACTGCCTCTTGTTGTATTGTAGGGTTGCGTGCATGTTCACATATAAACAATTAATGTAGTAGAAACAAAAACCTAGATTCCAACTTGTGATGCTTTATTCTTTTTTTTTATATAGTAACGAATAAATTACATTCACTTACGTGCTAATACCCTTGGGCATGGTGATAATCCTCTTCTTCTCCCTCCAGCTATGAGTAAATAACAGGACAGACTGGGTTCTATTGCCTTGCATGGCAACTGGTCTAGGAGATGGACAACTCTGAATTAAAACCCGGATTGCAGCCCCGAAGGCGGATGGACGGCACTTTGTGCTACATTCCGGCAACTCCTGCAGCCGCGTTGGTACCAAATTGTATTGGTTTATCTTCTCTTTTGGACTCTGCTAGCAAGGCTGAGAGAGGGAACTAGACGTCCGGGCAGCACTAGTTCTCAATATATCCCGCCCAGGCTTGTAGCGCACCGCGCTACTCGATCGTCTCTCGAGACGGATGGATGCCGAAGACGAGATATATAGTAGCGGTAGGGAAATAAAGCTCTCAATAATTTTTGGTTAAGTGGTGGTAAGAATGGTTATACTAGTCTAGCCAAATTCAGATTTGGGTTAATTTGGGATGACTAAAGAAATGTTTGCATTTATTTCATGGGTGGAGACGTTCTGCCTCCGAATACTCTTCGTTGCGAAGTGGAATGAGAACGATTCTGTTCTTTCCGGAAGTGGAGTTATAGAATTACGCAGATGACCAAAACACCTTTCCGGTTCCATCATTTAAAGCGTCATGAGGAAATTCATTTCTTTTTTGTATTCTGTATTATTATTTTATTTATTGCTTTTATTTCTTTTTCTCACAAAATCCCGAGTAAAATTGCGATAGAAAGCAACAGTGAAACTAAAATGATAATAAATGCTAAACGAAACTAATAATTATAATAATAAAATATTAGTTAAGACAGTGGAGAACTTTCAGAGGGAAATCAACAGGAGATAACTGACAACTGATATCCATTACACATGGCACGTGGAACTAGAACTGTCTACCCCACTGAGCGAAATAAAGAGTTCAGTTCGACATTACAACCACCTGAAGAAGGCCGGAGCGTACAACGGCCGAAACGTTGTAATAAATTTGGCGGCAAAGATGAGGACAATAGTCCGAATAATGTAAATAGTGTATATAATACCTCATCTTAGAAATACTAGACAGATACTAAAATATTAGTGTTTAAAATTATTTCTTCAATCGCGTCATTGCACTTTAAAACGTCTCCCACGAAACCGGAAAGTTTTATTCATTCAGGCATCTGGGAATCTGCCAAAAATAGCTAAGATTAAAAAAGTTCCACCCGCGTAAGTTCGTGGTAATCTAATACGTTTAGTCTATTAAGATGTCTAAGTAGAGGTAAGATAATTATAGAAATGTTTAATTTACAGTAAAAAGTAGAAATTTGCGAAAGAGATTCCGATTTAATGAACAGATACGGTTTCCTTCTTGAGACGGTTAATGCAATTGGGCAGTCATCCATTTAAAATAGGGAGGAAACAGCATCATTCACACGTGAGGATCTACGTCAGACTCTGTATTCGACAGAATTTATACTCTGAAACATCAAATTTATTAAAATCACTGAAACCTTTTATTCCCGAAAGAAAAACTTGTAAATGTTTGGAAGAAATAAATTCCGCAGAAACAGAATTCCTTTCTTTGAGAAGGTGAGATTCTTTTAATAAGGAACAAAAGAATCCGGTTTACAAAGGTGTCCTTTTCATTGATAATTGTCGTCAAGGGCTTGACAAAAGGATTTAACTTTTTTGATACATTAATATTTTTTTAGTCTGTAATTGAAAATACATCAAACTTTCTCGAACAAATTAATATTATAAATTGAGATTACATGAAAAAGAGTATCATATCCTGTTGGAGTAAAGAAAAAAAAAGTGGGATAGAAATAAATTTATAGATAATCCTGCAAGCAATGACAAAATGCTTAAAGATGAAGTATAATGCAATACGTTATTTTTAAATAAAAAGATGTATCTTATTTTCCTGGAGTTTCGTCTCTAAAATTGTTTACTCAAGTAACACCGTGTTGATGGTAGACACTTGAAATTGAAAGCCTTACTAGACAAGAGTAAACGGCTAAGTATGAATTATGGGAGAGAATTTATGTTCATTAGCCAAACAGATATCTTATGGTCCGACCTGATAATTTGGCACGTCAAATCCTGAAAGTATCGAAATTTAACAGTCTGGGAAATGTCATAACTGACTTGGGAAAATGTGATGCCGAAATTCGAAGGCGAATTGGAGTAGAGAAAGATTCATTCCAAAATCAAAACAAAGTATTGCCACTGTTGATTCCAGAAATTACTACTGTGAGGCCTCACTATACGATCACTTCACTCTCTAACCCTGTGTGTGTAATATATTTTAAGTTACAATATAGTAACTTAAAAAATACACATACATATTTTAATGACAAAAGTACGCAGGCTTAAGGAAGGTTCATTCACCTGAGAATAAAAGGTTCGATTATAGTGTCCTTTTAGGTTCCCAGTAAACAGAAATAACTCTCTCAAAGAGGTGAGTAACAAAACAAGGGGAGACCACTCTTGATTATTCATAAGGCCAGTATCTCATTTTTCCATCATGGAAACTGTGTCAATAGCCAAAACGTATCGTTACAAATTTAGTCACGCAGAACGATACAGCAAGCTCTAAATTCCGTATTTAAGGGGTGTAGATTTTTTGTTGGGACTTCTACGACTCTATATCTGCTAGCTTTAGTTTCGTACTCTAAACGATTATTTTATGTGAAATTACGTCTTATTACAAAAATAACATTTATATCAATAAGGAGTAATATCGGTTACAAAAAAAACTTCGAAAGTTAATGTACTTGTTTATAAATCATGTTATGCAAAAAAATCAGTTTGTAAATGCCTATAGCAGTTGTTATTATTTTTATAATATCTATATCAGAGCTGGCATTAAGCCAATTAAACCTACTCCTCCCAATTGAGTGCGTTGCATAAGAGACCCCATCGCTCAGGTGATTTATTCCAGTTGTCATGAAATAGATACGACACATTGCAAATGAGAACTAGCGCCACATTGAAAGTTTTACAGAGAACTTGTTTTAATCGTTGTAATGACAAAAGTGCGCAGGTGTAGGCTTTAAGAAAGCTTTATTCAACTGAGAATACAAGGTCAGCGTATAGTGTCCTTTTATAGTCCCAGTAAACAGAAATAGCTCTCCCAAAGAGGAGAGTAATAAAACAAGGGGAAACAACTATTGATTATTAATAAAAATTCCATTATCCTTGAAAATCACTCAATGTTTTTTTTTAATATTTCAAACACTCGGAGATCAGAAAAATACTGATTATCGATCTACGGTGTACAGAGAAACATAGGATGCTATCAGTAGAGAAAATCAAATACAATATCTTCCCTGGAAATAGTGTATTTCACTGATTGTGATGGCAAACAGGTTATTGCGTGGGAAATGTATTCCCTTATTACGAGGGCTGCTAATAGAACGAATATAAGGGAAATATTACTGTAATAACAAAAGTACGCAGGTGTAGGCTTTCAGAAAGATTTATTCAACTGAGAATACAAGGTTCGCGTATAGTGTCCTTTTAGAGTCCCAGTAAACAGAAATAGCTCTCTCAAAGAGGAGAGTAACAAAACCAGAGGAGACCACTCTCGATTATTCATAACACAAATGTACTTTATTTACATTTATTTACAATTATTTTGTACTTTACAGGGTGTTCCTAGGCCACGAAAAACGTTCTTCAAATTATCGGACAAAAGACTTTAACGGACGCCTCTTCATATTAGTCAGTTAAATCAAGATTCCACTGTATTAGGAAAAATGAAAAATTAT
>OZ038482.1:99362119-99402119 GCA_964036315.1 Acanthosepion esculentum | reverse complement strand
GAATGTTTTCGTACACGTTTCGTACAATTTCATAGAATTTTTGTCTCTGGTCTTATAATTTTGATCAAGTGTAAAATGCCTCATTTTATAAAGATGTCAATTTCTCAATAACATGTACGGGTTATAACTTTTTGTCTGCATAACCTTTTAGATTATAAAATTAGTAACCGTAAGTAAGAAATGTTTAACATTTTTCCATGAAAAACAGTCTTTTTAAAAAAAATTTCAAGCGGTCTTACATTTTTGATCAGGAGTGTATCTATCTATCTATCTATCTATCTATCTATCTATCTATCTATATATATATATATATATATATATATATATATATATATATATATATATAGCTCTCTATCTATCTATCTATCTATCTATCTATCTATCTATCTATCTAAAGACGGCATGTTACAGTGTTTACAACCAGTGATGGAACATGGTACAAAATCAGGTGTACTGAATATTTGTGGAATCAATACCACGTCAAGTTGCTGCCGGTCGCAACACTAAAGGGAATAGCAGGCAACGATCCAATGACTATTGGCATTTCCGAATATATATATATATATATATATATTCGGAAATGCCAAAAGTCATTGGATATATAGATGAGATATAGGTTGAGAGAGAATTTACTTTATTTGCTTCCATTAAATATCCTGCCAATAGCTTTGGGATATTTAAAATGTAATTTTCGGCAATAAATATGTCATTCCATTTACGCTGGTCGGAAAGCATTTAGAAACAAATATGCTTCGCGCTGATACATCTTCAACAGGGTCTCTGATTTTTATCAAATCCCACAGCACTTTCATTTCTCTTTTCCTACCGCACCATTTATTCCTTGCAGCGAATCTTCTTGGACAGGCTACAGTCCGGATTTAGGAGCATATTGGATGGGTATAAGCAGTAGTGTTATACGTTTGGTTTTACTGGAGAGTGTTGGATGATATTACCCTTACGTGTACGAGTTCGAATTCCTATTGAGGTTATTTATATAATTTTAATAGAAAACCTTCTCTGCCTGCCATCAGTATAGCTGACGCTAGATTGCAGGATAGGAACGCACAACGCTTTCTTGGCCTCACGATTTCTGCTGCCATGATGTTGAGTGATTATGTCGAATCAATAGTTTCATCTACTGCAAGGAAAGCTTGGGTCACTGTGTTGTGTAGAAATGTGTCAGAATCCATCTTGAACATTTAACATTCGACCGTGCATTCAATACTGTTTCCCTATCTGGTCTAGCGATCCTGCTATACATGTCGAAAGTTTTTAAAATCCAAAGAAGGATCTTGGCCAGGCATCTTGACTTCAGTCACTTTTTCACCAATGTCACGTGACTTACCTCTGTCTTTTCTATAAATATTTTCATGGCAACTATTCTGAGAAGTTGTTTTCCCTGGTGCACCGCATTTATGAATTTAAGCGTGATACCAGACTGACATCTAGGCCCGACCGTTTTACTGTTTGCAACAGGTAAATGCAAGCGCCACTTCTACTCCAATAATTTCTTTTCTCTCACTTCCTAGATTTGGAACTTTCTACCGCTTACTTGCTTCCCTGATAATTATAATCTTCACAAATTTAAATGCAACGTCAATCGCCATCTTCTGCCTCCTTGAAACCCATTCATCTTTTGTTTTGTCCTTTCCTTGCTTGAGTGATATGAAAATCTCATCCTTCAATCTAATCTCATCTCTGACCTTGATCGCGCACTTCAATCGATTAAAACATGGCTTGTAACTTTCAATACCTTAGAAAACAAACCTGTATCGCTTCATGACCCTTGCTGGTCCCCAGTCATGATTAACATTTGTACTCTCAGTTATGCCATATATAACATCCATTGCGAGAGAGACGGGTAAAATGTTGAGTTTCTATCGCTATAGAAAACAACTGAACCGTTCTAATTTGTTTTCCCTTTACAAGCATCGGATTAAACGAAAAATGAGGTATTATTTTCAAATCTAGGCTGGAGCTACTATATCCTCACATTCTAGCCTCGATAGTCTTCAAAGTCGGTCAGGCGTTCTCCGGGAAAAAAAGACTTATTCACCGTTTTGCGACCACTTTACCACATAAACATTGTTGCAAGCCTATCGTTAATCAAACGCTGTTTGCATGGCAAATGTATATTATTTCTTTCCAGCTGTTCAGACCTTTGCTGTTAGGATATCCCATTCTAATTCCACAAAGTTTATTCAACCTTATTTCCTACGTTTTCCAAAATGTAAGACAAAAGTGCCACTCAAATTAATTTCCCAGATAAAAAAACAAAACATTTTGGAACATCTTTCTGCTTGAGTGCTTCCATGAACACTATAAATTTAACTCAGCTCAGATCGAGGGTAAATCGTTATCTATCCTAAAAATCTTATTATCACATCCTTTTACCTCCTTTTTCATTCATATCACACACTCAGTGTCAAAGAAATATAAGTTGACATCTGTTATTTTTTCTAACTTTTGAGGAATGACAAAAACAAGGAAAAAGAATTAAATCACTAACAAGAGATAACAGTTTAGCTATTGAACATACATTCAAAAGCTTATCTGATGTCTGTACACATGTTCGAAACAGTGGTTTTAATTTATTTTATGCTTGTTTAATTTAGCACAAGCTATTTAGAAAATGAAATTTTGAAAATGAAGACAACGTTCTAGAGGTACATGGTTTATAACTGTTCAGAATGTTATTGAAATATTTCATATTGTAAAAATTAAAGTATATCTTAAAATAAATGTTGATGTCAAAGAATACAACTTTGATCCAGTCCATAATTGCTAAACATGTGGACATTTGCTGGATGAGATGCAATGCCAAAACATTTGATAACTCACCAGATTTTGAAACTAGGATCGCTAAAGATATTAAAATGTCACTTTTGTATAAAATAGGCTATGTTACAAGAAAGGATTGCCCCCGCTTACTGGAAATATGTAATGATAATGCTTTAAGAAATTATTGGAAAAAAATATGATTGTGATAATTTATAATCCCACTGCATTTCTGTCAGTTATTTTGTTTTATGATTTTTGGTGTTAAATTGATGGATTTCAGAAATTGTTTGACAAAAGTCTTTATCTTAGTTTATATATATGTATATATATATATATATATATATATATATGTGTATAAACTAAGATAAAGACTATATATATATATATATATATATATATATATATATATATATATATATATATATATATATATATATGAATACAATATGAAAAGAAATAATGGGATTATATTGTCAAATATATTTTTCAAAAATTATGTTTTGTTTGTTTCACCGAAAACAACTCTAGAACCAGCACTAGAAGTTTTGAAATTATTTTAAAATGTTATTTATAGTATAAAAATATTTGTAGGTTTCTCTTTAAGAATACACAATCAGTATTAAAAATTCATATTTTTAAATCGTAAAAATATGTTCATGAAGCTGCAGTAAAAAGATATGCTTATTCATTCAGAGAAATATTTAGCGGGTATATTTTATTTTAGATTTCCCCTTTTTTTCTTCAACTGATTGACTCCCCAAATTATCCTGTGAATAAATTTTGTGTTCTTGTTATGTGAATTGATTTTAATTATTAGAACTATATATATACTGGTAATATTAATTATTGCATCACGAAGAAATAAGTATTTTTTTCATCTTCAGTAAAACTAACTCTGCATGTAACAAAACTCACAATATATTTTGTAAAGATCATAAAAATTATCGTTTCTCTGAAATTCATATTTTTTGTAAAGTATATTCAGTATTTGTTGATACACGATTTTTTTAAAATGTTGAAATTGTTTCCTGATTGTAATATACAATTATATTGTCTGTAACCAATTGGAATAAACAAATTAACTCATTATTCTTGCAATATTATCTAAAAATGTCTAATCTATGGTCAATAAATTGATTTTTGTGCATTTAGTTATTCTATGGTAGAGAGGTTATTTTTGTTCTTTCTTTGTACATTTGCATTTACGAAAACAAGTCAATAACTGCTTACTAATATTATGTATAATTGTTAATTAACTAATTACTGAACATTATTGATAAGTTCTTTGCTAAAACTGTTCTCGCTAATTTATATGTGAAGTAATTTAGGTCTGCAAGCATCCGGCCCAATCGTGCACAGCATTTGCATGGTTGCCAGGCCTAGGTTAAGGTTTTTGCACCCTCTCCCATTCATCATAATCCTTTTAACGTTAGCCCTCTAACTTCAGAAACTCTCCAGGCGTGTACTGATCAAATTTTTGCTGTTTTTCTCTGTCCCTCTTGCCTTCCATATTTCCTAAAAGAGTCAAATTCTCCAAGTCTTCTTTCCTCATTATTTGCCCTAAACATTTGAAGTCCCTCTTTCTGATTTTAAGTATAAGCGTCCTTTCTGTTTCCATTTGCCTTAAAACTTCCACTTTACTCACATGTTTAGACCATGGTATTCTCAGCAGTAGTCCGTATAAGGATATTTCTGTTGCCTGAATTCTCTTTTTTATCTCTGAGGTTATTATTGCTGCCATGCAGGTTGATTGATTGAATTTGTTTTTTTTTTATACGGCCTATCAAACATTTGCAGGTTATTTAAAGCCAGAATATATTTCAGATTATAAAAATCATTTAGAGATAATCATGATGTACTTATACATGTCCTACTAATTATCTTGCAACTGGGAGAGAAGGGGAAGATTCATACATTTCCCAAAGTTATCTGCGCGTAACTGAATCTAACGAACCCGGCTGGAATTAGAACACGGCTTTCCGATTTACAATTCCTTTATCACTTACACCACTCGCATGGCGTGTTATTTCCAAACAGTTACGCATCTAGTTACTGACCAAGCTCGACGCTACTTAATATTGGTGAAGGTAGGAGAGCCGGTGTTTCAACGTGATATGTCCGTAACCTGCTGTTGGAGAACTGAAATTACATAGCATATAAGAACTCATCTCTTTGAATGTAGTGCAATTTTATAGCTTCTTCATAATTTGTTTAGATCTTTTGAAGACTGGCTTGCGTATTTCGCATCTTGGATTTTTTTGTTGTTGTTAATCATACGTTTTCTCTTCTTACAATTGACGTCCAATTCTTTATTTTTGCTTTCGTTTACTACATTATCTCTTTTTTCCAGCAGTTTCTGTGTCTGCTATCAACACTTTGTCACCTGCATAGTTGATGCGGTTACGACTGTGTCAAACAGTAATAAATACTGATAAGATATTAATTGCCTCGATGTAACGGTTGAATAACTCCGATGAGTCTTGTCTTACGCCCCTTTCTATTTCTGTGTATTTACTGACGCCATTTTGTTTTTTTTCAAGGATAATTTATGGAGTGATCTAATATCTTCTATCCCAAATAAATTTTATAGTATTCAGTTACGTTATTGTATCACTTTTTGTCTGTCTTCTGTGTAATTTATATATATATATATATATATATATATATATATATATATGTGTGTGTGTGTGTGTGTGTGTGTGTGTGTGTATGTATATATATATATTTCTGAATATAAAAGTGAACACAGAAGTCAACACTCACAGTCTGCAGACTGTTTCATGCTAGACGCAATCGTCAGGCAGCTGAATGCTTGATTTACATCAGCCCTATCTCTGATATTGAGCATTTTATCCCATTAATATAGCACACCTTAAAACTATATTTCTCTCTCTCTCTCTCTCTCTCTCTCTCTATATATATATATATATATATATATATATATATATATATATATATATATATATATATATATATATATATATATATATGTCACTGTGTGTTTATCTAAAAATAAATTCGCTTAAATTCTCCGTGCGTCAACGGCTTAGTGGTAGAATCCCCGACTGACACTAATTCAGTTGGGTTTCGATCCTAACTGGAGGCAACCGGACGTCTAGCCACACTGATGAGCTGTGATACAGCGAAACAGTCTGTCTGTGGATGACAATATATATATATATATATATACTTGAATCTCCCGTCGAATTCCACGTATGAGGCTCAAGCAGATCAGTTCCTATGAACCCACAACCATGAGATTTGAGTGGTGAAGAACCAACCAAACTTTTTGAAGGGCCGAATACAGAGACCTGGTACACTATATGCCACTAGGTCCCCAAACGACCCTCCGCAAAGTTTTCAATTGAGAGTTGTCCATCTCCTAGACCAATTGCCATCCAAGGTTTAGAACACAGTCTGTCCTGCCATTTACCCATAGAGGGAGGGAGAGGAGGAGGAGGATTCATTCAAGGGTATTAGCACGTAAGTGAATGAAATGGATTCGATTCATCAATACAAGCTGCTCGCCATTACTCCACTGTGTCTCCTTATATATACATATATATATATATATATATATATATATATACAAACCAGTGTTTCCAATACACACACACACAAATACATACATATATATATATATATATATATATATATATATATATATATATATATATATATATATATATATATATTTGTGAAACGTTGTGAATATGTAAATAAAGATGAGAACAACGGTCTGAACAATATAAATAGTTACAATGCCGTCTAATCTCAGAAATATAGACAATTGCTTCTTTCAGACATTACCAGTTCTTGACTATTACCACATTGAACAATGTCCACAAGCGTCACCGTAGCTTATGAGACGATATTAAAAAAGTCATACAGAGACAGTAATGTATGAGCTGATTCTGAGAGAGCTCCCGGGATATCCATTTTACAAGAGAGTAACATGATCGTTACCGATAATGCTCGAGACAAGAAGTAATATAAAATACTAACCTCAACTAATCAACGGGAGTAACGATTTTACGCTAACTTCAGGATTAAGTGAAATACGACACTACACTCTTGAATTGTGCATTCTCTCGTCCATCTATCTATCTATCTATCTATGTCAGTGTATCATTCCCCATATATATCTATATATACTAAAAGTAAATACACATTTGCTCTTCACTGTTGATTCTATCTATCTATCTCTCTTTATCTCTCTATCTATCTCTCTATCTATCTATCTGTCTATCTCTCTCTCTCTCTCTCTATATATATATATATATATATATATATATATATATAGTTTTAGGGTGAGCTAAATTGGTATAAATTGGTCAATATCAGAGATAGAGCGTATGTAAAAATAAATATAAAAGTGAACATTGAAGTCAACACTCAGAGGCGACAGGCTGTTTCATGCTGGACGCAATCGTCAGGACGTGAATGCTGAATTTATCCTCGGCTATTTCTATATGTGGGTCAGTGGTGCATTGTGGATAATCTATTCTGGCCGTTATTTTTACGGGAGTTGCTTGTTTGTTTAAATATGTATATATATATATATATATATATATATATATATATATATATATATATATATATATATGTGTGTGTGTGTGTGTGTGTGTGTGTATGTACAAGCATGTTCTTTGAATAATATAAAGCTATTACGTCTAATTATTTTCAATTTTCATAATAATCATTTCTAGTTCTCTAATTACCTTCTTGATATTAAGTTGAAATTCATCAATGAATTAGTGACCTGCAAAGGATTATTATAAAAAAATAAATAGGTATAATATATTAATATATCTGTATTATTTAATGTAACATGCCTGAATGAATATATGCTACCAAATCACACTCTCACACACACATATGTAATTTATATAAATATAATATATAATATATATATATATAAAATGTACTATATATATATATATATATATATATATATATATATATATATATATATATATATATATATATATATAGTACATTTTATTTTGCTAAAGTAAGTGCTGATATGTTGTTGACTCAATCTACTTTCATTGGGACATGTTTCTTGATAGGATGAAGAACTATATGAATAAAGGTTAGTGAATATATAACTAATGCAATTTTTACGAAAACAAGTTATTGAATCGTGGTAGAAAACAAATGCAATAAATTTAAAACTTTTAACGATACCTTCTGCGTTTCAGCGGCCTTTGACTCTTATGACCTAGGGCGTCAATTGACCTTAAGTTGAAAATCACTTTTCCTAAATATCACGAATTCTTTCCCCGATCCAATCTACTGTATCATGATCAAAACCTTTCATTTCTCCTTTGTCTAACGTCATTTGACGTTTTCACAACATTAAACAAACAAATAAATGAACGCTGACGAATGGGCTTTTCATTGTTATTCAGCTAAAAAAAATGTTAGAACTATTTTCGCAAGTGACTCATAGTGAATGCAAGCACAAATAATAAATATCTCTTTAACATTGTTTAAAGAAAACACTGGGAATATTTGATTCATATATATCAAATAAATTCGAGACGTTAGAATGTTCACTTTATAACAATTAGATCTGAGTTCGAATGAAATTATTGGCAATTACTCAGGGTGATTCTTTCTGATTTTTATGAGTCTGACGATGCAATCACAGCGCGTGGTACCTCTGGAAAGTTTTTGAAAACCAGACCAATGGTTGACCCAAGACATGTGAGCGAAATTGTGGTAGACGGTACCTTAGATTCACAGCCTGAACCAGAAGCTGCTCCTCATAGTTTGCAGTATAAAGAATTGCAGGCGTATTCTAAGAAGGCGCATATAAAAAGGATTGTATATCCTCTCTCTGACGGTTGGGCACGGATACATTTTGTATATATTGTTACTAATAGAAATATGCAATACGGAAATCAATTGTTCCATCCGTACCACGATGATGAGTAATCAATACTATGTATTGTCATTAGTCTCGCTCTCTTTATTTATCTCCCCGCTTCCTCTTTCTCTCTCTTTCTCTCTCCCTCCCTCCCTCTCTCTCTCTCTCTATATATATATATATATACACATACATACATATATATATATATATATATATATATATATATATATATATATAATTATTTATTTGAATATTACAACATAAATATGTTATAAAATCACGACAAAAGTAGCCATTTTGTTTCAACACTTCTTGTGTCTTGTCAAGTGATAATATAGAATATAGAATAAATGGTTTTAAAAGTTTCAAATTAATCAACGATCCTTAGCTAAGAGTAAACGCTGTTACGTAAGCCAGAGTGGCCAATCGAAAAACAAGTATAGGATGATTCGAAAAATTTGACAACTAAGCAAGGCTATCTAGATATTAAAAGATTTATAAAATTTGAAATTAAAATTAAAAGTAAAAAATTAAAATTACCTATTTAGAAATCTAAATCAGATCTCTATTAAGTTTTAAATTGTAGAATTACTAAGGAGAAAAAAAAAAAAAAATTTAAAAAAAAAAAAAAAAAAAAAATAAATCTAAAAATAAAAATAAAAGATATATATGCTATTTAATTTATATTTTCATTGAAATTAAGTTGAAAGTTGTATTTAGAGTCCCAGACATAGATGTATACATTTTTCGTTACATTTCAGCATGTTAGTCGCCTCTCACGTGAAATCACTCGAACAACGGCATGCCAAACGCTCGGACGCATCTAGATATATACACACACATACAAAAAAGCAAACCACACATAGGCAAATGCACTACACCTACACACACACATCGATACACACAGGCACACACATCTACATTCAATATGATCCAGACGGTCAAATGTCGAAGCTATTCGTGGCTTAATATGTTATTAAACGAATTTAAACTTGAAAAATTTAAACAAATAACCATATATAAATATATATATATATATATATATATATATATATATATATATATATATATATATATATATATATACACACACACACATACACATATATATACATATATACATTTTTGAAAACATATAGTTTTCGACACATTTACAGACAAAAGTAAATAACTACCTCCACATATAATTGAACACTCGCACATCCGCATATAAATTAATACATGCACCCGCATAGGCACATATAAGGATAATAGGTACGCATACACAGACCTACGTACATAAACATACACATAGATAAGCACATATAAATATAATGGCCCATACGTCGACGCCGAAAAGTAAATAAGGCAAGTGAAGAAATACATATAAAGATGCAACCATATACAAGCACACACATACATACATACACATCTAGATGTACATACATAAGCACGCATGCATATATGTATATACACTAAATATATATATAGACATTTACAAATACAAGTGTATACATGAAAAATTAAACAAACGTAAATTAAAACGACATGAGTATAAAAATGCATATACACATCCGCTAGTACATATATATACACACATACATACGCAACTACACATAGATATATACACATATATATCTACAGACATACATATACATACATACATACATATTCACAAATATATATACATACGCATATATACATATACATATATATATATATATATATATATATATATATATATATATACACATACATACATAAACACACATACACATATACATACACACACATACACATATACGCACACACACATACATATACAAACATATATACATATATACATAAACATATAGACACATGCATAAAAAAGGAAAAAGAAATAAGCATACATAGACCAACTTATATTCTAATAATATTCCAACAACATTATGATAAAATATATTAAAAGTTAATCATAATTTAAGAAAAGAACAACGGTCTGTAAGCAATTAAAGGTACTTTATCAACAAAAGTAGATTTTAGTTTGTATCTATGATACACTCCAAGACACTAAAGCCTACATACAAATACACATACAATGACACACCAACATATATATATAAATATCTAATCCTATATAAATACCCATATCGACACATCCAGATAAACAATACAGAGACAGTCGAGCTCAACCATATAATCACCCACACATACATATAAATATACACCCATATACAAACACATATACATAAGCATATACATATTTAAACATACATATATATACATATATATGCATATATAAACCTATACATACACATAGAAACATACATACTACATATACATACATATATGCACACTCACACATACATATACATACATATGCAATAGGCATACATATATCTACACTCACACAAGTACACATAAATATCCCCATATACCCATACATATACTCACACATTTAGTGGTAGACACTTACCAGAATTTACTCCCTTACTCATACACATAAACAGGTTAACCTATGATAGAAGCCAATATACGCAACGATATACCTTCATAAAAAAAAAAAAAAAAAAAAAAAAAAATCATATATATATCCCTGTATACACATATACATATCCTACAGTAGAAATAACTCTACATAACATACACATATATACATCTAAATACAGACACGTATGATACTTTGTAAGTACCCAGTACACATTCATATCGATAAGGCGACTATCATGCTAAAAAGGTAATAGTCTATTAAGTTTCATTTATCATTATCATAGAAAGTATATGATTTCTATACTAAGTTAAATTTAAGACGATGCTTACAGTTAACTGTTAGTTCATATCTTTGATTTAAAAGATCAGTCTTATTTTTAAATCTAATTATTTCAAGTTTCTCGTTAAGGCATAAGTAACACGGGGCATATAGTGAGTAACATATCCGGGCCTTTCTAATTAATTTCCATTTAACCTTAGGTGTTTTATTTTTCTCTTTTAGACTCCAAAAGTGTTTGGATAATGAAGTCATATATTTATAGTTACTATTATTAAAAGATTGCAGGTGACCCCGCCAGCGTTCCTTGAATGGTCTCATGGTGCAACCTATGTAGAATTTCTTTATATTTGGATTTTCTAGTGTTGATATAGTACTGAGATAAACTACAGAGCTAGTTAAACAGTTATTATTTAGTGGACAATTATTGGGATTCCTGCAGTTACACATATGTATGTATATGTAGTATGTATGTTTCTATGTGTATGTATAGGTTTATATATGCATATATATGTATATATATGTATGTTTAAATATGTATATGCTTATGTATATGTGTTTGTATATGGGTGTATATTTATATGTATGTGTGGGTGATTATATGGTTGAGCTCGACTGTCTCTGTATTGTTTATCTGGATGTGTCGATATGGGTATTTATATAGGATTAGATATTTATATATATATGTTGGTGTGTCATTGTATGTGTATTTGTATGTAGGCTTTAGTGTCTTGGAGTGTATCATAGATACAAACTAAAATCTACTTTTGTTGATAAAGTACCTTTAATTGCTTACAGACCGTTGTTCTTTTCTTAAATTATGATTAACTTTTAATATATTTTATCATAATGTTGTTGGAATATTATTAGAATATAAGTTGGTCTATGTATGCTTATTTCTTTTTCCTTTTTTATGCATGTGTCTATATGTTTATGTATATATGTATATATGTTTGTATATGTATGTGTGTGTGCGTATATGTGTATGTGTGTGTATGTACATGTGTATGTGTGTTTATGTATGTATGTGTATATATATATATATATATATATATATATATATATATATATATATATATGTATATGTATATATGCGTATATATATTTGTGAATATGTATGTATGTATGTATATGTATGTCTGTAGATATATATGTGTATATATCTATGTGTAGTTGCGTATGTATGTGTGTATATATATGTACTAGCGGATGTGTATATGCATTTTTATACTCATGTCGTTTTAATTTACGTTTGTTTAATTTTTCATGTATACACTTGTATTTGTAAATGTCTATATATATATTTAGTGTATATACATATATGCATGCGTGCTTATGTATGTACATCTAGATGTGTATGTATGTATGTGTGTGCTTGTATATGGTTGCATCTTTATATGTATTTCTTCACTTGCCTTATTTACTTTTCGGCGTCGACGTATGGGCCATTATATTTATATGTGCTTATCTATGTGTATGTTTATGTACGTAGGTCTGTGTATGCGTACCTATTATCCTTATATGTGCCTATGCGGGTGCATGTATTAATTTATATGCGGATGTGCGAGTGTTCAATTATATGTGGAGGTAGTTATTTACTTTTGTCTGTAAATGTGTCGAAAACTATATGTTTTCAAAAATGTATATATGTATATATATGTGTATGTGTGTGTATATGTATATATATATATATGTATATATATATATATATATATATATATATATATATATATATATATATTTATATATGGTTATTTGTTTAAATTTTTCAAGTTTAAATTCGTTTAATAACATATTAAGCCACGAATAGCTTCGACATTTGACCGTCTGGATCATATTGAATGTAGATGTGTGTGCCTGTGTGTATCGATGTGTGTGTGTAGGTGTAGTGCATTTGCCTATGTGTGGTTTGCTTTTTTGTATGTGTGTGTATATATCTAGATGCGTCCGAGCGTTTGGCATGCCGTTGTTCGAGTGATTTCACGTGAGAGGCGACTAACATGCTGAAATGTAACGAAAAATGTATACATCTATGTCTGGGACTCTAAATACAACTTTCAACTTAATTTCAATGAAAATATAAATTAAATAGCATATATATCTTTTACTTTTATTTTTAGATTTTTTTTTTTTTTTTTTTTTTTTTTTAATTTTTTTTTTTTTTCTCCTTAGTAATTCTACAATTTAAAACTTAATAGAGATCTGATTTAGATTTCTAAATAGGTAATTTTAATTTTTTACTTTTAATTTTAATTTCAAATTTTATAAATCTTTTAATATCTAGATAGCCTTGCTTAGTTGTCAAATTTTTCGAATCATCCTATACTTGTTTTTCGATTGGCCACTCTGGCTTACGTAACAGCGTTTACTCTTAGCTAAGGATCGTTGATTAATTTGAAACTTTTAAAACCATTTATTCTATATTCTATATTATCACTTGACAAGACACAAGAAGTGTTGAAACAAAATGGCTACTTTTGTCGTGATTTTATAACATATTTATGTTGTAATATTCAAATAAATAATTATATCTGCTCTACTCTGTATTGAGCACTCTTTAAAGAATATTGATTGTTGGTTATTGGATTTCATTCCGTATATACCAATCCTAAACTTGGGTATATATATATATATATATATATATATATATATATATATATATATATATATATATATATCATCAGATTGAAGATAGCGTTCAAGCATGAAACACACTGTCGGCGCTTAGTATTGTTGCCAGAGTACACTTTTATAATTACGTACGATCTGTCTCTGTTATTGAGCACTTTTAGCCATAAATATAGCATAAGTTAAAACTATGTTTTATCATATATAAATATGTGTGTGTGTGTGGGTGCGTGTGTCTGTGTCTGTGAGTATGTGTATAAAAATATACACACACACACACACACACACACACACACACACATATATATGTATATATATATATATATATTGATATGCACACACAAATACACATATATATATAGCCGACAAAGAAACCTACAAAAGTTTACCTACAGACCCTCTTCTCGAATACCACGAAGAATTAACTAGCTCAGTAAACATGATGCCTCACAACATTCTAATCCACAAGGAAACATGCACAACACTTACACCCACAAACATCACACCTGCACGCTTCTATCTCCTTCCCAATATACACAAAAGCAACAACCCAGGAAGGCCGGCCATTTCATCATTCAACTGCCACCCGATCAAAATTTCCAAATACGTAGACCATTACATATAACCTCTAGCTAAGGAAGTAAAATCCTACATCAGAGTCACAACAGATCTACTAAATAAAATTAATCACAGAAAAACAGTGCCAGAAATTCTATTCTAGTGACTATGGATGTAAGACCACTTTATTCAAACATTAAACACATCGAAGGGCTAACCGCCCTTCAGGAAGCACTTACTAAAAGAAGAAGAAAAAGACGTCCCATAGATGTTAACATAAAGCTCATTACATTGAATACTTTCAACTTCATTGGAGCACACTACCTGCAAATACGTGATTGTGCCATAGACACAATTGAAACTCTTAAACTCAGAAGGATATGTTCCAGCAAAGAAGAACTAAATCAACTCATCTAAAATCTGGAGCATCAATAGCACGGGGCTATAAACAACACCTAGTCAGGAACAAATAAATAAAGCAATTTCCACACATAGAGAAGACACCATAAGATTCAAGATTAAAAATAAACCCAGCCGCATCCCTCTATTAACCACTTTCAAACCCCACTTTGACCCAACAATCCAAAATAATCAAAAGTCGCTGGGAAATACTACATCTCAAACCAGACCTAAAAATATTGTTTGAGGAACCTGGCCTTCAAACATATCGTAGGCCTAAGAACCTAAAACAAATTATAGGTAGTACCCACATAACAGGGGCCAGGTAATACGTAATAAATCAACAACAAAATCAACAGGATTTTCCCAACAATGTAACAACTATAGGAGCTTATGCTGTAACCACATTAGACACACGAATCCATTCACTAGCTCAGTCAATAAATCTACTTTCAAAATCTATCACGACACTAACTATAGATCTCATAACCTAATTTACCTCCCAGAATGCACACTATGCCAGGAACAATATGTAGGAAAATCTGAATGGCCCATTGACTAGAGAATTAATAATTATCGCAATCGAATTAAGTCGAATCCCCATGAAAGTTCATTACCTGTATAATAACATTTCCACCTACAAAATCACGATTTTAAAAGCCATGCTAAATTCACTATAATTGAGAAAATAGAAAAGATCAGAACAGATAACATTAGAAAGATTTTAGAATGACATGAAAATAACGGGATTCGGCGCGAAAAGACGCTCCACGCACACGGGCTTAATCACAAATCTAACAACATAGATAGAATTAATATATAACCACACAAATCAGGACCTATCTCTATTTCTGACCCACACAAGACAGATATGCTTGCGGAGGTGTTGAGGCCTCACAATTATACACACACCCATACTAATATAAACACTTACACACATCATACTCACTTACTCCCTAACACCATACTAATATACAAACTTACACACAACATACTCCCTTCCTAAGAACAAAATAAGACACACACAATTAACAGAGACACATCCCTTTTACAGAAACCAATAAAACTGTCAAAGTGACCAAGGAAATTCAAAGCAGCATAAATCCATCCAGCTCTTATCTTAAATAACAACTTAAAAGGACTGTTTGACCAACACAAGGTCTGACCAAAATTCATGTTAAAAAAAATAATAAAATAAATGAAAATTTCAGATAAAGTTCATTTTCTCCACCAAGTCATTGATTTCTGTAGTTCACTGCTACTAACAAGAAGATTTTTTTCTCCTGATGATGGCCATGTTGGCCGAAACTAGTCGAGGAATCTAACTGAAATAATAAAAACGAAAGAATATTAATATACAACCCAGTGTGTTTGAAGATTTTAATGTTTTTATATTTTTCAATATATATATATATATATATATATATATATTTCAATATATATATATATATATATATATATATATATATATATATATATATATATATATATATATATATATATATTATTTAAAGATATCTTAAGTTTAACATTCTTTTTATAGATAAAAGTATTTAAGTAAATGCTCTGTTTTATAATAAACAATATTAAATAACATTTTCGGGCCTGAATGTCCGAGAAATTTTCATATAAAATATTCGTCCTCCGACAGGATTCGAACCTGTATCCTATAAGAAACCGTCATATAGCATGACATGCCTATTTAACCGATACGCCCACAGAGGAAAGTTCGGTTGGCAAGGTCGAATTTACTACTTATAAACTTCAATCTTCCATGAATCTTTCACGTACATTCATAACTGCTCATGGCGTATCAAATGTAAACAAATATATATATATTGTGTATATTTTGGCAGGAAATTGTCATTATGTCATGTTGCATTAAATAATTTAGAGAAGTTTTGTTTACTAATTTATAATAGGATCCTCTCGTAATTACGGACAATTTTCTTATTATCCTTATTAAAGGAAGAAAGAAAATTACCATGTTGATGCATATTCATTTTATTCCGAGTACTTTCGACATTAGCACAATGTCGTCATCAGTGTCTTGTGAGCCTACATGATAAAATTTAAAACTGTTCAATAGATAACTTTAGTGTTTTTTCAATTCAAATAATTTTCAGATGCGCACAACAATTTTCTCTTAGAGAAATGATGAATGGAACCATTTTTTGTCTTAGAAAAAACAAAACACTGAATACAACATGGTGCTAATGAATAAAATAGAATCGAAATAAAATTAATATGAATCAACATGGTAATTTTCTCTTTTCATTTAGCAAGGATATTAAGGAAATTGTCCGCAATCACGATAGAATCCAGTTACAAATAAATAGAAAAAACTTGTCTAAATTATTTAATGAGACATGTCTTCATATATATATATATATATATATATACATGTCTTCATATATATATACATGTATCTATCTATATATATATATATATATATATATATATATATATATATATATATATATATATATATATATATATATATATATATATATATATATATATATGTGTGTGTATATATTATATATATATATTATATGCACGTGTTTATCGTTGCTTGGAAATCATCCATGTAAACAAAAACAGACTATCATCAATTTCTTGTTCGTTTATTGCTTAATATATTGTGTAATTGTCATCTTTGATAATGGCTTATGTAAGCCGAAAGCTTAGATTGGATTAAAAAATATATGTATCAATATTGTGATTTTATTTCATTGTTTAGTGATAATGTTATTAAGCTTATCAGACGATATGAAAAGAACTTACATAAAATATATAGACAACACTTATCTATATTATTTAATGAAACATGTATGAATATATATATATATATATATATATATATATATATATATATATATATATATATATATATATCATGTTCGTTAAAGACGACTGACAAGTTACAGCGATTATGCTTTTTTATTTAATTTTTCTGTGTTCGTAAAAGTGTGTAAAAACTGCCTAAATTTGTGCAATTGCAAGCGTTTCGGTTATTCTATCAGCCATTTTAAAGGAATTTTTTATTATTTCTTTTTACTTTTACCTGTATGTGTATATCTGGAGTTATAATGACATTAACTATGAACAGGGCCAGAATGTGATGACCGTGTTTGAAACTAAAACAATCCTAAAACATTAAATACACGCATAAAAAAACACACATTCATTTAAAAGTAAGAAATAAGAATCATCATTGGTAATGGCTAAAAAATAGCAGAAAGCGTTTGGATATGCTGAATTTTTTGACAATTCTTAGACTTTTTGTGGCCAGAAACAAATACTTGTACGAAGACCACAAAAAGTAAATAAAAACTTAATCGCAATACCTTGTTAGTCGTCTTTAACGAAACATGTAAAAAACGGAGATTGCTTCCTAAATACACACGGTATATATATATATATATATATATATATATATATATATATATATATATATATATATATATATATATATATATGTATGTATATATATATATATATATATATATATATAGAGAGAGAGAGAGAAAGAGAGAGAGAGATATATAGATAGATAGATAGATAGATAGATAGATAGATAGATAGATAAATATTTCGTTTAATGTGTCAAGAAGGAAAATGAATTTTGCAATCTTTGATTGGTTAATACCAATTTAATTTTAAAAAACATTCAATTGCATAATAAAATACGACATAAATTTGTTTTTCACGATTTTATTTTATATATATATATATATATATATATCCATCTCCGCTCACTCAATTTATGCGTTCAATCAATCAGTCGAAGAAAAGGGAAACTATAACTTCCGAGCTGAGGAGAATCTACTAACATTTTTAAATGATAAGAGAAAACTGTGGTCAGTCATGATCGCCTGAAGACAAAATCGGCATGTCATTTACAAAAAACAAAAACCCACAACAAACACTATTTACAGAAAACACAGCTATTACGGAACACCATTATCAGGAAACACAGCTATTACGAAACACCATTTACAGAAAACACAGTTATTACGAAACACCATTTACAGAAAACGCAGCGATTACGAAACACCATTTACAGAAAACACAGATATTACAAAACACTGTTTACAGAAAACACAGCGATTACGAAACACCGTTTACAGAAAACACAGCTATTACAAAATAAAACGAAATCACACAAGAATTATTAAAAATTTGTCTTTCCTACTTCTGATTGAGATAGTCTGCTGTTATGGCAACATAATACATGTTCTTTCATCAGCTTCCATCATCCCTCATGCTACTATAGCAACGATACATTTCATTATCAAGAAGAGAATACAAGGGTCCTATAAATATATTAACTCAGATTGTTTATATATTGTAGATTTTGACACACTGTAATGAAATGAAAATTTCTTTTTTTTTTATTGTAGAGTGAAGTTCAAGGCCTTTGAACCATTCGCAGTCTAGAGTCACAAAGTAAGAGGCACAGTTGAGGTAGACATGTCGAGAAGATAACGGTTATACCTAGACTTGAACAGGTTCCGACTGTTGTGATCAGGGAAGCAACCGCATGGGAGTTGGTTCCCCAAAGTAGCCGTTCGATTGAAGAAGCTGCTCGATTGGAACTTACTCCTCACCAATGGAATACAATGGCAAGGTTGGTGGTTCGCGACAATGTCTGGTCATTGCTGTGAAGTATAGAACGGATGCATCTAAGAATATAGTTTGTCTGAACACTTGCCATGGAAATATCGATAGAGCAGACATAGGCTTGCGACTTTTCGTCTGTGGAAAAGGGATTGTAGGTGGAAAATAATTCATCAACCACAAGATCGATCGAGACGGGAAAGTGAAGACTAGGAAGACCATGCCCACGTATGACAGCAGTACTCCATTGTCAGCCTGATTTGTTCCTTGTAAAAGTATAACAGGAGGAGTCATGCACTTGCTGGAGCGGTACAGGGAACAGACCATTTTTCCATCATTTTTAGCCATGGATCTAAAGTTCAACTTAAGGTCTTGGTTGAGTTGAAGTCCTAATAGGCGCTCAAGACACGAGTCCTCCCCGGAGGAACATTCGTTCATCGTGAATGGTGATAGTTCTTGGTCCAATCGGCAATGCTGGTATGCCACTAGTTTGGTAGCGGTGTAGATTACACGCACGTTATTAAAGTAAACTGACTCAAGAAGGAATCGACATTTTACTTGGTACAGCATAGATTGTGAGTCGTCAGTCTCCAAGGAAACTTTCAGAATGTTACAAACTTATCTTCTTTTAAAAAAAACTCTTTGCTTCTTCATTTTCTCTCTCGGGCAAGCTTCTGCGACTGACGGAATGGAGGTATTTCAACTCATACAAACTTTATGCTTCTTAACTCCTGAGATGTACATACTATTAATTTGCTGCGTCAAAAGAAAGAATGTCGTTACGAGAAATGTCAAGGTCGGCCGCTTTGGTTCTTTATAATAATAATAATAATAATAATAATAATAATAATAATAATAAATCGAAATCTCAAAAATGTGGCACATGGGAACATCAACAATACCAATTGTATTTGGAGCCCTCGGATTTTAAAATATTCCAGTAAACTAATTGAACGGATACCTGGAAGCCCATACCTTAAAGGAATACAAAAAGTTGTTCTCACGAGTACAGCCCGCACCTTACGAAGGGCTTTGTCTATGTAATTTTTTTTTTTTTTTTTTTTTACAGTGGAAAATGTCATGATGCCATTTATAACCTTAGGTCCCTGGGCGGGACCCGGAAAGAAATGAGCACACATCAGAAATCAAAGGAAATAATATGAAGATAATAATAATAATAATAATAATAATAATAATAATAATAATAATAATAATTATAATTATTATTATTATTATTGTAATTATAATAGTAATTATTATTATTATTATTATTATTACATTTATAATGATGATGATGATGATGATGATGATGATGATGATGATGCACGCCAGGAAAGTAAAACCTTGTGTACAAATATATACACTAGTAAACATTTTCATGGCCACCAGTTTGATGAAATATACATGACACATGCATTACATTTAAATATGCGCAATAAAGTTACAGGTTTTTTATACAAGCACCGCATAACCCTACGCGTGGAATCCAGTGACCTAATCCCCTCAGATGGCCACCGATTAAGGATATTCTCAAATATCCAGATGTGATTACCAAGTTGTCTCATCTTCACAACCCTTTTTCCACCTGATTATTTCGCTCCGCGATGACTCCCGCCCATGACCAGTAATGCACAGTACCACAGCCCCTAGGGAACTTACTTATCTGGTTAAGATCAAACAACTGACAAATAGATATGTGGTATTTAACGGAATATTTACTATAATCGATCTTCATTCATTAGAGCAAAACATGCACATGCTAACTCATGTAATCAATCAAAATCCAAATATATTATTATTATTTGATTTGATATCTAGTTCATTTCTCAGATGTTTCGTCCGGTTAATGATGATCATATCTCAGCTCCGACCAGCAGCGTAGGGACATAAACTTACCCTCAGCACATGAGCTCTTCCAAACAGTGATGTATCCCTCACCCACCTGTGCACTCGCAATGATGTCCAAGGAGTTCTATGTAACAGAAATATTCTTCGAAATAGTCCCGCGTTCGACAACCAAAAAAGTGAAGACAACTTGGCTTTCTTCTTAAATTATTCCTCGGATTGACCAGACAGGTCTTAGTACCTCTGAATTTTCGGCTGCAACGCCTTTACAATGTTCTAATCCCAAGGGACTGCAAGATCTTTCAAGATCCGTTGATATATGTCTGCTCTTGTGCACCAGTGTGATATCATATATATATATATATATATATATATATATATATATATATATATATATATATATATATATATAAAGGGAGAGACAGAGGGAGGGAGGGAGGGAGGGAGGGAGGGAGAGTTTTTCTCGCCCGAGTCCATCCTTCAAATCTGCAAATCAACCATTCGCCCTTGCATGGAATACTGCTGCCATATATAGTGTGGTGACACCGCTGTTCGTCTTAAGGTACTCGACTAAATCCAGAGACGGATATGCAATGTGGTTGATCCTGATCTGGCATCTCGTCTAAAGTCGCTCTCTGACACACGTGCAGTCGCCTCCCTCTGTCTTTTCTACAAATACTTTCACAGTAACTGCTCCGACGAGCTACTTTCGCTAGTTCCCAGACTGCGTGAATTTAAGCGTGCTACTAGGCTGGCATCACGGTCCCACCCTTTCACCGTCGAAACGGTTAAATGCGGCCGTCTCTTCTACTTCAGTAGATTCATGTCGCGCACTGCCCGTCTGTGGAATTCCCTTCCGATTACCTGTTTCGCTGATAGCTATAATGTCCAACAATTCAAATTCAGACGCCCTGAACTATTCCCTGTCTTTCTCTTCAACCTTTCCGCCATCACACCTCTTTACTCTCGCTCCCACTCTCTGTAACCCCTTGCGTGCTAGTGTCATGTCGTGGTGCTTGGCTGAAAGGCCTACATACACACACACACACACACACACACATATATATATATATATATATATATATATATATATATATATATATATATATATATATATATATATATAGTTGTATATTTAGGCATCAATCCTTCTTTTATGCAAGTTTCATTAAAAACGACAGACAAGGTACTACGGTTAAGTTTTTTATTTAATTTTTCTTGTGTACGAACAAGAGCTTTCTTTGCTGGACAAAGGGTGTGTAAGAACTGTCCAAATGTTTTATTTTTCCGAGCGTTTTCGGCTATATCTTGTTCGTACACAAGAAAAATTAGATAAAAAACAGTAGTACCTTGGCTGTCGTTTTTAATGAAACTTGCACACACACACACACACACACATATATATATATATATATATATATATATACAGACATGACAGAATTGAATAGACGCTCACAGAAACCGTTTATTTTATTAAACAAGTAATTTATACAAATGAAGTAATTATAAATGGTCATAAATTTAATAACTAATACTTGGTTGACATCCCTTTTGCTTTTTTTAATGCAAGGACCCTTCTAGGCATGCTAGCGATGAGTTCACGAATATCATCTTGAGGGATTTCTTGCCATGTTTCACGCAATAATCCTAAAAGTTCGGGCTGAGACGATGGCTTCCTGTTCTTTTTGCGGAGTTTTCGATCTAATATGACCCAAAGGTGTTCAATAGGGTAAATATTCGTGGACTGAATTGGCCATGGAAGTTTATTGATCCCATTTTGTCTCAACCAATGTTGCGTTGCTTGAGCAGTTTGACATGGAGCTCCATCTTCCATAAATAGGGAGTCAACTTTCCTCATTCTACTACTTGAGAATATTGGAAGGAGCCCTTTCTTTAATATAGAAACATATTTGGTTGAATTAATGTTTCCTTCACACTCCACAAGCCCTGAGCGACCATCACTCGAAATTGCACCCCATACCATTACTTAAAGGCCCCCATGTTTCACCGTTAGCTGCAGCCTTTTTAAATCAAACTCTTGACTACAGAGTCTCCATACCCCTACTCTTACATTGTCGGAAAATAATGCGAATCTTGACTCGTCAGAGAAAATGACAATGGTCCAAAAGGTCACATGTCTCTCGACCATCTCATGAGCCCAATCATTTCTGCGTTTGATATTGGCTGGACGGAGAAGTGGTTTCCTTCTCGCAGCTCTGCCATAGTAGCCCAGCTTGTGAAGATACCTGACAGCTGTTCTGGGACTGACATCAACTTGTGTTGCTATGTCAGAGGCCTTGTAACGTGGATCCTGTTCAACATTTCTATCGACAAGTCGCATGGTTCTTTCAGAGGGCCCAGGGCGGCATGGATAAGGTTTTGTGCACATCTTGCCCTGTCTGGTGAATTGTACGATCACTCTATTAACAGTAGAAAGGGGTATTGAAAGATTTTCAGATATGTTTCTTTGACTTAGACTACCTTCATGTTGGCCTACGATACGTCCTCGCTGAAATTCGGATAGGTCTGATGCTCCTGTCGTTCGTGGCATGTTCCAGTATTGTTATCTGCAATTTTAATCAAATAATCTAAATTAATTTATCTTGGTTATTAAAAAAAATCAGAAATAAAATTTATTTTGGTGTCTATTCAATTCTGTCATGTCTGCATAAATATATATATATATATATATATATATATATATATATATATATATATATATATATATATATATATATATATATATATATATATATGTGTGTGTGTATATATATATATATATATATGTATATATACATACATATATATATATATATATATATATATATAAAGATATATATATATATATAATTGTGAAATGATTCCTTGGTAATTACGGATAAATACTCTTTGAATATTTGCTACTTTATAAATTTCTGTTACCGTTTTAAGTCGACAGACACGAACCCATGGATATGTATGTGCTGTGTTGTTTTCTTTTTACCTCATTATCGTTGCATATATTTTTGTTTCTAACTTTCTTTATATTATGAGCGTGTTTCATACCAAGCTGCTTAGCATTTTAGCCATGTTATTTTTTATCTCCGCCTTAATCAATACCCAAGTTGACACGCAACTCTTTTTTTCTTTCTCTACCTTCATTTTGAATTGGGCGCAGCTTGTTTCCTGTTTTCCTGTTTATAAACTAGTGTTAACGTATCACCTTCATCGGTCTTATGTTATTAATCAAATCCAAATGGTGTAAGTCATTGTTTCTGGATAAATATAGATGATTAACGCCAACTTTTAGCTGGTAATTTCTGTAGCAAGTTTATTTTTCCAATATTTTGTATATCCGATTTATTCAGATTTAACTCACATTCTAATTATGTTAAATCCATATGTTAGACGAGACATAGCAATTGTATTTATGCTTGTTGCTTAAATTTTTGAATTAATTTCTGTTTTCAAAATTTCCTTCGACTGAAACAGTCTTTTGAAAATGTTTCTATGAGTCCATTTTATTCGTTGATCGCTAAATCTTTTAAAAATTTGTATAATCATTCTAATTCCTGGTAAGGCTTACGGTCATATCATGTTGAAATACCGCTTACCGTACGATCATCGACTTTAAGCAACGTCGCGCTTGGTCATTACCAAGATGAGGTGACCTCTTGGGAATACCAGGTGTTGTAAATGCGTAGGTGGAAGTTTAATGCTTAATGGCTCGGAATTGTTAATAGAAGTGCCGAGTCCCAATTCTTGTCAAATACCTTTCTTTCCCACAGATATGGGTTAAATAGTAAGATTTTGTCACTAAATATTTATAATCACCAAGTGGACACCCAGTTCTATAATTATTAGCTCCAAAACGTGTCTTACAATCTAAAAGTTATTTCTGCTATTAAATAAACTATATAAGCGTGTTAAACCTTAGAAATTGAATTAATGAATGAATCATCTAAGTTTGTTAACACAATTCCTCTATCCAGATCTGAAGACTTAGTTCCCAAAAAAACATCTCTTCTGAATGTCATTTTCACATATATTTTTATTATTTCTTATTATTTCCCTACACAGATATAGAGAGGGCACAAGGCAATGATGGATCATCTCGCCAGACTTATTCAATCTTTATAGGGAAACATTTCTGAGGGCATTACAAGACCTACAAGATTCATTATTGTCGACCACAGTTTTAACGATATAAAATAGGCAGGTCACACCATGTTTATTGTAGACGCTGAAATTAAACTACACGCAACGCATTTGGCCTGAGAGATTTAAGTTTCGTCTCTACCCCCACCAAAGCCAGAATCACTCCTGCTTTAATATTCGTTCAATGAACTCATCAGAAATTGTCGCCTGTTTAAAGGTAGCTGGTGTCACAGGAAAATTGGCCAAATCGTGCAACAGCATAATTGTTCAATTGCTTGATTAAGAATCAAAAGATTGAATACGAGGGTTATTCAATAAATAAGGTGAATTTTTCGGTATAAGGATTTCTGATACAGACAGAAGCTTACTTTTTTAAAAATTTTTCAACGTAGTCTCCCAGCACTGTCACACACTTTTCCCATCTGTGCTCAAGCTTCCGTATTCCCTCAGCGTAAAAATCTTTGGACTGATGTCTCAGTAAGTCGCTCACAACACTTTTGACTTCGTCGTCACTTTTAAACTTCGTGCCTCTCGTGAACGCTTTCAAGGGACCAAACAGGTGAAAGTCTGAAGGGGCAAAGTCTGAGCTGTAAGGGAGATGAAGGAGCAGTTCCCAGCCCAGCTCGTTGATGGTCTGCACCGTTTGGGCTGCTGTGTGAGGCCTCGCGTTGTCATGATGCAAGATGACTTCTTCTGACTGATGGACCCTGCTTTTGTCCCAGCAGATAAGCTCAAAGTCCTTACAATGTCATCCACTGTTCCCTTCTGTCAGACTGAATGAGGTCATTGACTGATTCGATCACCTCAGGAGACCTCACTTCTGTAGGCCTCCCAGGCCTGTCTTCATCCTCAACACTGCTCCGTCCTTCTTTAAAGAATTTAGCCCAGTTGTAGACATTTTTTGGCTGAGACATGTGGCACCATACAAAGTTGACATTCTCCTATGAATTTCAACTGGTTTGCACACTTCAGCAACCAAAATCTTGATAACTGACCGCTGTTCAATCCTGGAGAATGCTTCTTGGTCGGTCATCTTTGTTAATCGCCAAAACTATCAAAGTTTTTTTTAATCTGCAAAAGAAATTAAATCCATGTGAAAAAGAAGTAAAACAAAACAAAAAAATAAAAGAGTAAGCTTCTATCTCTATTATAAATCCTTATACCGAAAAATTCACCTTATTTATTGAATGACCCTCGTATATCTTACTAGATTTTTCTGACGTTTTTTATAACACTATTGGACACTCCATTGAACAATAAAAATATATTTAGCTCTAAGTTGTAAAGATGATCCCTCTTGGTGTTGTAACATCCTGATCCAGTTTTCTTCTCTATTGTTCCCTCCTTTTTAAATTCATTTAAACTTCATTCTCTTGATTGTTTTTGTATGAACTTTAAAGATAGCAGTCGGAGTATGAATGTTGGTAGCATTACGGAAGGAGTTTTTCCTCTCACCATTGCTCAGTTGTGATGACATAGTGGAGCTGACACAAAATGATTTTAGCCGTTCTCTTTCTAGCTGAATAACTCAAAGTGATTTCATTTATTCTTACGATAAATGGTGTCAAGATGGCTAAGATCACTCCTAAAATCTACAACATTAATTTTTAGAGAAGCGCAATTCCCCCACGTCTCGAAGGGGCACGACACATTGAAGAATACTAGATTTCCCCCGGATCACACACAGAGATCTAAGGTCAGAAAAGGCATCATGACATTATCCACTGGACATTTATATAATTCTAAAAACAACGTCACAAAACTTACATATTTTACATAAAGATAGCTCTTCCTAGGATATGAGCTGTGCTTGTGAGAACTTTTAAAAATATTTTCTTAAGTAATGTTCTACTTGTGATACCTTCAGTTTGTCTATCAGTGCATTTTATAATCGAACACAGAGATACAACCCCAACTGTATTTATTGATGTCTTCCTATACTTTATTTTTCTTTTTAAATTTACCGTTCAAGAACCTTGCATTTTAATAGTTTTATTTTTAAATATGTTTAAAACCGCACTACAGTCGGCAGTAAGTTCCATGTCACTAAGAAAGCACATTCTTGTTTTGTGGTTTTCGATGACTATGCCTAGACTGTTAGCTTTGTTTGTTCTATCCATGTGAATTTTAAAGTATCATAAAATTCTCACAGGTTATACGTCTGTAAGCATTTCTTGGTGGTATCTATACTAATTTTTTGCAGTTACTTTCCCATAAAATTTGCAGATCTTCCAGAGCAGATATTGGTCCACTCTGTCATACGGTGTTTTATAATCGGTGTGTGCTAATACATGATAGAAGATAGCCAATTGTTTCTGGGTATTCATCGCAGAATCTGCATTTGAAGTCAACGTAATAATATTAATATTAATAATAATAATAATAATAATAATAATAATAATAATATATTATTATTATTATTATTATTATTATTATTATTATTATTATTATTTCAATTGATTTTTATTGTATACACATTTCTTTTCGGATCCAAACTAGAGACCTAATTTCAGAAATAAGTTCATGATATTTTCCACTAGTATTTTTGTAAAGAAACAGAGAAAAAAACAAAGATCCCACACATCTTACATAGATAATGCTGATCGTAATGTGTGAGTTTTACTTATGAGAACAATTTTATTGTTACTTTCAGGTATGAACAACAAAGATTCCCTTCAATTAACCTTTTCCCACTCAAACCTAGTGCTCTAATTACAACGGGAATTACTGATATCCTCATGAGCCCCATTGTAGAGATTTTCAATTATTAGAATATTATTATTTTAATTTGATTTCTTTTGATTTCTTTCCGGGTCTGACCAGAGATCTAAGGACAGAAATGGCATCATAATATTTTCCACTGAGCAGTTATGTAAAGAATATCACATATTTTACATAGATAAAGCACTTCCTAAGGTGTCGGCTGTACTGGCAAGAACATCTTTATGTATTTCTTGAGGGCGTGGGCTACGAAAAATCCCTTCAATGAGTCTATTGGAATATTTTATAATCAATCAGATGGTTCCAACTATAAATGGAATTGTTGATGTCCTCATGTGCCACATTTTTGAGGTTTCGATTTTAAGGTCCTTCTATTTTCATAGTTTTTGGAGATCTTCAAAGTTATATTACAGTCTGTATGGACTGTCATGTCAGTAAGAAATCACATATTGTCTGCGGTCTCTAATCAAGATATCTGGGCGATTAAGTTTCCTTTCCGTAAAAGTTGCAGATTTTCCAATGCAGATATTGGCCCACACTGTCATATCGGGTTTTTTATTCACTGGGTGCCAACAATATAGTAATTTTTTTCTGGATACTTGTCACGGAATCTGCATTTTGGTCTAAAAGTTTTTGAGCATATTTGCTTAATTTATAAATCACAAGCATTGGTCCTGTGCAGTAAGAATAAAAACTTCGATTTCAGCTTTGATCCATGCACTACGTAACCGCCGATGGGTAGGGGTCTTCTCTACATGTGCTTGCTTGGTACGAGCTCGACCGTGAATTGACTGTCAAGCGGTTTATCTTGCCATCGTTTCTACATCTGGTTAACTGCAGTTGCCTTTGTTTTATTTTTTAAGTATTTTGCAGCTGTAGCCAGTGTATTATGCTTTACTTGCACTTCATCAGCCATTTGAAACTCTATTTTGAACGTGTTGGCTTCCTATATTAGTGAATAAAGTTTCTTACTTCTTTCATGCTATTTGACATAAATCATCATTCAGTCTTCTGTAGTTTCCATGTATCTTCGAAAGGTATTTATATAATTTTGTAATACAGTTCTAGTTGAACTAATCCTCTACCTCCTTCGGATCTGGGCACATACAGACGATCAACATCAGCCTTGGGATGATGCTTGACTTTGCAAATGAGAAGCTTTCACGTTTTGTTGTTCATTGGCTTTTATAAGCTATGGTCCAGTTAAGGATTGTTAAAATCTATTGCACCACAGGGACAGTCAAGTTGTTTATGGTTGATATTCTGTTTTTTTTTTTTAAATTCAGCTCGCTATTCAGTACCAGAGGCACACGTCTGTAGCGTGTTTCTTACTTTCACCTTCATTTCGGTATGATATACTTCATCTCCTCCGCTAATTCCTCAGTACCCATAGCCTTCTTGTTCCAGTTCCCTAATCTTTGTGAAAAATCTAGATCTCTTGTGTGTTTCTCCCTTTTTTGAATATTGCTTTTGGACATTTATCTAATCCGAAATTCCATACCTATGTCGTTACTTAAACATTTTACAGTATTGAGGATAACCTTCATCACGTTGTTTTCTTTGGCAAAGAGTCTAAGATAATCCGTATAGTGTAGGTGATTGAACAATTTTTTGTTAACTTTGTATGTATAGGTATTATTGTTTAGTTCATGTATAAGGGGGATTAAGGACAGCCAAAATAGTACGGGAGTCTCCTTGAAAAATACCTCGTCAGATATTCCAGGCTGTTGAAGTGGCTGTGTCTGTTGTGCGATTTAGGTATAATGTGGTTTTCCACATTCTCATCCTGTGTTGAATTAAATTTACTAACACCGAGGAGATTTTGTACATTTTCAAAATCTTAATGATCCAATAATGGGCCACACTATCAAACGCTTTACGGTAATCTATCCATGTTGTGCTGAGATTTCTACATCATTTCCTGCAATTTTCCAGGATAATTTAGTTTATTAATAATTGATCTTCGCAACCATATGATCCTCTCCTGCATCCTTTCTGTTCCAGTGGAAGAATGTTGTTTTCTTCTAGAAAAGTGTAAGTTTGGTTCGTCAGGACAGACGAGATAAATTTATACGTAGTGGACAGACATGTTATTAGCCTATAATTTTTCGGTTCATCTGTTTCGCCCGTTTTTGGTAAGAGATATCTAAAACATTCAGTGATCCATTCTGGGACTTCGTTGCAATTATTGAGAAGCATTGATAGAGTTTGTACAAGGGTTTTATGGATTGATGACAGATGATAGAGTACCTTGTCATTTCCTGGGGATTTACATTTTTGGGATTTCGTTGTAGTTTGACTAACATTATTCCTGGTTATATATTCCTATTCTTGTAGAGGTTTATCTATCCTTCTTTTTTCTTCTCATTGGATCCATTCTTTATTGTGTTTATATTCCTTTGGGCTGCTCCAAATATTCTCCCAAAGTTGAGGCATATTTTCAGTAGAGGGTGGCTTTTTGATATGTATAACTGCTTTTCCAATTTCCCTGTAAAAATTCTTAAGGTCGTTTTGGAATATTTTATTTTATCAACAGAATCTGCAATGGCTTTCGTTGTGTCTTGTTCGCTGTGACTTTAACTGCAGTTTCTGTCTTAGCATTTCCTTGATTGCTGGAATTTCATTTAGTGATTTAAATTTATATCTCCGCTTGATCTTTCTGCATTTCGGAGGTGATACATTTGGGTTTCTTGTGATTTTATCTAGTATCGATGTCTCACATCTAATTTCCTTTATTTCTCCCAACAATTGTGCCTTCCGATGTGGCCCTTTTATTATTATTATTATTATTATTATTATTATTATTATTATTATTATTATTATTATTTCGTTTTCCTTTTTTTGCTATTTGATAAAACTATTTCCGAAGACTTTCACCTGAATCTTGAAGGTAAGTTACGTTTTTCTTCGAAGGGTATTGAGTACATTCGATTAAATGTGCTTTTTTGTTTACGGGTTCAGTGCACAATCATTGGTAACTCACACCGTGGTAGGTTTACTTAGATTTTCTTAATGGTGTTATCAGTATTCCTGATGCTTCTATTATTATTAGATTAACGGTCCTGATAAAAGACTACATTCTTGTATTGTCTTTGCATTTTAAAAGTTTGACAAATTATAGAAATTTGATATTTCAAAATTTCGCCAAATTATTTTGCTTAGTTGCTATATCAGACGGGACTGCCATACATATGAGATAGCAATTAAATTATTATTATTATTATTATTATTATTATTATTATTATTATTATTATTATTATTATCATTATTATTATTATTATTATTATATCCTTTGAATTCTGGTTTATTTTCATTTCTTTCCGGGTACCAATCAGAGACCTAAGGTCAGAAATGTCATCATGACATTTTCCACAGAACATTTAACAAAAAAATCCCACCAAACTTAAAATCACACATATTTTACATATATAAAACATTTCGTAAGGTGTGAGCTGTAATTCTGATTACAAATATTTACAATTATGTTTTTAAGGCATGGCTACGAAAGATTCCTTCACTGAGTCTATCGGAACTTTTTCCCAGCCAAACTGAGGGCTCCAACTACAAGTTGAATTACTGATGTCGTCACATGCCATATTCTTTAGATTTCAATTTTAATGTCTTTGTACTTTAATGCTTGAGTGTTATTTTTTTTTTAATTTTTAATCATTTCACCCCAAGCAAAGCGGGATGCCACTAGTATGCAAGGGTTACAGAGTGGGAGCGAGAGTAAAGAGGCGTGATAAATGATAAACAGAAGGACAGGGAATAGATCACGGCATCTGGAGATGTCAATTGACATTACATTTGAATTGTTGGAGATTATAGCAATCAGCGAAACAAGTATTAGGAAGCGAATTCCACAGATGGTAGGTGCGAGACATGAATCTATTGAAGTAGAAGAGACGGCCACATTTAACCGTTTCGACAGTGAAAGGGTGGGACCGTGATGCCAGCCTAGTAGCACGCTTAAATTCACGCAATCTAGGAACTAAAGAAAGTAGCTCGTCTGAGCAGTTACCGTGAAAGTATTTGTAGAAAAGACAGAGGGAGCTGACGGTGCGTCTTTGGTGCGACACAGAGAACCAACTTTCCCTGCGGTGGATGAAGCTATTGATTCAATGTAATTATTCCATCTCAGGTCAGCGGACAGTGTGAGACCAAGCAGTCGCAAAGAGGTGCTCTCGTGGAGTTGAGCATTAGACATTCTAATGGGTGGAAGAGATGGTTTCCTGTGGTGAGTAATAGTGAGCAGTTTTGTTTTAGAGGCATTAAAACTAACCAGCCAATTTCTGCACCAGCCAAAATCGATTGGAGGTACTTTTCGAGTCTAACTGCCAGGTTAATTTTAGTCAGATATACCAGACTTGCTATTGAGGCAGGAGTAAATAGTTGTGTCGTCAGCATAGATGCCTAATTGGGATTATTATTGTTTGCATTTTATCCAGAGTTTCAAGGATTCTAGCTCAAACAGCTTTGATACAAGCAGGTGAGATCCAGCGACCCAAATCTCTCAGACGGTCACCGATTGAGGAAGTTCTCAAATATCCAGATGTGATTACCAAGTCGTATTAGTTGTCTCATCGTTAACAAAACTCTCTCCACCTGATTATATTTCTACCCATGAGTCCCGCTAAGGCACCAGAGTTTTTGAATTTTCATTTGAATATCCTCATATTTACTCGCCATTTTAATTTGAATAATCTCATATTAACACATACACACACATACACACACACACACACTCATAAATATATATATATATATATAGGAAACACCAATTTAGGAAACACCACAACGGTTGGGTTTCGATCCAAGCTCACAGTTTTTACGGTTTTATGTTTATTATTATTATTATTATTATTATTATTATTTGTTAATAACTACCTCCCTATATACAATAGTATCGATCCGCTTTTCCAACCTACATTAATAGAAATGGAAAGTTAGTACTAATTTAATCTTATTTTGCGTTTTATTTTTATGTGGGATTTACTTCCTATTTCTCCCTAAAAATAAAAACATTATATTACTCGAAATATTTTCTCCTTGACAATGTTTTATCCCAAAATAATTATGAAGGATAAAAAATTAAAAAATATGAAAAAATAATAAAATATAAAAAAAGATACCTAATATTCTAACCTTTACTTTAACTGTGTCTAGCTGCAAATTATTTTTTTACTTGAAACACATACCTAACCAACCTACGAGACCGTTGAAGTCCAAATTCTACATCATAACAAAATTCTATGGCCAGATTTTATCTCCTCATAGCGCTTATCACATCATCCTCTTTCCATAGCCTCTTTCTTTCTTTTCCCTTCCCCTTTTTTCGTTTTCCCTTCCTTTTCGTTCGCCAACGACTACTTAATGCATCAGATTCCCTTCCATCTCTATATGTAAATTCGAGAAGTCATTTTATGAAAATTTCCAAAGAACGAAAGTGGGGGATATTTGCTTCGATAAATGTATTTCTGAATAAAATGTTTTAGTAACACCGTAATTCCCCACCTGATGAGACGTCTAAATAAAGTTTTCCCTTTTTCTGACCTTGAAACAAAAATGTGCAATTTTGTAGTGAATATGTGCATGTTCTTTTGTAACACTGCATAAGATATATATATATATATACATATATATATATATGTATATATATATATTTGTCATCCACAGACAGACTGTTTCGCTGTTTCACAACTCATCAGTGTGCCTAGACGTCCGGTTACCTCTAGCTAGGATCGAAACCCGACTGAATTGGCGTCGGTCGGAACTTCTACCACTAAGCCGTCGGTGCACGGAAGGGATAAAGGTGATTTTTAGCGTGTTTATTTTTAGATTTAGATAAAAACACAGTGACTGACAGTGACTCAATTCTGCCGAAGAGTCATGCTATATTAGCTTTAATAGTTACTGTTTACAAACCCACACTTCCTTACCACAGAGATCAACCGAAATCAATTTTTCAGGAGATGAACATAATAAAATAGGCAGCATATAATTTTATAATGCAAACAGTTAATCATACCTTGAATTAATTAGCAATATTAATGCAATTATTGGCGAAATCCCTTCACTAATAGATATAATTATAAGCATTATACTACTAATAATCCACTGAAAGATGAGATCATTATGTATGAAAAGGATATGGTGTATTCAGCTAGTACTTTCAAAGGCTTCATACATTCATCATCAGGCTGTATTTTTCCTTTAGAATCAAAACTGGAAGACGAAATAAATGTTTTTCCGACCGAAATATGTTTTAAAGAATGAGGTATTTATTAACGGCTATGTTGGGTTAGAGCGTGCAAATCGCAACGCTAAAGTTCAAATATTACAAGTGAGAATTTTTTAAATTTTGTTATTTGGTAAATCCACAAGTTTTTTTCGGTTAACATGACATGAAGTAAGTAGATAATTCAAATAACAGAGTGATATATTCTCAGGAATTCTTTATTGCAGGTCAATTGTTTTTCATGAACATAATAAAATAGGCAGCATATAATTTTATATTACAAAGACTTAATCATACCTTAAATTTTTCGGTCGGAAAAACACATTTATTTCGTCTTCCAGTTTTGAATCTAAAGGAAAAAATACAGCCCGAAGATGAATGCATGAAGCATTTGAAAGTACTAGCTGAATTAAAAAATACATAATATCCATTTTATACATAAGGATCCCATCATTCAGTAGATTATTAGTAGTATAATGCTTATAACTATGTCTACAAGTGAAGGGATTTCGGCCAATAATTGCATTAATATTGCTAATTGATTCAACGTATGATTAACTAAATTAAATTACGTATTGTAATATATATATATATATATATATATATATATATATATATATATATATGTATATATATATGTATATATATATATATGTATATATATATACGTATATATATATATATATATATATATATATATATATATATATATATATATATTATCTGATATCACTTATGTTTCAAAGAGAATGCATTTTGGTATTTAGTAATTAGTCATTATGAGCTATCGAATTTTGTTTAATTAGTAAGGTTTGTCGGTATTCTTTTAATTTACTTTCCATTATGTATTAACTAATCAGTGCCGATTCATATACTCGCAGACATATACGCTTATTACTTACACACTGACACACACACAGAAACAAGTGTGCACACAGATACACAAAAATATAAGTCTATTGCTACACGCTCAAACACAGACGTACACGCATGCATACAAAGACAAAGAGATATGTACACAGATTCACAAAGCCATAAAGTAAAGAACTGTGATTTCATGGTTTCTATGGCTGATTCAGGATGATACACATACCATTTATCAATATTTTTTGGCGCACTCTAATATAGATCTATGGCCGGATATCTCATTTCGATGGTTGCATTCCTTTGATGTCAATTGCTAGTCAATAGCATCAGCATTCTCACATGATCTTCATATGGGATTTGCACGATATTCTCTTTGCGTTTGCTTGATAATTCGTAATGTATAAACTTTCGTTCTGTTCAGTTTCTTATTACAGACTCTCTCTTTATTTCTAACCTTAGAATCCTCAGTTAGTATATTTTGTATTTATGTGTATCTGCCTTGTTAATTTTGAGTGCATGTTGGCTTAGTACGCATGTTGATCCCGTGTGTTTTTAAATCGTCTCTTATTATTATTATTATTATTGGGGATTATATAGTCTTTTAATGGTTGCATTTGGGTCTACACAAAGTAAAGTGCATTTACCATTAAAATTCAGGATTAAGCATTCAATAGAAAGTTTAAAAAAATAAACAAATCTATTTTTTTGTTCTGCATTTTTCGTTTCTTTTACTTAGTCTTCCTTAGGTTTTATGTTTATTGACCAACTTTCTTTTTGTTTTATTGATTAATTTAACTTTTAAAGGTATGTTCTGTTTAACATTAAAGTTTTCAAACATTTTTTACTTTTTTATGTATGATTTAAAAAAATATTTCTCATGGCTTTAATCTTTCTCTTTGTTTTCTGTTTTTACCATTTTTTGATTATTTTCGTTTCATGTGAGTAATACATTTTTTTCACTTTCCCTTTATATTTTTATCGCATGAATAGTTTCTTTTTTTGCGTAAAATGTTTCCGCATTTCTTTCTTTTTTTCTTTCTTTTTTCTTTCTTTCTTTCTTTCTTTCTTTCTATCTTTCTTTCTTAGATACTAATTTTCTGTCTTACTATTTTATTGACTTTTCTTTCTATTTTTCTTTCTTTCTGTATTTCCTTTTTGTTTGTTTATGTCTTGCTTTCTTTCATTCGTTTTTCTTATTATTTCTCAACCTTAGCTGCTTTCCTCTCGCATAATATTTCTTTCTTAGTTAATACATTTCTATCTTAATATTTTCTGTAGGAACTATTTTCTTTTTTTCTATATTCCTTCTTTTTTTCTTTCTTTCTTTTTATTTATATCTTTCTTCATTTCTTTCGTTCTTTCTTCCATTTTATTTCTCAATCTTAGTTCTTTCCCCTTACATTATATTTTACTTTATTTATTTGTTACCTATCATTTTTTATCGTACTGTTTATTTTTGTAGACTTCTTTTTCAATTAATTATTTCTTACCTTCTTAATCATTTTTCTCTATCTTAGCATTTTCTCCTATCATAATTTTCTTTCTTTCTTTCTTTCTTTCTTTTTTACTTTCTTTCTTTCTTTCTTTCTCTCTTTCTTTCTTTCTTTCTTTCATTCATTCTTTCTTTCTTTCTTTCTTTTTTACTCTCTTTCTTTCTTTCTTTCTTTTTTACTCTCTTTCTTTCTTTCTTTCTTTCTTTCTTTGCTATTAGTTTTCTGTCTTACTGTTTCTTCTTGTAGTATCCTCTGTTTCTTTTTCTTTCTTTCTTTCTTTCTTTCTTTCTTTCTTTCTTTCTTCCTTTCTTTCTTTCTTTCTACTAGCTTATTTTCCTTCACCTTTTCTTTCGCATTCTCTTTCTACCTTTGCATCACTTTCTTTGAAGATGATTACCTTTCTCCCTCATATTGTTCTAACTTTTAATCAATCATTTGCTAACTGGCCTTACCTTTCTTTCGACCCATCAAAATCTTTTATCAGGAGACAAATAAAATGGCGCCTCTACTTTGCATCAAAGACAACTGGCTTTGTATTTTTTACATTGGCCAACTGAAGTTTTTTATTATTTCGTGATCAATAAATTAACGGAGATGAAACATTTGTGTCAGAATAAATACAATTTTCATCATTTTTCCTTTTACTATGCAATCCAGTTTTTCTCTAAACATTGATTACAGTAACAGGATTTAAATTTTCATTCTTTTAATTTGCTTTCCGTTATTTATTACCTAATCAGTGCCGATTGATACGCACGCAGACACATACACACATTACTACACATTCACGCACACAGAAGCAAACGCGCACACAAATAGACAAAGACATATGTCTATTGCTACACACTCACACATAGAGATGTACACACGCATACAGAGAGAAGCATACATGTACACAGATACACAGACCCATATGCACAGTCTTGCACACACACACAAATACACGGGTGCAAATTCACACACAGCTAAACTCGTAAATACACAGACACAAACATACACTGGGGTGTACAAATATCCACGCACATATGCACATTCCTATACACAATCACGTAGACGCCTACATACACATGCACAAAAAACACGTATATAGATACACAAACACATATGCACTTTTCTACACATTGATGCGAACAGAGTCACGCACAGAGAAATAGACAAATGTACAGATATAGAGACACATACACCAGCAGATAGCGGTGTACATGATCGCACAGAGAGAAAGAAAGCCTTTCACGTACACAGATGCAGACGCATAGTACTACACATTTACACATAGGCGTTTTCATACGCACAAGAATATACGCGCACGTACAGAGACACGCTACCAAATACCACAATCTTACATACTCACGCATAGATAAACAATCGTAGACAATAATACATCGACTCACATACCGCATATAGAAAATTACATATGCGTATACAAAGAGACAAACTTTGAGAAAACAACTTTCAAATATTTACAAACACGAGCACGCACACACATGGATACAAATGCACACATCCACATACATACAGCTAAATACACATATGCTCAATAGCTTTCATTGGCGAGCAGTGTAAATGTTATCGGCGTTTTAAGCGGAGTTGACCTTCCGAGTTCGAATCTTCGTCAATTCTGCTGCGTTCAATTACACATTATTTTGAGAAAGAGATAAATCTATTCTTTTCATAGATATGGGTTAAATAACAGCTTAGATTGAGATATCTACACTTGATTGGCAACAAGTCTAAAAGAAAGCAAAATTTGATTAACTTAACGTGCGGAAGGCAGCGAGAAACATCTCCACTGTTTGTGGAGTGCAATGATCCCTTACGTTCTGAATAGACTTGAGATTAATACATACATACATATATATATATATATATATATATATATATATATATATATATATATATATATATATATATATATATATATATATATATATAAGTATAAAATAATTATAATATAGGCTCTACTTGTGTATCAATCAAACACTGTTTTTAAAAACAAAAACAAAAATACTAAAGAAGTTCGGATTATTACCCCAACGGTTTTTTCCTTTTTACTATATATTTGCACACACACACACACACACACACACACACACACACACACACACACACACACTCACATACATATATATATATATATATATATATATATATATATATATATATATATAAAGAAATATAGTCTTAAAGTGTGCTATATTTATGGGATAAAGTGCTCAATATCAGAGATAGAGCGTGTGTTGCCTGACGATAGCACTAGCATAAAACAGACTGTCGCCTCTAAGTGCTGACTTCCATGTCCACTTTTATATATATATATATATATATATATATATATATATATATATATTGGTATATGGGAATAAAGTGTTTCTGCCAACACTTGAGTTTGAACATAGATCTCCAGTGTGCAAATACAGGTGATCCCATTATTGAATTATGTGTATCACGTGACCATAGAGTAAACGCGTAAGTAGAAGGTATGATGACGACTAATGATCGCAATTTCTATTCTAGCCTGTATACTATTCGGATCGCTATTTCTGCTTTATCCTCTATTAATATACGGACCGCTGTTCTATATATTATTCACTATACTATTTCTCTATTCAGTTCACTATACGGTGGTTACTTCTCGAGCGAGTATGATCGAGCGAGTACTATTAATTCAATTGTCATTTGAAGGCGCCTGACACGAGTATTATTCAACGGCGTTACTATAATTTTGTCTACAACTACAAAGTCTCTACTACAACGAGCATTACGAAAGTGACAATGAGTATTCGTTGACATCAGAAAAGAGGCGACGAGGAATCGCAAGCATTCCTTAAACTTACACGAAGATTCGTCCAGCAGAGTACAGCAAAATGGAAGAACTAAAAGATATCATGATTCGAATGTTGGCGCTACAGAAGCAGCAACAAGAACAACAGTTGCGGCAACAAAAAATTAAAACAGGCACAACAATTACAATTACAACTGCAACAACAGGAAAAATTTTGAGCTGTTTACGAAAACTATGGAAGGAAAGACTTCAGAGTCATTCACTCCAGATGCTGTTGCAAATTTAATAAGTGAATTTGTATGCAATCCAAATGAAGGGATAA
>OZ038482.1:99249619-99357119 GCA_964036315.1 Acanthosepion esculentum | reverse complement strand
AATTTGATGGCGTGTGCAATACCTGAATCAGTAACATTTTCTAAAGGATAATTAAATAAAAACAAAAACATTCTAAAAAATAATTCTTGGAAAGACAAAGATAATTTTTATTATTTTTTTCTTTTTCTACACCTCCGACATTTTCACTTTCTCGTGATATTGATTTGAAAATTATCTGACATTTACTTCGGCAAATTTCCACACTCATTGTTGTGAACTAAGTATCAGAATGAAAAACGGAGTCGACTTGCATTATTTGCTTTTCCTGATTATTTTGATTCGCTGATTATTTTTTTGCTGTGTTTTTTTTTTTTTTGCTGATTAATCCTCTTTTATATCAACCTTCCTAGGTTATTAAATGCTGAATTCTAAATATTTCAGAACAATTTTATGGCTTCAACTTATTACATTTTGAACGCAATTATATGCCTCCAACTACAGATAAAATATATTGTTGGTAATTCAACTATAAACTTGTATTGTTGCTAATTTTACTATAAAAATGTATTTTTTATACTTTCATAGTCTTTCAATTTTGTTTGGGTTCACTATTTTCCAATAACTGGGACGCTACCAGATGTAACCACTCCGGGTCACGGTGAACAATAGCGATTAAGATTGTGTTTCCAGGCTCTTCAAACCATCAGAGGCCTTGCTGCCGAATATAGTTTATCATCATACCTAGGATTATCTTTTTTTGTAAAATATTAGCAAATTTAAAAACTTAATTTTAATTAAAAAATATACCCTACCGTAAATAAGATGCCATCAAGTTTTCTTTGAAAAAATCGTTCCTAGATTTGTATATTTGAATATAGAATGCAAGTCTGTATTTAAAAACATTTGGTTTTGAAATGTGTATCTAAATACCGTAAACAAATTGGCAGCAAAATCTCATGTCACGTTAGGATAGGAAAAGATGCCACCCAAATGTTACGAAACAGGAAAATTTCATTAGAAACAAAAAAAAAGCGCTGATTTATTACGTAATATCCCTTCGCCGAAATGACAGTTAATTCTGGACAATCTCCTCACAGATAAAGTAGAGACATGAGACAATTGAAATCTGGTTCTACAGAAGTATGTTGAAAATAGAAACAAAAAGGATACATGTAATTAGAATCGCAATAATAAAATGGAATACCTAGAGACTATGAAGAAAGTGGGTTTAGAAAATGTGACACCCAAAGAATATATTGAAAGCAAGAACTTGTTCAAATGGTTGGCAAAAAGGTATTAGGGAAGATAGCAAAATGACAATATTTACTAAGAGTCAAAACGGAGTGCAATGATTGCCCACGTCCTGAAGATACACCGCACATAGAAGATTTGTACTTAATAATAGCTGCACATAATTCATATATATATATATATATATATATATATATATATATATATATATATATATATATATATATATGTAAGTATGTATTTCTTTAGATCAAATTGCTGATATGTGACTAATGCATTTGTTAAAATTAAAGATCCCTTTTCTGTTCAGCAGTCCGTTATGTGCCATGCGTGATACACACTTGGGCGATCATGTATCTTTCGATATATGACAGACGAGGAATTGCTACAAAATCCAAAACATTAACTTAAAACCCGGAGGTTTCTTCTTCGAGATTTCCACGTGGATGTCATGGCGAAAATTTGCGTTCGTAGATATCCAAATTGTTCCAGTAGATATCCTATTCTCATCGTAATAATTTAAAATGGCTGCGAGCAAGGTAAGTTTTAGCGACGTTCATACTTCTACTAGACCGCTGCTACATAATCACAAAGAACGGTAGAAAAAAAAAACAAAAAGAAAATCACTTTAGGACATTCAAGAAATGCAACTACTAAATTGGGTTGCGGATGCCAAATGTTTCCGCATAAAAAAAAAACGGCTAATATTAGCAAGACAAGCATTCGACTTTATTGGAACTAAATTTTTTCCCCACGTTTAGAATGTCAATTTGGTTACATACATTAGTAGATCAAGGTGACTGATATTGATGGTATTCCTAAATAATAACCTTTCTTCCTCGGCAGATATTATAAATGCTTCCGTTCTATGCCTTTAGCTCTGTATTCTGCAGTCACTGATGTGTTTTGGGTTTATCTCATATCGACCGAGTTACTTCTGAGGTCATATTGGTCATGTGTTTTTATTTTCCAAATAATGTCTCATATTGTCTATTATTATTATTATTATTATTATTATTATTATTATTATTACTTTGGTGTCTTATGCTTTGCTGGCGACAAGAATATCAAATTACAAATTAAAAGTGTATGGTCATTTGAAAGAGGACACTTATTAAAAATACAATCAGTTTAAATACTTGTGTGATGAAAATCACTTCAGAAAACGGCACACTTTGTTTTGTACTGTTTCACGTTAAGCAGGTATTGTTAGCAGACAAAATATGATATTAGCTCTTGTGACAGAGATGTTTATTTCAATTTCATTTAAATTATGTGCATATATATGCCTGTTTGTGTGTATCTATATTAATTCACAAACCTAAGAATATTTCTACAATGTAAAAGAAGAAAAAAAGGAAAATAAGTATATTTATATCGAATAATTGTAGAATAGTTCAATAAAATCTTATAATTATCTGATATTTTGAAGTTTCAAAATTTTGCTCAGACACTATGATATTATTGTGAAGGCCAGTGTTCAGTGTCAAGTTATCTTTTCTGTATAGCCTCATGAACTTCACTTTTTACTCTCACTTCCGCTCATACAACACCAGATAGTAATCATTTGCCTTGAGTGGCTCTTGGACCTTGTATTGGGCAAAGATTAGTATTAAAAGTGGGTAATGTATTAACGTCATACCGTATTTAAATCTTAGTCAAATTATGTCTATATGTGTCAGTAGGGGCTTGGCTATACATTAAAAGGTGCAAATACAGGTAAGTCATTCATAAAAAATGCACACACACAACACAAACACACACACCTTTACAATACATATGCTCGTGAAGCATCATATGCAAACAATGTTTGATGGACAGAGAACCAGCTCCTCTTTTATAGTACATATATTCTTGTTGTTATTTTTGTTATTATTATTATTGTTAAGGATTCAAGTCAACAGCGATGCCCTCAGTCGCTCAGAAATGCCGAGTATTGAAGCCGCCATCCTCAAGAAGCGACACAGCTGGTGGGGACATGCCACTCGAATGATCCGTTCAAAACACCCTCGTACTATCCTTTAAAGGGAGCTTATCAACTGCAAACGACATTGCGGATTCTCGAAACGCAGATTCAAAAGCCAATGGAAGTCTTCCCTTTTTCAAGCCGGAATCAGCTGTCAGACCTGGGAAACAAAAGCTGTTTCGGCTGTTCCAATTTCGAGCAGTGCAGAAAGATTGAAGAGGAAGTAAAAAGAAGAGAACGCAAAGCCCAAAATCTCCAACCAAGATATCGCCCACTCTACCATGCGATCAGTGCTCAAAACTGTCTCATTCTCGATGGCCTGCTGAGCCATGTCGGGTTTGAGGATCGTAGAAGCACCGGCTGAACCAAACTGATACGTGTGGTGCAGCCGGTGCCGCCGATAGGATTATACTGCATTTTAAGGATTGGCAGATTATTTTTGCTGATTAACTTTCTTTCTATACTTATAATGGTAAAATCTTAGCCAATGAAGAATTCTAATTTCAATTAAAGAGATATGATCTATTTAAACTCAGAAATCTTTTCTGTATTTCTCGAAATGTTTCGACTCGCAGAAGAAGCTTTCTATAGTTTGGTATTTGTATTATGACTGCCGGATGGTATTTGTAATCACTTGTCTGGAAATATATATATATATATATATATATATATATATATATATATATATATATATATATATATATATTAATCTAGTTCAACCCCATGCAAGGTAGTAAAGCCACTAAGACACAATGGGTTACTGGGTGTGTAAAAGTTAGAAACAGAAACATTGCTAAGGAGTGAGAACAAAGGAGGTGTAATCAGGAAGAGAGAAAATAGCGGTTGACATTTCATTTACTTTTTGGAACATTAAATTTGGCTGGAAAGCATGGAGAACTGCAAGAAAAGAAACTGTTAGCATAGAATTTACAACTCTACTCTAAATTGGTGAGACCTTGTCGCCAGTCTAATACTGTGCTTAAATACAACGAGTCGCGGTGCCATTGCGAAGAATTCATCCGAACATTTACTATGAAAGTATTTACAGAAAAAAGGAAAATGGAGGCAATCTTACGGCCCTGGAGAGTGACTGAAGCCAAGACGCCAGACAAAGGCTAATAATATTGCTGATTCTTCTTTGGATTTTATCAATGATCTCCATTTAAATAGGAGGCGCAACGGACAATATGTGGCAGCAATATTCTAAGTAAATATACGGATTACCAAATTTTTCGTAACTCATATATATATATATATATATATATATATATATATATATATATATATATATATATATATTAATGTCCCTTAAGGACCTGTGTTCCTGATCAAACCGGACTCACAAATAATTACATCGGTTACACACCTACATACATATTCAGACACCTTACGTTACACTTATCTGACTACAGCTCCATTAGAACCCATTTAAACACACACACAAACTTAGCAGAATCCATTAGAAACATACTAGTAGAAAACACAAATATAATAACTGCATCTACTTGTAAAAATGATTAAAAATTATTGAAGCTTTAATAATAAAAAAGAAAAAAGCCAACTCTTAACAATATTAACTACGAACAAGGCCAGAATGTGCTAAACGTATTCGGAAATTAAAAACATCTCTATAACAGACTAAAACATACACATGATGCACACACTCAGTTAAGCTGAAAAATCGAATCATCCTTGATAATGGCTAAAGGTATATCGGAAATATAAAACATTTGGACAGCTTTTACACACTCTATGTTCGAACACAAGAAAAATTAAATAAAAAGCTTAAACGTATTACCTTGTCTGTCGTTTTTAATGAAACATATATATATATATATATATATATATATATATATATATATATATATATATATATATATAATTTATATATATATATATATAATTTATATATATATATATATAATTTATATATATATATATATATATAATTTATATATATATATATATATATAATATATATATATATATATATATATATATATATAATTTATATATATATATATATATAATTTATATATATATATATATAATTTATATATATATATATATATAATTTATATATATATATATATATATATATAATTTATATATATATATATATATAATTTATATATATATATATAATTTATATATATATATATAATTTATATATATATATATATATATATATAATTTATATATATATATATATATATATAATTTATATATATATATATATATATAATTTATATATATATATATATATATAATTTATATATATATATATATAATTTATATATATATATATATATATATATATATAATTTATATATATATATATATATATATATAATTTATATATATATATATATATATATATAATTTATATATATATATATATATATATATATAATTTATATATATATATATATATATATATATAATTTATATATATATATATATATATATAATTTATATATATATATATATATATATATATATATATAATTTATATATATATAATTTATATATATATATATATATATATATATATATATATATATATATACCTACCAGAATTCCGTCCCACATAATTGTAAGACATTAGTAGTATCGATATTATTTTCATCGAGCTAAAGTCTTACAGTTATGTGGGATGTATTTCTGGAGGGGGGTATATGTGGGAGGTATTTCTGGAGGGGGTATATGTGGGAGGTATTTTTGCCACACCCTGTATAGAATTAATTGCACTAAACAAACTTGTCTGCGGTTTTTCATCCGGCGTTTGCAGACTTACAGGTTTGTGATTTTTGTTTGTTTTTCCTGCCCATATAAGAAGCGAAAATTAGCGCGAAGTTGGACGAGACGGCAGGGTCTGTGATTAAGAGTAACCGAATTCTAAAGTGCCAGAAAGATAAAAAAAAACAAATATCGAAAAAAGAATCTTGAATAATCCTTGGAGAAAACAGCGTATTCGAAAGTCTACCTGGTTTATTTATTTCTCAGTCTGTCAAAGAACCGACCTACTCAGTTGTAAATGTAAATAGATAGGTCAGTAGAATGATGGTTAAGTAGAATCGTCAAGGAATATAAATAAAACAGTGTTTACATGCTGTGTTTATACCAGTATTTCTCAACCATTTTTGGCCATACATCACCTAAGCCTCTCTAAAATCCTGACGTCCTCTCCCCTCGTGACATATAATTCATATCATTAAAAAAGCGACCTCCTTTTCGCATGGAGGAAGCCTAAAAAGGTTATTGAGTAAATTTTCCTTAAGAACTTGAGACTGCATATATTAGTATTATTTAATTTTATAATTTTACAAAGATTGTGTTACTAGTCATATATATGTTACTTACCATCGCCATCAAGAAGTAAATTCAAAGTATTGAAATATGAAAGCTTTTGTATAGCGATTTCAATGTTTTATTAAAATCTTATACATATATATATATATATATATATATATATATATATATATATATATATATATATATATACAGTGTAACCCGGATATAAGAGACCCGGATATAAGAGCGATTTTCTCTGGTCCCAAATTACAGCCATACTTACCGAAACAAAATAGAACAAACCCGGATATAAGATAAACCCGGATATAAGAGACTTCGTCTCCGGTCCCGACAACTCTCTTATATCCGGGTTACACTGTATATCAAATATGTTGTGCAGTTCAATTTACATTACATGAAACATTCATACAAAAAGCAGATAGTGAAATTAATGATATAAATGGCAAGAATCACTCTCGCAAACAATTAAGCTTTGATTGTATGAACAATCGAAAGCTTGTAGCAAAAAAAGACCTTTTACAACTGGAATTTATAAATAGGGATCATAACATTCATCAACGGGTTCGAGGTTAATGTATTTTAGTAAAAATTGTTTGCAATAGTGATTCTTGCCATTTATATCATTAACTTCACTATCTGCTTTTTGTATGAATGACTCATGTAATATATATATATATATATATATATATATATATATATATATATATATATATATATATATATATATATATATATATATATCACTTTCCGTCTTTCTCTCCTTTTTTCCTCTCGTCTCTCTTGCTTTCCCTTCCCCCTGTCAATCATCAATTTATTATATCAGTTCAGGGAAATCGTCTCCATTTACTAAAAGATTTCGGTCTGAAGAGATCAATATATAGAGATGTTCACGAAATAAATTATAACCGAAATGGGTGTTTAATGATTTCTTCTTGACTTATTATGTAGTTTACATTGATATCTCCCTCGATTAATATCCTCCTTGGAATTATCACAACCAGTCATTAATTGGTAATATATATATATATATATATATATATATATATATATATATATATATATATATATATATATTAATGCATTTTTCATTAAATTATATAGACTAGTTTTGTCTATTTATTTTAAGTATGTTCCTTTCATATTGTCTGATAAGCTTTATATATATATATACAGTTCATACGTAATTACGCATGAATATAAATACACAAATATTTTCATGTATGAATACTATATATTGACTCACACACTCATACACACACCCACTTAAAAAATAACCGTTAATAACTCATTCTTGACTCCCCCACCTTTGGGTTTTGAGACCCACGTTGAGAACCACGGGTGTATACTGAAAGGTTTATAATGTATACTCTATCTTGCTATTTTGATGTGTTAGATAGCACAGTAGTTCATCATTAATTCGAATACTGATGACGGCAAAACGAAAACGGGAAAAAAATTAAACATCTATTTATCATTGCTTTGCTTGACATAGGTCCAACAGAGTAAATCGTGTAAAAAGAGTGTGTTCTGCAAAACACTTTGCTGATTCGTGAGCCACCGCATTACAACGCACACATGCACACATGCGCGAGCGCACGCACACAAATATATATTTTGAATTTGTAGGTCTGGTGAATTGCGTCGTGATTACGATTCCATTGCAATAAATTATAACCATGGAACATTAGTGATAGAGCCTATATATATATATATATATATATATATATATATAGGGTTACGATCTTGGCATTTCTCATATCCTGTGACACAGTACCTTCTTTCCATCACTGTTGAAAGACCTCGTGCAATGGGAGCATTAGTGCAGTCTTGCAGTGCCTGGTAAATCCGTTGTCAATGGCCTTGATAAGATTCTGTATGGTCGGTTCGGTCTGCAGGTCTTCCATGTCCGACAGGCACTCGATATCATCAAGACCTGCGGTCGTCACAACATTCTGCCTGGAGTAGAGGTCGGAATAATGTTCCACCCATCTTTTCCCCTCTCTGCGATGACATCCTTGTTGGTGGATTTGAGGGCAGCTGTCTTGTTCTGCACTGGTCTCATTGCCGTCTTAATGCCATCATACATCCCTCTGATGTCCCCTGTAATTGCTGCAGTCTGGATGGTTTCGCTAAGCTCTGTCCAGTACTCGTTGGCGCAGCGTCTTGCAGTCTGATGAGGATCTGCAGGTTTCATCATTTTACAGTTGAAATTGATAGATGTAACCGTAAGTTATTTTCTAAATGTTTATTCTCTCGCATTCTCGTTTGTGGAAATGTCTTCCAGCTTCTTGCTTCCCAGTCAACTTTCATCTTCAAAACTTTAAATGCGATGTCAATTGATATTTTCTGTCTTCTTAATTCCTGTTATTTTATTGTTCGCTCTCATTAACAGTGTATTTTGTTGTTTTTTTCCTTATTCTCTCAAATTCATTAACCCTTTGCATCTTAGAGATTTTATTGCCTTGCTTGGGGTAAAATGATTAAGACAAAAAACCTGTTACTCATGAGGAATTTCAAAAGAAATTAATTCAAAAAGTGGGGCAATTATATATTATATAAATACCATAGCTCAGAAAAAAGAGTAAAAAAAATCATATTTAGTATTTATATGTATACAGATAGCTAAAAAAATTAAGTGTCTGCTCAGTGATAATGGGATATTATTAATTTAGATTTGGAGTTATTGAATATTACATGCCAGTTTTTCTTCCAACGATTTGTTAGACTTCCTGATCATTTGGATTTTTCAACTGAAGCGAAGAGGGTCCTACAGGAGTGTAATGGTTGAGGTTGCTTTGGTCACCAGTTTGTAGGCGTTGAATATATAGTTGAAATGCCTATATGTAACTGTAAGTTCTACGCAAACAGTGTCTTCTCACACTTTTCTTGCTTTTCTACGCAAACAGTGTCTTCTCTTCCAGCTTCTTGCTTTCCAGTCAGCTTTGATCTTTTAAACTTTAAATTCGATATCAGTCATTATTTTGTTCTTCTTAATTCTTGTTCTATTATTATTCTCTCTCGTTAATAAGGTTTTTCTTTTTCTTATATTCTTTCATACCCCGCAATCCCGTACGTCTTTGTTTTTTTATTGTTTTTCTTGGATGGGTACGATTAAAAATGATTCAAAATTCTTGCTTTTTCTCTTTCTGTTGAAGTATGATCGACTGTGCCAATCATTATCAATAACCATGCGTCGTCAGTTTGGTAGACAAGGTTTTTAGCGTCTTCATCTTCGTGTTTTCTTTTATGTTTATTTTTCTTTTTAAACATGGTCTTTCCAATTAGTTCAAAATTATATCAGGTTTACTTCGGTTATACCGAGTTAGATCACACAGGAATGGATTGCATTTAATATTGATACGCGTTATTGCTATTTCATGCGTAAATTGAAATGGGCTACGTTATTTATACGCCGCACCACAGAATTCGAAAAATAAAAATTAAGTTATTTAAAGAAAAAAGACATGACGTTCCTGTGATGTCGCAGCCATTTATAATTTAAAATGATTCCAGTTACGCAAAAAATGTTCCTTATTAATATAATGTTTATATTTAGTGGTTACATGTGTTTGGATAGACAGCCCTTGTAGTGTAGAGTGTCATTCATTCACGAGAAGTAGTCGGCACTCAACTGCCTGATGAGATTAAACCGTACCTATTGATGGTCTTCGTCAATTCATATGTAAATGAGTCACATCAAACCAGACTTGATACTATGAAACTATTATCAACGTGCATAATGATCTAAAAAAATGTAAGTAAATATGTTTCTCGAAACAATATTGCCTATAGTATCAAGCAAGATGTAAGCCTCGTGAATTTAAGCGTCCTACGAGGCTGGCATCCCGTTCCCACCCCTTCACCGTTGAAACTGTTAGATGTAGACGTCTTTTCTATTCCAATAGCTTCATGTCTCGCACATCTCGCCTATGGAACTCCCTTCCCTATTACTGTTTCCCTGACAAATACAATCCCCAACGGTTTAAGTGTAGCGTCAATCGTCATCTCCAATTGCCTTGATCTATCCACTTCCCTTCTCCACTTCCTGACATCTTTCATTCCTATCTGCTCTCGCTCTATATCTTCCGTAACCCCCCTGCCTTGATCGACCCTCCGTCCTTCTCTTTCTCCACATCCCTTCCTTTACCACTGCTATCTGCTCTTCCTCCAACCCTTCTGTAACCCCATGCGTGATAGTGGCCACCGGCCTTGCTTGGGGTGATACGCTTAAAAAAAAAAAAAAATTCTATTACGTAGATGCGAGAAGACAATTGAGCAAAGCAGGTCTCAATTCCTTCTATTTAGGAAGCGTACATCGCTTGTTGGGTCTTTCGAATTCTGCATGTGCTAAATTTATTTTCGTATCCGAAAAAATTTATTTTCGTATCCGAAACGTAGATGTTCTATGACACGTAAAATACGAACGTTTTTAAAATTGAATAACTCTCATAAAAATAGATATATTTTGAATCTATTTGTATTATTCAACACTAGAAATCGTTTTCTGTAGTCGCCTTAAAATAGACTTGCTTGCTGAAACACAATCCAGATCTAATAAAAAAAAAAAGCTGATGCATCAAAATGGGATTTAAGGCGCAAATTTGCATTGATTCCTATTGTAGGCAGGCTGAAGGTTATGAAGCATAACAATATTTTTTCACGGGGAATGAAAAAATGCGTTTATTTAAATAAATCCATTTGTTTTTTCAAATGCACAGCATTGGCGTGTTAAATATGTTAGAAAGGCGCAGCGACATATGATGCTTTCATGAGGGTCAGTCTGCATATCACTTTTTGGGGAGGGTTATTTTCTCAGATGTGATCTGTTGAAATAGTTGAACGTTAACTCTTAAACATTTTATGTTACTATGGAAACAGTTATCCGTAAAACATATTCTAATTATGTCCATCTGTATGTGTGTGTGTGTGTGTGTGTGTGTAAATTAAAACAAAGAACATTAAAAAAAAAATACCCCATCTGAATGGCCATTTCGCTCGGCAGGAAAGAAAATACCTTCAGGAGCTTGTCGACACAAAAAAAGTTAGATAAAATAAAATAAATATGAAACCTAAATTTAAAAAAAATTAAATACGAGACCGGAAGGACAAAAGGGATGAAAAGACGACAAAATCAGGGAAAAGGCATCTAACAAGAGAAAAAAATGGGTTTGAACAAATATTAACATTTGAAATATAGGACAAGGTTAATTTTTCTGATGTTAAATTTCCAACCGTCTTTAAGGTTTCGTCCAGAGTCTAGACCCTAGACGAATCTTTATTACTACCATTCCTTCTCTACACATCTCTACTTTGTTCTTTTTTCTTCTCTTATCTCTGCCTTTCCCTTGAGTGTTGGTTTTGGGACAGTTTTTATATAATTTATCTACGGAAAAGAAAACAAAATTAGATCATGTGAGAAATTACATAAAAAAAATTAAAGCACCTTGTCTGTCATATTTAATGAAGCTTGCATGAACAAAGGATTGCTACTTAAATACTCTCTCTCTCTCTCTCTCTCTCTCTATATATATATATATATATATATATATATATATATCCGATGCGATGATAACCAAAAAATAACAAACGATAACTCGAAAATTTTTTACCTACTCAAATGTAATATTATCCTCTATCGCTATCTTCCCTCCCCTACCTCTCAAACTTAGGACGCTTGTGAGCTGACGTGCCTAAACTTTGACCGATGTTTATCAACAAAAAAATGTCCACAAACCATTCAACATTAACTACCCGTTCAACCCAACACCAAATTACTATCAACAACCACTATTGTTTCACTTAGATACTTTATGTATATTTTGTAAGTACATTTTTCTTCTCAAAAAATGGAAAATAGGAAGTGACGTTTTACATCCGGGCTTGCCTACAAACAGGATCGTTCATAACTATTTTCGACCCTCACCCGTTGCATCTTTGTTGTGAGTAAAATGGTTTTGTCTATATGATAAAATTATAATAAATATATATATATATATATATATATATATATATATATATACAGGGTGTTCCAAAATGTTTGACCCCATTTCGTAGGCCAATAATTTTGACAATTTTCGTTGGAATGACCTCAAATTCTTACAGCTTGTGTAGAAACGTTTCAAGTTTTTGTGTGTAACGTTTGGCATTTCTATCTTTTCAGGTTAAGAAATGCCGTTCACTTCAAAAGAAAAGGCATTTTGCGTGTTAGAGTATGCTCGGACTCAGTCACCGAAGACAGTGCAGCGTGCCTTCTTCACAAATTTTGCAAAGAAGGCAGCAACTACAAAACAAATTAGGATTTGGCACTAATGATTTCAAGAAAAGGGCTGCTTATGCATACCTAAATCGCCAGGACGGCCATCAACATCAGCAGAGACAGTGGAGCAGGTTCGTGAAGCCTTCCTGCGTAGTCCTCGGAAGAGTGTTAGAAGAGCAAGTGTGGAAACCCACATTCCACAAACAAGTTTGGCGGATTCTGATGAAACGATTGCGAATTAAACCTTACAAGCTGCAGCTCGTTCAGGCCTTGAGGGAAGGTGATAAGCGAAAACGTAAAGAATGTTGTGTTGAAATGCTAGATAAACTAGAAGAAGACGATTTCGATGATCGGCTAGTTTTTAGTGATGAAGCCACGTTTCACACGAGTGGCAAAGTTAATAAACATAATGTTCGGCGTGTGCAGAGTCACAGGCGGCGCTCATATTGAACATTTATGAAAATCTGTCATAGAACCAACAAATATTTGTACTTTTCTTTGTAAATTTAACCAATAAAACCTTCAACATAAAGTGTATTTAGTTTCATTAAGATCCATCAAGTAGTTTCCGAGATATGGGCATTTAGAATGGGGTCAACCATTTTGGAACACCCTATATATATATATATATATATATATATATATATATATACATACATACATATATATATATATATATATATATATATATATATATATATATATACATATATATATATATATATATATATATATATATATATATATATATATATATATATATCGACTGAGAGCGAGAACTATGTAATATATGTATATATCGATTGAGAGCGAGAACTACATAATATATATATGTAATATATGTATATATCGCTTGAGAGCGAGAACTACATAATATATATATGTAATATATGTATATATCGATTGAGAGCGAGAACTACATAATATATATATGTAATATATGTATATATCGCTTGAGAGCGAGAACTACATAATATATATATGTAATATATGTATATATCGCTTGAGAGCGAGAACTACATAATATATATATGTAATATATGTATATATCGCTTGAGAGCGAGAACTACATAATATATATATGTAATATATATATATATCGCTTGAGAGCGAGAACTACATAATATATATATGTAATATATATATATATCGCTTGAGAGCGAGAACTACATAATATATATATGTAATATATATATATATCGCTTGAGAGCGAGAACTACATAATATATATATGTAATATATATATATATCGCTTGAGAGCGAGAACTACATAATATATATATGTAATATATATATATATCGCTTGAGAGCGAGAACTACATAATATATATATATGTAATATATATATATATCGCTTGAGAGCGAGAACTACATAATATATATATATGTAATATATATATATATCGCTTGAGAGCGAGAGCAACCTAATCATCTCATATGAATATTTTGGTACAGCTCACCCATACAAGGACAATCTCCAAAGAGTTACAAGTTGCAGTAGATATAGAACGTTTTCTCTTCTTTCTAGTTAACTGCCTTAGCTTTCATATTTTGAATCGCGTATGTTTGTTTTAATTGCATAATCATATAATGGTTTCTTTTGAATAAAATATTGACTGTTATGCTTAATATAAGGAAGAGGCAGATGGAATTTCTGTGAAACGTGATGAGAAAGGAGGGCCTGGAGAAACTGATACTCACGGGACGAATAGAGGGAAAATGAGACAGGAGAAAGCAGCGCATGTCATAGGTGGCAGGCTTGGGCAGGTGGATTGTGGAGCGTGGTCTTGGGGGAGTTGGCAGAAACATAAAACATGTTGAGAGTCACAAGGGATAGCTGAAAGGACACGGCACATAAAAACAAAGAAAATCAACATCGCCTTCAGTCTTTTGACATCGAATTTAAAAATTCTCGTCGTAATATTTATTTTGGAGAAGACTATAATTACTTCTCCGTCCTTCAACGGTTACATGTTAGCAATCTCTTATTCAGAACATTGTAAGTGCCTTTAATTTTGTGTAAAGATTTTGCCACTAGGACATTTAACACTGGTGGGTGTCCTGGTTATGAGGATAAACTACATCTAACAAGAAGGATCCTGATCAGGAGATTAAAGGTTTTTAGAAGCTTGGAACCACCACTTAACAGCTGTTGTTCTCAGGTCCTCCCTGATCCAGGGTCGTAGGATCTGTTACGGTCCCTGCTATGGACAAATAGCGACCCCCCCCAAATAAAAATAAATCACTATGAACGTATAAAATTATATTTTTGTCGTAAGATACCAGCACTATATTTTTATATAAAAATTACCAACAGTAAATGTTATTGGAAAATGACTTGCAATACACTTTACAGCAAAATGTCCAACAGTACATTTTACAGGAAAATGACCGGCGATACATTTTACAAAAAAATGACAAGCAGTAATTTTTACTGCAAAATGACCAGCAATACATTTTACAGCAAAATGACCAGGAATACATTTTATAGCAAAATGACCGGTAATACATCTTACAGCAATATCACCAGCAATAAATTTTACCTGTAGTTGAAGGCATACAATTACACTAGAAATATTTAGATTTTGAAATTAAATTACCCATAAAGTTTGATATGCCGCTAATCAAAATCAACCAAACCAAACACAGGGAAACTTGCGAAGGAAGAAATAAAAAGAATATTGTTTTTATTGTAAGGTATTGCTGGATTATTCCATGTTAATAGTGATAATACACATTAAAATACTTTTGGGGTGTTCCTCACACCAGAATAATGAAAAAGTTCATATAACCATATCTCTGCGAATCTTTTGTTTTTGAGTTATTAAGAAAGCTTACGGTAGATGGCGCCTTGTTGCCATGTAGGTTAGGGTACAATTGACATTCGTGTATATTTGTGGTTAGTGTGTCGTCAACGTTTAACGTGTGTAATAGTGACTCAATTGAGTGTTTTTTTAAACAATTGCAGGATATTTAAAGTGACCCGTTTAACAATGGCAGGATATTTATATTCTGAACAGGCAGATATGAATTTTACATACGGCTGCGTGAATAGTAATGAACGCGAGGCTGCGCAGCTGTATCGTTTTATATCTCCAGACCGAAACCAGACAAGTCATCCAACATTTACCGCTGTTTATCGTCGCGTTACTGAGACAGGATTCGTGGCATCACAAACTATGGATCGCGGAAGACCGATATCCGCTCGTACGCCTGATCACGAAGAACACATTCTACAGGCTGTGGCTGATTTGTCTAAAACACACCGGGCCAGACGATGGTTTCTCATATAGGACGTAGGTTCGAACTGTCCTGGAAGGCACATTACCATTAATAAAACGCTGAAATGGACAGGCTTGTAGACAGAAATCCATAACCTTATAAATAGAATCGTCTACTCAAATTTGTTCATCCAATTAAATAAAATGTTTAAAGTAATAATAAATATAAAGGATGTTTCATTAAGAGGGATTATATATAAGGCTGTTTCATTAAGACGGATCAAAGTCAGCAGTAAATAAATCATTGTTATTTGTGAAAATTTATTTATTTCTCTATTGGATCATGTTATTTAAGTCATGGCAATTATGTGTGAAGAATAATATCGCCCAGATAGCCGCCAAATCTGAAAAGAAAAAAATCATTAGACCCTTAAAATTAATTCATATTTAAAATCGGTCCAGGTTATTGGAACACCCTTTATATATTGAATATGCCGGGCACTAATATTTTTTATACATGATACCTTGTATGTGACAGGTAAGGAAAATTAGAGTTTTTTTTTCAATTTAAGTTTGATTATGTTTTGCGTTTTAAAGATTAGAGGACAAATAATGAAAAATATAGTAATCATGAGTACAATTGGCTGAACGCACTTTAGACAATAATTATGGCTACCAATTTTCCACTGGCTTATGTACGAGGGCCATTCAATAAATAAGGTGATTTTTTCGGTATAAGGACTTCTAATACAGATAGAAGCTTACTCTTTTTTTATTTTTTTTTGTTTTACTTCTTTTTCACATGGATTTAATTTCTTTTGCAGATTAAAAAAAAACTTTGAGAGTTTTGGCGATTAACAAAGATGGCCGACCAAGAAGTGGTCAGTTATCAAGTTATTGGTTGTTGAAGGGTTCAAACCAGTTGAAATTCATAAGAGAATGTCAACTGTGTATGGTGCCACATATTTCAAGCAAAAATAAAGTCTACAAGTGCGCTAAATTGTTTAAAGAAGGACGGAGCAGTGTTGAGGATGAAGACAGGCCTGCATGATCGAATCAGTCAATGAACTCATTCAGTCTGACAGAAAGATGATAGTGGATGACATTGAAAGGACATTGAGCTTATCTGTTGGGACAAACTCAGGGGTCATCAGTCAGAAGGAGTCATCTTGCATCATGACAACGCAAGGCCTCACACAGCACCCCAAACGGTGCAGACCATCAACGAGCTGGGCTGGGAACTGCTCCGTCATCCCCCTTACAGCCCAGACCTTGCCCCTTCAGACTTTCACCTGTTTGGTCCCTTGAAAGCGTTCACGAGAGGCACGGAGTTTAAAAGTGACGACGAAGTCAAAAGTGTTGTGAGCGACTGGCTGAGACATCAGGCCAAAGATTTTTACGCTGAGGGAATACGGAAGCTTGTGCACAGATGGGAAAAGTGTGTGACAGTGCTGGGAGACTACGTTGAAAAATAGAAAAAAAGTAAGCTTCTATGTGTATTAGAAGTCCTTATACCGAAAAATTCACCTTATTTATTGAATGACTCTCGTATCATAGAAGAAAAAAATTAAAGAATATTACAAAAACTGAATAATTTTGACAGTTGGATCTCTTTAACCGACATCTCGAGGTACACCATTTTTTTTTAAATAAACCGCCGTTAGTTCCTTGAGCGGCTACGAGCTTAGGGCCTCGCGTTGTTTACAACCTTCCGCAGCTTTCGACAGCAGCAGAGTGTTTTGCTAAGACGCTCTTACTCATTTCTTATATATAGCTATTAGGTTGGTGCAAAAATAATGTCGTTTTTTGACGTTCAAATTCATGTGAGAAAACGACATTATTTTTGCACCAACCTAATATATAGAGAGCAGGAGGTGCAGATCATGCTGCCAGAAGAAAGAAGCGTAAGTAAAAATCTATATTTTTGCTTGAAAAGGTGGAGTTAATGTTGAAAGACTTAGCGTGAGTAGAATGGCATCAGAACATCCGCTGTGTATGGCTTAAAGAAAGAAAAAGAGCAGATTTTTAAGATTTTTTCCATCATTTGGTTTTAGCCTTTGCATTTCATGAAACAATAAAAACCTTATTTACATTATTCGGACTATTGTCCTCATATTTGTCATCATGTTTATCACAACGTTTCGGCCGTTGTACGCTCCGGCCTTCTTCAGGTGGTATGTCGAAGTGAAACCTTTATTTCGCTCACTGGGGTAGACTGTTCTAGTTGCCATGTTTAATGGATGTCAGTTATCAGTTATCTGCTGTTAATTTCCCTCTGAAAGTTCTCCACTGCCTTAGATCCAGTGTCAGGGCTCAAAGAGTGTGAGTTCAATACCCGGTTAAGGCAGTGGAGAACTTTCAGAGGGAAATTAAAAGGAGATAACTGATAACTGACATCCGCTAAACATGACACGTGGAACTAGAACAGTCTACCCCAGTGAGCAAAATAAAGGGTTCACTTTGACATTCCAACCATCTGAAGAAGGCCGGAGCGTACAACGGCCGAAACGTTGTGATAAACATGGCGACAAAGATGAGGACAATAGTCCGAATAATGCAAATAATGTACATAATACCTCATCTCAGAAATATAGACAGATAATGAAAACATTTTGTTCGGAAACATTCATGTTTGCTTTATTTCTTATTTTAAAACACTGTAATATATAGGTGGAATGGGTTTAGAATTTAGAAGTTATTTATGTCATCCGTCATATTCTGTGGTCCGGATATACCCTAGTCCCAAGGATGTCGGTTTAAAAAGGCGGACTATATAACATTCAATCACTGTTCATGTGATGCTATCACAGAACACGAGACATACGGCTATGTTATATAAGAGTCTTCCTTTAATTTTATCCGGAAAAAACTTATTTCCAAACTACTGACAACTTATCTGTTGATATTTTTGAGATTAAGTATTGTAATTATTTACATTATTTACATTGTTTGGACTGTTGTCCTCATCTTTATTGCCATGTTCACGATGTTTCATCCCTTGTACGCTCCAGCCTTCTTCAGTTGATTGGAATTTCGAACTGACCACTTTATTTCGTCCACCGGGTTCAATTGTTCTAGTTCCACGTGCCATGCCTCTTCCAGCTGTCTCCGTTATCTAACTTTAACTCAACACTCCAAGTTTTTGCTTACCACTGCCGTAGCCAGGTATTGAACTCACAATTCTTTCGGTCACGTCTCTGAATCCAACCAATGCCTTTATGCACTGGACCATGTGTCTATGTGGACCAATTACAGAAGAAGGCCGGAGCGTGCACCATCAGAAAAGGCCATGAACATGGCAATAATGATAAACAGTCCGATCAACGCAAATAATGGAAGTAATGACAGCCTGTTTGTTATACCTTAATCTTGGCAGTGGGAATGCTCATATCATTTCGAGGAAGAGACGTTACTTCCACACAAGATGAAATGATCGACCATTTCTTTGGCGTTCTGGACATGAAACTGGTGGAGTCTTGATGATTAAAGATTATGAGCACTGTTTTGTCTGTTATGGTTGTGAGTTCAAGGTCAAAATAACAGAATTATCCATATATATATATATATATATATATATATATATATATATATATATATATATATATATATATATATATATATATATATAACGTTCCTGGGTTTTCAAACAATCATCAGGTGGTCGGCACTTGTTTTGATTGAAAATTGGCAATTTATACCACCTTGGCTAGCCCAAGTTGTAACCAAGAGGGTAGCTGATGTGTACAAATATGCACACACCAAGTTAACTCAAAGGCGAGGAGGGGTGTTGATACGGCCAAAGTAGAAATATCGAATATCTGAATCACAAGACGTGTGGCACATCCCAGGAAAAAAAGAGCAGTAGGGATTCAGCAAAGGGGTATAACGCTAAAAGCAAAAATAAAAAGTAAGAATAAAAGCAAAAAAAAAAACATGCAAATGTGCTTCTTACTGGTTTATCCCTTACGTACACAAAGTGTGCATATATATACGCTCAAATGTGCCATATATATATATATATATATATATATATATATATATATATATATATATATATATATATATATATATATATATATGTATATACATATATATATATATATATATATATATATATATATATATATATATATATATATATATATATGTATATATATAGCAAAATAGTTCTCAACAATACCGAGCCATCAAAGTCTTCTATATAAGCGTATATATATATATGTGTGTGTGTGTGTGTGTGTGTGTGTGTGTGTCTGTGTGTGTGTGTGTGTGCTTATATAGGGGACTTTTGATCCCCTATATAAGCTCATATATATATATATATATATATGTATATATATATATATATATATATATGTGTGTGTGTGTGTGTGTGTGTGTGTGTGTGTGTGTGTGTGCTTATATAGGGGACTTTTGATCCCCCTATATATGCTCATATATATATATATATATATATATATATATATATATATATATATATATATATATATGCGCTTATATATGGGGCTTTGATGGCTCGGTATTGTTGAGAACTATTTTGCTATATATATATATATATATATATATATATATATATATATATATATATATATATATATATATGCCACATTTGATCGTATATAAGCACACTTTGTGTACGTAAGGGATAAACCAGTAAGAAGCACATTTGCCTGTTTTTTTTTTTTTGCTTTTATACTTGGCAACCTTATTTACAAACTATTATTATATGTATGTGCGTGTATGTGTGTGTGTGTGTATGTCTCTGTCTGTGTGTATGTATATGTATATATATTCTTAAAAGCGTAGTTTTACCCCAGCAGGATGTTATCAGACCGAAGCTTTTAATGGTGAAATACTTTTATCATCATGACATCTCCTATTCCAGATTCTTACAATTACCAAACATTATCACTGGATGCTCGTATAATAAAAATATGGCTGTCTTTAAAAATAAAATAGAATAAAAATACAACTACTGCACAGTTGTGGCAGATTTATTTCGCAGCGGGACAGTTTATCGTCGTTTCCGATTTTAACTGAAAGGTTACAGACGGCTTCCAGAAAAATACAAAGAATCTTTGTAATGATTATTTTTGCGCTCACATTTTGTTTACGTTCTGTGCAGACATTTATTCCTTCTTTTATACGATAACTTAATGATATACATATTTACGTTTAAAAAATTCTATTGGATTATTGAATCTCACTAGTGGTTCATTTGGGATCTATTGCTGCGTAATTTCACAGTAAATAAAAGAACCATTCGGCGATGAATTACAAAAACTACCGATTCTGCATTTTCTGAAATGTACATATTTTTAGTTATATATTTATACAGATTTATATATCTTTGTATGCATGCATGTATGTATGTATATATATATATATATATATATATATATATATATATATATATATATATATATATAGAGAGAGAGAGAGAGAGAGAGAGAGAGAGAGAGAGGTAACTAAACTCGTTTCGGAAAACCTTCAGTTTCTTGATTTGCCAATGATCAAATCAATATCGAAGGAAAAAAGGTTTTAAAAAATGAAAGAGCCATGAACATGAACGGCTTTCGAAAATAATAGTACAACATACAGGTCCAAAGCCCAAAGAAAAAAACCCGATACGAATAATCAACTAACTAAAAAAAGTGCTCAATACAAAAATAGTGCGGACCTAATCAAAGCTAGAGAGCCAGACAACCATACCAAGTTTTCTCCTAAGCGGACGTCAGGGAAAGCCGGCTTTCCCTGAAAGTTCCGCTTAGTAGAAACCATGTCTTACTTCGTTTCACCAACCCAGACAGAGTTGACGACCACAGACCTTCCCCACAAACTCATGCACATATACAAGAATAAAAAAACAACCAAATAAAAATTATATTGCAACATATCGCTACATTTCACCGACAAAATATGAGAGTGACATCTGTAGACTTACCTCATACACTTGCGTGAATTACCGCCCCACATACACCTACACACACAAGCGTTTCATTACTTACATACTCTTACACTATCACAAACTTTAACAGCCTAAATATTCCACATCTATTGCGTTTGTACACGTGAGGCGTATCTGACCAATTCTATACTCTGTCTCTTTGAATTTCATTTCTATTCAAGATCTCTGACGAAGATTTCATAAAGCTGAAACATGTTAGACTGAGATTCGTTTCCTACATTGTTTTTACTTCATTTTATCACACACATACATACATATATATATAAACACACACGCGCGCGCGTACATACATATATATATATATATATATATAACACCTCTCTCAAAGCAATTCAAACACTGAAAAGAATCCAAGTGAACACCGAAAGTCAAATGAAATTAATAAGTTAGAATATAATATTGAACATTAAATGTCCTTTATACATACATATATACATTTATAATACTAAATTTATAAATAAAAGTTTATTGAAATAGTGAAATAATTTAACCACCTTTGCCGTCATTGTCATAAAGTTTACATAAAATAAAATAAAATGAAATAATATTTACTTATACTCGATAAGAATAAATAATTTTAAATACTGTAAGTAATCCTAATACATTTACTTGGTTTTTAAATAGAAGTATAGTATATTAAATATTAAAATATTTTTTTAGAAAGGTGGATAAAACATATTCTAACCTAAACAGTCCCCCAAAATCTTTAAATATACAAATAGAAAAAATACCATAAGAATTTTTGCCGTTAGAAAAAAACCCAGATGACATGAATTTAGCGGATGTCAGAATTTGTTAAAAGATACATCCCTACCCATCCCTAAACATAACCCCGCTTTCAAATGTAACTATTAACTGATACAACGAAAATTAAAAATTGAACCCTCTACCACCCCTTGTCTAGATGAATGGATTTATCGGTAACCTTGGAAACCCTCAAACTATGAATCTTTCCTGTGCCGTTAACAACCGTAAATTTTAAAAAGTAAGTTACTCCAAAATTCGCTTGATGAGGAAATGGAACTAATGTCTTTGGTTTAATAACAAAATTAAATTCAGGGGCTTTAGCTTCCATTTCTGAAACATGGTTATCACTGTGTAGCGGTAAAACCATATTTTAAATCTATTAATTTATATATATATATATATATATATATATATATATATATATATATATATATATATATATATATATATATATATATATGAGTTACGAAAAATTTGGTAATCCGTATAGGTAGTCCCAAGGAAGATGAAATCCTGAAAGCTCAATGTAAATTCAGAGCTAATAATTTAAAGAAACACAGACCACTTTAAGGCTCCATGTAATAATTTATTTCACCATAGCCCTTTTAAAGGACGCTGGATCATCAGACTTCACTTCCAAAAGGTGAAACGTAAAATGAAATGAACATTTATACTTTTGACCGGTAGTATTAAGTTTATGTAATTTAACAGAGAGGGTAGCAAGGAGTGGTGTGAGAGACATGATTGAGTTTAGAGAGGGTTTATTTTAATATTTCTATCCATCATACTCAGTATTAGGGGAGGAGAGACCAGACATTGACCTATTTAATCGGTTAACTTAACGGAAGTGATATATTGAAAGCGAAGTGGGAGAAGAGAGAAAAAGAAAAAGAAAAAAAGAAACAAAGAAGGGGGGAGTAAAGAGAAAGAAGCTGTAATTAGGTTTTACGAAGGGAGAGGTGGGGTGGTAAGTTTTTAGCAATTTATGTAAAAAAAAAAGATTGAAATGTTTGATAGTAATTTAAATGTTTAAAAAATCACCGAAGAAATTAATTTGATGTTTGCTAGCAATTTAAATATTTAACTCTTTTACAAATAATTTAGGGATTTAATATGAGTTAAATAGTATATTTAATAACACATTCAAAGAAAGTACATTAAAAAAATTAATTTAAAATATAACAGTTTACTGATAGTAATCTTTTAATATTATAAGTGATTGTTATGGTAATATCTCTATCAGTTTGAATCTAATTCATGAATGTAATTTGTGACTATTTTTAGATGGGTAATCTTTTTTACTTAAAGTTTAGGTTTTAAATTAAGATGGAATAATATTTGAAGGCAATATTAAAAAATTTATTTTATCACATACCGCACACACACTTATGTAAATCTCACATATACATACGTTCATTTACATGTGCAATTACACACATAGGCACATACACATGTATCGATATACACAGGTACCTATGTATATTCATATATCAATACTTACGCATATATTTTCAAATATTTACACATATTTGTATTTATATCTATTTAAATTTTTCCTTAAATTTCACAGTTAATGTTTAACGTTAGGTGATGACTTAAGTGTTTAAATATCAAAACAAATATTTCTAATTTTAATATTTTACTATCAGTAGTGATAGTTAAAAAGTAACATATTATATAAAATATTCAACAAAAACACAGTAAAAATCAGCTACAGTTGCACCGAGAACATGGCACAAATAATAACAAAGCAGAACAATAAATTATCAACAAACCACACGAACAAATTAAACCCACGTGCAACTGCAGAATAAAGAACGAATGTTCCTTAAACGGTAATTGTTTACAAAACAATGTAATATACCAAGCCACGAGAAAATCACCAGATAATGAAGAAAAAGTATACATAGGAGTAAATGAAGGACCCCGGAAACAAAGAAATTGTGTACACAAAACATATTTCACAAATAGTAAATATGCGAACAGCACAATGCTTTCTAAGTATATCTGGGAAATTAAAAACAAAACGCACACCACACCAAAAATATCTTGGAAAATAAGGAAAAGATTATCAGCCTACAAAAACCCATCAAAAACTTGCAAACTTTGCTTGGAGGAAAAAATAGCTATCATTACATACCCAGACCAAAATAAATCATTGAATAAAAGATCCGAGCTCATCTCAAAATGCAGATATGAAAACAAATTTTTACTACTTTACTTAAAAATCGAAAGCGGAAAAAATAAATAAACAAAATGACAATAAAATAAGCAAAATAAATTAATCCAAACAAATTACCAAATCACACCTGTTAGAATAAACGAAATAGAATAAAAAATAAGAAACAAAATCAATAAATAAATTAAATCATAAACAAATTAGCAAAATATAATGACCAAAATATTAGTTAGAATATAATAATCAAACCAAAAATCGGACAAAAAATAGCTATAACTGTTACATAACGATAAAAAATGAATAAAAATATACTACGTTACTTAAAAATCGAAAACCAAAAAGAGAAAATATACAGTGTAACAAATAAATAATAACAAGTAAAATAAATTGACCTAAATACATCCAAATATATAAATAAACTAACAACCGATACCGATAAACTAGCCGTTAGAAAAAATAAATAAAGATAATCAATCCAAATAAATACATGAATTAATAAACAAATTAAAAACTGTTCCCGCCAAAATAATAGTTAGAACAAACTACAAAATTGAACAAATAGCTTTAATTATCTTCCCAAACAAAAACAAAACTATTAAATAAGCTATATAATTTTTTTTTACTACGTTAATAAAAACACAGATCAAAATAAAAATAAATAAATATATAAGATAAAAAATAAAAATAAAAATATAAATAAATAAAAACCAGCAAAATAATTTAACCCAAATAAATAAATAAACAAATACACGACTTCCGGTAAATAACCACCAAAATAGACTACCCACAATGCACCACTGATCTGTATATATAAATAGCCGAGAAAAATAACAGCACTTGTGGCCTGACGATTGCATCTAGCATGAAAAAGACTGTCGCCTCTAAGTGTTGACTTCTATGTTCACTTTTATATTTACAAACGCTCTATCTCTGATATTGAGCACTTTATCCCATAAATATAGCACATCTTAAGACTATATTTCTTTATATATATATATATATATATATATATATATATATATGTGTGTGTGTGTGTGTGTGTGTGTGTGTGTGTGTGTGTGTGTGTGTTTGTGTGTGTGTGTGTGTGTCATCCACAGACAGACTGTTTCGCTGTTTCACAGCTCATCAGTGTGGCTAGACGTCCGGTTGCCTCTAGCTAGGATGGAAACCCAGTCGGAACTTCTACCACTGAGCCGTCGGCACACGGCAGGGATGAAGTGAAGGTATATATATATATATATATTGTTTGTGTGTATATGCGTTTATACAGGAAAGAGAGTAGATATGTCAGTACGTATTTAATCTTATGCAGAGAAATGTACTTTTAGACAATGTTGATTTATATTCAACAGGATTTTCACCTGTGTTAATTCAAGTAATTCAACACCTTTTCACCTGTCTTAAAGATACGTAGTAAGCATTTGAAACCACAGATCTAAAGCGTATATGTATAACTCTTCGTGGACATCCGAATGAAACCAAATGTGATAATTTTAGTTCATTAAATAAATTAAGTATATGTATATTTTTCGAAAACTTAATCCGTTTTCTATTAAGATATAAGGTTATCTTTATTTTAAAAGTGAATATTCTACAGCTGGAACCTCTCTTTATTGGAAAAATAAGAATTTAATGTCTTCTTCCAGGTAAAGTCTAACAGCAGTTGAAAATTAGTTTTCTAGCCAAAGTACATTTATAATTAGAATTGGCTTTGAAATTTGTAGGAAAACCAATGAGGTATAGGAAATTGCGAAACTGACACTAACAAGAGATATAGAAAGAACGATGAAGGTGGCGAGAAGCAGGAGGTAACCTACCGAATGAGCTTGTCAAATGGTTGGTGTAACAGGGAGCTGGAGTGACAAGAAAAAGACAAACATTTTTCAGATCTATATCTATCTGACGGAACATAATGCATAAAAGACGAAGTTGAAAGAGCAGTCTGAATTAAAAACCAAGACTTACGGCCATTTCACGTTGAAACGCCGGTTCTCGTATGTTAAGGTAAATAGAAGTTAGTCAGTATCTAGATAGGCGATTGCTTGAGAATACCAGGTGCTGGAAGTTTGGATGTGCGGGTGGTTTAATATATGACGACGCACTATTAAAGTCGAGGAGCCGGTTTCCAAATCCACCCGAGTTCGTTATATTAACTTACGCGTGAATACCATTGTTTTTCTCGTCTTTTCCCTCCCACTCATGGATTAATTAGTAGAACTTCTATCAGTAAATCATTATTATCTTCCAATATTCTTATAATCTAAAAATATTTCTGGCTTTCAATAACCTGCAAAATGTTGATATGGCATTAAAAAAACAAAACAAATCAATCAATACCGGTTTGACGGGGGTACACCCTAACTACACAAAAACTTGTTATTACGGAAACCACTGCAGCACTACCTAATTTGATGCCATATCTGATTGCAACAGGCGTCACTTTGTTTATGCTCGTAATGATAGTAAACGCGTCCTGAAAGAAGCATATTTACTGTTTGCTGATAGATGGAAACAACGTATAGCATCTCACCAGTTCGGTTCTAGAGATTATTGGTATCTCTGCAAGAGTGTACTGATCAACAGGAAATCCTCAGTCCCTCATCTATTCAATCAATTCGAAGTCCTAACATATAAAGCAGATAAGGCTGAATGCTTTGCACGTAAATTCTCTTCCTTCCTTTCCAGTTTGTTGGAAGTCCTCCACTGTCGTCCCTGTCTTGGAGACCATTCTGACCCATCTAAATACCGTCTCCTAACACTCTTCGGCAAAGTCTTCGAAGCTTTAATCAATGCCGAATTAATTAAGCATTTCACCTTCCACGATCCGCTCTCTGACAAGCAATATGGTTTCCTCTTTGCCCGGTCTACCGCTGATGTGCTTACGGCCATAACTGTGCATGAATACCAAGCTCTTGATTATAAGGGCGACGCTGAAGCTGTTGTTCTAGATATCCAAGCCGTTTGAAAGGGTTTGGCATGCTTTCCTTCTACGTAAGTTTCAGGGATACGGTATTTAATTTAATCCATTCATTCCTGCTTAACCGTGAAATGAAAGTTGTCCTAAACAAGTTCTCTTCCAGTTCCTTCCATACGAACGCTGGTGTCCCTCTTGGCTCTAATCTCAGTCCTACACTGTTTCTGATCTTCATCAATGATCTTCCTGTCGTCAGCAGGTCTCAAGTCGGCATCTACGCCCATAACACTGCCATTTACTCCTGCCTCAGGCATTTCTGACAAAGTTAATCTGGTCGTCGAGCTCGAAAACTGCCTCCAATCTGTGGTTGACTGGCACAGGAAATGGCTTGTGAATTTTAATGCATCTAAAATGAAACTACTGCCATTTAATCACCATAGTGAAACATCCCTGTCTTCTATCAGAATGATTGATGGTCAACTTTACGAGACCGTCTCACTGCGTCTTTTTGGTCACACGTTCTGACCTGGGGTGGAAAAACCGCATTGAATCAATAACTGCATCTACCGCAAGGAAATTTGGTTCTGTGGGTCGCGGCAGAAGGTTTTTCTCGTCTGTCCGTACTTCACATCTACAAATCTACTGTTCCCATATATGGTGTGGTGCCCCCGCTGTTCATCTTGAAGTTTTCGAGAAAATTCAAAGACGGGCATGCAATGCAATCCGTTCTGATCCGCGGTATTGTCTCCAGTCACTTTCTCACCGACGTAATGTGGCTTCCCTCCGTCTTTTCTATAAATATTTTCACGATATCTACTCTGCCGAGATATTTTCACTGGTGCCCCGACTGCTGGAATTTAAGCGTGCTAGTAGGTCTCACTCTTTTACTGCCGAAACAATTAAATGTAACCGCCTTTTCTACTCCCGCATTTCCTGCCTGTGGAACACCCTTCCTCTTACTTGATTTCCTGATAACTATAAACTTCAAACATTTAAATGTAATGTTCTGTTGCCTTGATCCCCGTTCTTCTTTTTATCCTTTCTTCACCCCCCCCCCCGCTATACCCAGTATTTCCCCTTACTTACATTCGCTGTAGCCACTTGCTTACTAGTGGTACTCTCGCTTTGTTTGGGGTTAATTGCTTAAAAAAAGTAAAAAAAAAACAAAATCAACTCTCGACTGATTTAGAGTACCCACACCTTATTTGACCACTAGGCCAGAGGCTATACTGAGTGATATGCGTATAAACCCGCCACTGGTCTCAGATATCATTTCTAAAAAAAAAAGAACCCCATAAGGCAAGCGAAGGTGACGGGATCCCAGATATCGTCCTGAAGATATACGCTTCCGAGCTGGCTACCTTTCTCTCCAGATTCTGCAACTATTGCCTGGCTGTTTCCTGCTTTCCAGCTTTTTGGAAGTCATCCTCTGTACTTCCTCTCTGGAGAACCATGGAGAACTTTCTAACCCCTCTAACGATCACCCTATCATTCTACGACCGCATTACGGCATAGTATTCGAAGTTTTAATCAATGTTGAAATAGTTGAGCTTGTTAGTCCTCACAACGTTCTCTCTGACAAACAATATAGCTTCCGTTTTGCTCACGATGTGTTAGCTGCTATCCCTGACTATGTCTATCAAGCTCTTGATAATAACGGCCAAGCTTGAGCTGGAGCTCTAGATAGGCGTTTGACAGGTTTTGGATTTGGTGGTCCTCTACGTAAGATACAGGGGTATGGTAATACTGGACGATTGTTTGATATAATCCAGTCATCCCTATCAAATCCTGTAATGAACAGGATCGCTTCGAGATCCTTTCAAACGAATGCAGGTGTCCTCACGATGTTTCTGATCTTCATCAATGATCTTCCCAATTAGGTATTTATGCAAATGAAACACTTGTCTAAATAGCAAATCCGTCAGAGCTTACAAAGTTAGCCTGGACGTTGCTCTTGAAAAGGACCTCCAATTAGTGGATAACTGTGGCAGGAAATGGCTAATTAATTTGAATTCCTCCATAACAAAAGTTCCTTCATTTATCCACCATAGATAAACTTTTCTGTCCGCCATCAGTATGGATGATACTAAACTCCTGGAGAGAAACACACTGCGCCTTCTTGGCCTAACGTTTTCACCTTACTTGGAAGTGGAACGACTGCATCAATCACTGCACCAACTGCAAGGAAAGTTGGGTCACTGTGTCGTGCCAAGAGGTTTTTCTCGTCAGTGTCCATCTTGCACATTTACAAATTTACCATTCGTCCCTGTATTGAATACTGTTGCCATATATGGTCTGGCGCTCCTGCTGTTCATCTCGCGGTTCTTGACAAAATCTCGACTTCAATCACTTTTCTCTGACGTGACGTAGCTTCCCTCTGTTTTCTCTACAAATATATTCATGGGAACTGCTCTGACGAGCCTTCTACTCTGGTGTCCCGACTACATAAATTTAACGTGACGTATAGATCCTACCCTTTTACTGTTTAAATAGTTTAATTTAACGACTATTTCTACTCCAACAGTTTCATCACTCGCAATTCACGCCTGTGAAACTCTCTTCCGCTTACTTGCATCCTTGATAATTATAATTTAAAAAATTTAAAGAAACGTCAGTCGCCATCTTCTGACTTTTTAAATCTCGTTCAGTTTTTATCCTTTCCTCAATCCTCCCTATACTCAGTCTTTTCTCTCATTTTAACTCTTACTAACTTCCTGAGTGGCATTACCGCCTTGTTAGGGATGAAATGATAAAAAGTATTTATCTCTCAATCTCTCTCTATGCCTATATATATATATATATATATATATATATATATATATATATATATATATATATACGAGGGTCATTCAATAAATAAGTTGAATTTTTCGGTATAAGGACTTCTAATACAGATAGAAGCTTAGTCTTTTCTTATTTTTTTTTTTTACTTCTTTTTCACATGGATTGAATTTCTTTTGCAGATTAAAAAAAAACTTTGAGAGTTTTAGCGATTAACAAAGATGGCCGACCAAGAAGCATTCTCCAGGATTGAACAGCGGTCAGTTATCAAGTTTTTGGTTGCTGAGGGGTGCAAACCAGTTGAAATCCATAGGGGAATGTCAACTATGTATGGTGCCACATGTTTCAGACAAACAATATCTACAAGTGGGCTAAATTGTTTAAAGAAGGACGGAGCAGTGTTGAGGATGAAGACAGGCCTGGGAGGCCTACAGAAGTGAGGTCTCCTGAGGCGATCGAATCAGTCAATGACCTCATTCAGTCTGACAGAAAGGTGACAGTGGATGACATTGCAACGACTTTGAGCTTATCTGTTGGGACAAACGCAGGGGTCATCAGTCAAAAGGAGTCTTCTTGCATCATGACAATGCAAGGCTTCACACAGCAGTCCAAACGGTGCAGACCATCAACCAGCTGGGCTGGGAATTGCTCCCTCATCCCCCTTACCGCCCAGATCTTGCCCCTTCAGACATTCACCTGTTTGGTCCCTTGAAAGCGTTCGCGAGAGGCACGAAGTTTAAAAGTGACGATGAAGTCAAAAGTGTTGTGAGCGACTGGCTGAGACATCAGTCCAAAGTTTTTTACGTTGAGGGAATACGGAAGCTTGTGCACAGATGGGAAATGTGTGTGACAGTGCTGGGAGACGACGTTGAAAAATAAAAAAATAAGCTTCTATCTGTATTAGAAGTCCTTATACCGAAAGATTCACCTTATTTATTGAATGACCCTCGTATGTATGTATATATATATATATATATATATATATATATATATATATATATATATATATATATATACATATATATATATATATATATATATATATATATATATCAAAAGAAATAATAGTAATATTTAACATTTATTTTTAAAACCAGTGCTCGATTCACAGTAGAGCATAATATAATATTATTTATTTATTATTTGGTTCCGAAACATGGTAATTTCTGTGTCGCGATGAATACATACATATATATATATATATATATATATATATATATATATATATATATATATATATATATATATATATATACACACACAGGATCGTTGTTTGTTTGAACACTTATATACCATGATGATAGAAACAACATGAATGCCACTTTTTGACTATCAACAACCATAAACAGATTCAGTCGCAGGTTTTTAATTCAAGGCTGTCCTTCTGTTAAAGTGATTGCCATTCTTGGCTAAAGAACCCAGTCTGCCTTACCGCCTAACGTATATCTGTGGGTGAGGTAATTGATTCGTACTTTTCCCAAGGGTATTTGCGTAAAAGTGAATGCATCAATCTCGTCTCACCAATTTCTCCACCCGAGCCCCCATCCATCACACAATACGAAGATTAGTTGCATTTGGCAAAAGGGTTAATGGCGGGTGGGGTTAACTGAAAAGTATTAAAACTGTGTAGTATTCTTTTTTGTGGATAGAATGATGTCTGTTTGGAAGTCAACGATAGAAAATGAAACTCTTCCACCAACGACGAAAAACATTCTTAGTCACAAATCAGTCTTAATAACCATGTATATTGTGGTATATTTGAGGCATACTGGATTCATCTTGCTTTCTCTTGGGAAAACAGAAACGAAGATAATTTCAGTGGCGGGGGGGAATTTATGCAATCTACGAAGAAGGATGCAAAAAGTAGGGATTTTAAAATTGAATTACTTCGTCTTCAAATGAAAAGAAAATAGTGTATAGGATAAAAAAAGGTTTATGTAAATTGCAGTGGAAATAGGGATTCTAAATTGATAAAAAAAATCAGTCTATAAAAACAAATGATTCAATAAAGAAGAAGCGGATTGAGTCCCAAATGATTTTCTAAATTTATCCTGTACAGAAATTAAATTCAATTTATTTTTCTTGTAATATTTTTTCTCTGTATTTCTGAAGTAAAATCACTTAAACAACAAATGCGTTTTGTCTTTGGTCATGAATTAACGAAAATATTTTCGAATTATATGATGGGGTCATTAAAGAAACAAATTAATCCTTGTGTATATACATGAAAATGAATAAATTATTTCGACAATAATAAGAATTTAGATATATTTACTTAAATTCAAAGTTCAGTAGAGGAAGTGGTTATGAGGTTTAACAGTCAAACGTAAGGTCATTGAATTCTATTACAACAAATTCAGCATGAGAGACAAAGAAATTGAACAGGAAATATGCTGTGCTGGGGCTAGTTTCTCCCAACACCGGAAGCTATTACAAAATCTAAACATTAATCTAGAATGTCGTATCATATCCTTAAATAGCCTCGTCACATCTCGTATTAAATATGGATCCCATATTTGACACCAAACCCGTTCAGAAATACCTAAAAATGTTTGTATACAAACGTTTTCCCAGATCAATGGTAAAACATATCATGGAGGCCATGAAAACCGTAAGTCCCAGCGAGGACCATCCTTCATCGAACGTCGTGGACTGGCGTTACAGAATCACATAGAAGTGTACAAATTAACAGAAACGACATTATTCGAGAACCTTCAGCAACAATTAAAATCGATATCTAATATAGCACGAAGAGAAACTGTAGCTTTGCAGTTATGACGATACACCATCTTTGTTAGCATGGTTCAGATTTTTCTTGTAGAACGCTTGTGGTTTAATACAAGGAAAATAATTATTTGGTTGGGTCTTTACCCACAAACTAAAACTGTGACACGAAATTGTAGCAATCGGCAAATTTGATTCAGTTGCAACCTTTTCGTAAGGGCCGACTGTAGGTGAAAAGGAGAGAAAAGGGGGCGAATAGTCTATCATCGTGAGCCTTCTTTTAGCGTGGTGAGCGAGCGAGTGGTCCTCTAGTTTAGACTGCTAGAAACCACTGACTTATAGAATATATTCTTTGTCCTGCCAGATTTCATCTAAAAATAAAGTAATTCATCAAGAACTTAGCGTCTACCTCCATTCAGGTAACCTTCTTTGTCAGGATCGGTTGACCTGGTCCTCGGGATGCCCGCTTCACTAAGCTGACCTTCTTTGTGAAGACGATAATTGTCATAACGATTTTTATAACATCCTGTGCATGTTTCCTTAACAAGATATCAGCTGACAACTGGTATTGCTACAAAAGTAATTACTCAGACCGATGGTTAATAATGTCGTCAAGCCAGTGAACGGTGCAGTTTTCAGTGAGGACCATTCTTCTTGTGGCCTCATGGACTAGTGTTGCAGAATTACAGACAAGGAACTGTAAAAAATAACAGAAACTGCATCACTGTAAGATTTTCCACAGTAGTAACCAAAATGGGTAGCACTTGGAAATCTATGAGTGAATAATAACATAATAAAACTGCTGATATTTCTCCCAAACTCCAAAAAGGGGTAGGAATGAACCCCCTATATATATATATATATATATATATATATATATATATATATATATATATATATATATATATGAGCAGTAAACCCGAGGAAAATATTCTCATGTAAAAATATTTTAAGAGGAAGATTTCTTAAACCGACAGCTGCACTGGCTGCTCGGTCAATGTAAGCCGAATTTTTTACCTTATGGTCTGCCAGGTTTAGAGAGAGAATAGACGTACGCCGGAATTGTAAATTTTTAAGTGTGTTTGTGAAGTTGATGTCTCGAGGCCGGCTTAAAAACATCGTCAGATGTCGAGTGAATCTAGATCTTTTTAGCCAGGCTTGTAGTAATTGATGGCACGGAGATTATAAAGTTAGAATTGCATCAGGTGATGCGCTTAGCCAAAGGACTATATTATCTTTTGTTATTTAAATATTGGCTAGAAATGGGTGCATTTTCATCGATGAAAGACATTTTGAAGAAGTGTAATGCATATTTTGCCTTAAGCATTCATGTACCATACATATATGTGAACAATTATTTGTTTATGCCATTCTGTCAGTGAATGTATGCCTAAAGTTTGACTGTATTCCAAAATGTGGTTTCTTAACTAATTAATCAATTAACATAGATATTCGTTTTCAGCTTTCTATTGATATTTATAGCCTTGCATATATATGTGTGTGAAAAATATCACAGAGTTAACCTGTAGAAAAAGACAATATTTATAAACGTAAAGGACAATAGGAAAACTGTAATAGTTGCCAACGCGTTTCGTCCGATGTGGACTTTTTCAAGGCGAAACGAAATTAATTTATTAAACAAAGTAACTAATAATAACAGAAGAAAATGTACTTATCAACTGGAAGAAACACAAACAAAAACAGCTATAAAAACAATATCTCCACACGTGACAGTAATTGACGTAATTTTCAGTTAACAGTATGAAAATAGCGTTCTCTAAATTCTTCCAGTTGCTATGGACATTTTGTTTTGTTATTATTCGTTACTTTGTTTAATAAATTCATTTCCTTTCGCCTTGAAATAGGCCACATCGGACGAAACGCGTTGGCAACTATTACAATTTTCCTAGTGTCTTTTATATTTATAAATATGTGCGTGTTTGTGTTCTTGTTTGAATGTGTATGTACAAGGTAACCAAAAAAGTTCTGTCCGTTTTTAAAGGAAAAAAAGAAAACGCTTCACAGTATGTGTAACTTATATTTAGTCTTCGAAGTAATCGCCATCGGCATCCAGCGCCTTCTGCCAACGTGTCTCCAGCTGTTCAATGCCCTTGCGGTAGAACTCAGTGAAGTCCTTGAGGGCTTTGCGCAAGTCTGCTTCATTGGTGAAGGATTTCCCACGAAGATGATTATCCAGGGAGGTGGTAATCGGATGGCGCAAGGTCAGGTGAATAAGGTGGATAGCACAAAGTCTCCCACCCAAGTTGCTGTATGGTATCCCTGACCGCTCGCGCGTCATGTGGCCTGGCGTTGTCATGGAGGAAAAGCACACCTTTGCGATTCACCAGTGCTGGCTCCTTCTGGCGCAATGCCTGTTGCACACATTTCAATTGCTGCGAGTATAGGTCTCCAGTGGCCTTTTGGCCCATTGGTAGCAGTTCATAATGAACCACTTGACTATCTGTCCACCAGACACAAAGCATAATCTTGCGTGGGTGCATAGACGGTCTTGCAGTGTGAGAGACAGCATCCCGAGGAGACAACCAATGTCTGGAACGCTTGGGAATTTCATACAGAACCCACTTTTCATCACTGGTAAGCACTCGATTGAATAAGGATGCGGTACGGTGGCGAGAAAGCAGCGACACGGAGGCTGCCACTCGTTGTCACTTGTGGAGCTCCAACAGCGTTTGCGGAACCCACTTGCTCAGTTTGTACGTCTTAACTAGGTGATGCAGGTGAAGTATAACTGTTTCATCGGAAACGTTGAACTGTCTTGCAAGTTCACTACACGTTAGACTACTGTCCTCTTCAATGGTCGCCTTCAGGACTCCGTCATTCAAGACCTGTGGTCGTTCACTGCGAGGCTCATCATGGAGAGACAAATCTGCCGACTGGAATTTTCGAGACCAACGCTTTGCAGTACGTTCATCCAAAGCACTATCCCCAAACGCTTGACATATGTGGCGACCTTATCCAGCTGCTGATAAGCCCACTTTGAAGTGGTAAAGCAAACAGCCCCGAACGAGATCTCTAGACACTTCCATCCTTCTCACAGATGTCCGGCTTATAACACGTTGCGCGTGTTTTTTATAACGGCTGATGTTCCTACTTCCGGCTGTCCGAATTTGAAAACAACTGCTACACGCATTTCGTATATATTTCAACTTCATTCAATGACTAATCAAAAAACAAACATAACTTTTTTGGTTACCTTGTATATGTAAATATTTAAAACATATGCAATATATATATATATATATATATATATATATATATATATATATATATATATATATATATATATTCTGAGATCCGGGTTCGAATCACACCATGGTTGATTTGTCAGGATCGAGACTTCCTGATGTTATCGGACTGGAGGGGTCGATTCCAGCGTGCGGCACCTTTGGAATGGCCTGAAAACCCTACCACGGGTTGACCCAAGCCCTGTCAGTAAAACCCTTGTTTGCCGTCGATAGTTCTGCTAGCAAAAAGTCACAAGTCATCGTCTTCTCTACAGATATATTCTGAGAACTGTAACACATAGACACATAAACACACACACACATGATAAATAATAGTTTCAGACTATTTACATTTTTAGAGGCAGTGTATTTGGCTCAGACCTTCTGAGGCTGACCTTAGGCTCAACTTGTAGACAAAATAGGGATGTCGGTTCTGATTGGCTGAGCCGAACGTGGGAATATTAGAGTTAGAAAGGGCGTTATGATTTACACGTCATACACATTAGGCGTGCTAATTTCGTGTCACGAGTAACTTGATCCCCAGTGGGGTTGATAGAGCAACCCGACTGGCTAGTTAAAAATGTACACATCGACGTGTTAAATAAAATAGATAAGTTTAAAAGTCCGAACAAACCAACTAGCTATCAACCGACCGAGTGACGACGGCCGAGAAAGAAGAATTCAGCTTGGTTATGAAATCGACCACGTCAACCAAATGAGACCCCAGTACGATGGGGCTATACAATATATATATATATATATATATATATATATATATATATATATATATATATATATATATATATATATATATATATATATATAATAATAATAATAATAACAATAATAATAATAACAATAATAATGGACTCTCCCCTCGGCTTTAACGTATGAGGATCTGACAACATAATAGATTCAGTTATGAAATTTTATGCGATAACCTTAAATGGCCGTTAGTGATTTACAAAGGAGGCCGCATATGGAGCAAGAGTAAGAATTGTGGGATGAGATCACTGTTAGATTGGATGACCTGTTAGATCTTTCTCTCGCTTATTGAAGTCTATTCAGGCAAGCTGAATGAAAACTGCTGAGTCCACTAAAACACGCTGATCTCCATTCTACCCGCTCCAAGTCTAAGCGCTTGAGGGTGTTATGAGGTATATTAACAGCTGACAAGTATATATATATATATATATATATATATGTGTGTGTGTGTGTGTGTGTGTGTGTGTGTGTGTGTGTGTGTGTGTGTGTGTGAGAGAGAGAGAGAGAGAGAGGACACCAAATATAGCGGATCGAGTGTGTTTAAATCTGAACCTGAAGGAATCAACACTGCATGGTGCAGTGATAGCTTATGGCGTAAACCTACCATGAAGTGTTGATTCCTCTATACGCGCTGTTTTTGTTAATGCGTAAGCGTATAATAATGGTAAGAATATTATTGCTGAGATTTCGACTTAGCGACTACGGACAGGCTCCACTCATTTAATTTGGAGGATTAATATTACATCGCAGTTCGTTAGGCTTTTCGTTTTTTCCCATAACAAACTTAACAACAGATACAGTCTGGTTATATTGGTCACTTCAACGATATATCAAAACTGAAACTTTGTAATGTCAAACACAAGTCCTATAGGAATAAATTAATAGGTAGGTAAATATGCCCGGTTTATAATCAAAGATATTTTTCAGTTTATGAGGAAATCTTCATGAAGTCAAGGATGTGGTCCACTGCTTTCTGTAGGTTGTGCCACATCTCATTGGATGAATTCAGCGCATTCTATAACTTTAATGACAGCTCCGAAATTTACAGTGTCCAGGTATTTTAAAAAAAGTTCTTTAACGTTTCTACGGCTGCATGATGTGCAGTTCACCAGCGAAATGACATAAGGAATAAAGAGTAAACCTTTCACGTTGTGTGAGAATACTTTGAACATTCATCGATTTCTGGAAAAAGAGAAATTACTTCCGGAGTTTCCAGTATAGCAACGAAGGATGATTCGTGCAGGACTATTCAGGCGTGATTCTGCTTTGATTTCTTTCTACAGAATGCGTAATTTTGTTCCTACAGACCGGAAGTCACTCGGAGCCAGTGAAGCCAACCGTAAATTTTAAAAATGGGTACCAGTTAATTTTCAGCTAACGCGTTCAGTCCCGGGCTGATACATCTGACTGGCGCCTTTTCGTACCGCTTGTAAAATGGTTGAATGAGAAAAAAATAGAAAGACAAAAACATAATATAAGTCTGATTATTAATTCTGTGTGAAAGCTTGGATGCATGATGTGTTACTGATTTTGCTTTAGAATTTGTTTTACTTTAACTTTGCAGAATATTTCTTCTTTGCTTGCTTTCTCATGCAGGGAGGAAATAGAAAAAGGAGACAGGAATTGTTGGAATAATAGAATTTTATTCACTTTGCCGGGTGGAAATCGCTTCATTAATTTCAGTGTTGTTTAATTAACTGAGGAAAGAACACATTTAAACGCGGTCATTTTTTAATAAACAAGATCAGATGTATTATCCATCAGTTAAATTAATTTTTCATTATTCTATTTTTGATGAATTTAAACAAAACAAACATAAATCAATTTTAATCTATAATTATATTCTATTTTAAACTTTACGTATAACTTCTCCTAAGTCTTTTCAACAGGAATAGAGCTTTACCACTGATTTCCTGTTTAGGATTGGATTTCCGGTTCCTTCTAAAAATGTTTTCCTTCTCTTTCACTTCCGGCGGCCCTTTCCGTCTTAGTCGCATTATTATCACCTTGCTTGGGGTGGGGCCTCTCATACTGTAACCTTCTACCTCTATTGTCTCTTGGACCTTGTTCAGGGTGAACATCATTGTAAAAAATAATAATAATAATAATCAGAGTTAAATGATAAAATTAAACCTTATTATTGTATAAAGCTTTCATTACTACTCTCAAATTTATGATTTAATATATTTAATATATATGCTGGTAAACTCGCCTATCGTATTCGACGTATGAGGGTCAAGCAGCTCAGTTCCTAGGAACCGACAGGCAAAAATATGATTTGATTATATTGGTGAAGGCTTTGTGCAGAACCAACCTCACTTTCTGAATGACTGAAAACAGAGATCTGGTACACTACGTGCCACGAGGTTCCCAAACAACCCACTGCATGTTTTGAATTCAGAGTTGTCCTTATCCTAGACCAGTTGCCATCCAAGGCTATAGAACCCAGTCTCTCCTGGTATTTACCCATAGATGGAGGGAGAAGAAGAACATTCATACCTTTCCCAAGGGTATATTGCATCTAAGTGAATGCAGTGGATTCGACTGGAATTCGAACTCAGCTCTGCGATTACTTAATCCGTGCTCCTCTCTCTCTCTCTCTCTCTCTCTCTCTCTCTCTATATATATATATATATATATATATATATATATATATATATAATCTACACATGAGAAAAGGAGGTAATATAACTTTCGTATTCGGTTAACCTGTATCAGTGGGTGGTAAATATCTGAATAAACCTACTAACTTTATCTTCTTAAGTGTTTCATGTGACCCACTACTTGATATGGAAATTTCAAAAGTGGAAGGCATTTTCAACTCCGGTGAGTATTTATGATTTCAGTAATATCCAAAAGAGAGCAATGCAAATACAAAATAGCCTATAACTATGTTTCATACAATATAATCATTTCGCCTTAAGCAAGGCGATAATACCACTAAGACGCAAAAGGCTACTGGGGGTGGAAGAGAATGAGACGACTTCAGTTAAGAGAAAGGACAATACATGTACAAGATTCATGAAGACAGCAGATTGCGATTGATGTTGCATTTAAACCTTTCAAGATTGTAGGTGTCAGCGAAACATGGAATCGGTAGAGAGTTCCACAGGTGATAAGTGTGAGAAAAGAAACTATTAGAATAGAACTTACGGTGACATGTAGATATTTCGACGGTAGATCTTGCGTGATTGATCATTGTTCTTAATCATTTCACTCCGACGTAAGGCAATAATGACATTAAAACAACCATATTCCGAGATGTCACCACTTGGGCCTCTTTCGCAAAACAAATGCAACATGAAAGTAACTCCATTTCAAGACGTAGAGGAAATCAAAGACGTAGAGGAAATCAAAGACGTAGAGGAAATCAAATAAAAATGCAACGAGACACCTGTTCACTATCCAAAAACCTGCTGTTCCAGGAATACTTCCGTCAATGGAAACGACCCTGGATAAAATACATAGGACTGTTTCGAAGGAGATAAAATGCCGAATATATGTGCTGTAGTTTTCATTTTATAGACATAAGTTTCGATAATTTTGTTCATACTTCGTATATCTAAAACAGCTTTTTTTAAAGTGTGATGTGTGGAGTACAGAAATATGTTGTATTAACAGATCGAGAAGAAATTAGACTACAAAACCATAATGGTGAACATGGATCTCTACGTAAAACGGCTCGTCTGCCGTTTTCGACACTTATTTTTAAACGTGCTATATGGAGTTGGGGAACCAACAGTGAAACATGGAATAAAAAGAAAGAACGTACATTCCGATTCATACTAATTCTATTCACACTGCAAAGATACCATTCGGAGCGACCGACATGAGAATTTTTTTTAACTCGATTTAAAAAAAACAAACAAAAAAAGCTCACGCCTTTTACTTTTTATTGACATGACGATGGTTGAATGAGTAGATTTCTTTTCTTATAAATTGCCTTTTCTGCCTAGAATATATATATTGATGCCGCTATTGTCAGCCTTGACATATATTACCTCGGTTTTTTCCTTTCCGTATTATCATCTTTTTATTATTTTCTATGCACCTATTTGACTTCCACTTCATAATTATTCTCTTATCAAGTGTGACTTCATTAATTTTCCACTGATTTCTCTTGCAGACACTTCCTTGTCTGTTTCATTCTTCCTGACTGCGCTATTTTTTCTTTCCATCCATAGTTGCATTATTAAGTAACGCTGATGTTAAATTTGATAATTGGATTTTTACATTTGGAAGGAAGAATCTTTGCATCGAGACAATGCTTACAATGAGTTGTCCGCTTCTTCTATATTTGTGTAGCTGATAATAACTGTATAAGTTTTGAATTAACAATTCTTCAATAACGATAGCGGTATATAAAAAAAAACTTATATAATATCATTATAATAATAGAATTAGATCATGGTTCTGTTGGCGCTTGCAGGGATACTGAAAGTGATGGTGGAATTTTGAGGAATCTGCTGCTAATCACTCCATATAGGTAACCGCTAGATATCTATTGGGGACATGAACATGAGCCAAATAAGACATTAATAACAGAAAAACATGTCATTTCTTTGACAAAGTAAGTATATATATATATATATATATATATATATATATATATATATATATATATATATATAAATATATGTATATATATATATATATATATTATCGTAGCGACATGAATGAGAAAATGATTTGGTAATATACGGACCAGCGACCATCAGCAGCCACCATTGGCGACCACCAGTGATCAGCAGCCATCATCAGCGGCCACAAGCAAGCAGTAATTATCGCCGACTGCTAGCGACCAGCAGCGACCAACTGACTCCTGCCGACCACCTCTGCTACCATTTCACTCGGCGGTTCAGTTTTCACTCCCTGCTGCCAATCATCGCGCGGATTTCAGTGATTTCAAATATCTACCCTCGGCTAAGATTACTTATAACAATACCAGCTATCACGCCGACTGCCTCTCGTTCTTCGTTAACTGTCTATCGTCCTTCGACATCACCCAAGTCAGGTTACCAACATCCGTCCACCCTGGTCTACGACTGCGAGGTAGTACCAACACAATGCACCAATGTCCTATCAACATTCAGCAACACTCATATTGCTCCAGGCATCGTCAACTGTCGACGCCTCTAAAGCCAACGGTCAACTACTAGCACAACCACCCAAAGTATTTTAAACATCTGTATTCTTCCATTGTATTTTTCTGAAAATAATAAATTATATCTAACGTAATTGTTCTTTATGCCTCCTTTGCCCTGTGTCACTTCTTCAATCTTAATATTTTCGGGGGTGGTCTAACATCGGCATTCAGACTGCACAACCATATATATATATATATATATATATATATATATATATATATGAAGTAATATATATATATATATATATATATAAAGTTAAAAAAGCTTAAAATAGAAAATAAACTTAGGACTTAAATAAAATATTCCGCCTGCTGATTTTTCTTACAGGAGACTCTGAGTTACGGGTTTTGGCATTAATGAATTAATAATAATAATAATAATAATAATAATAATAATAATAATAATAATAATATATATATATATATATATATATATATATATATATATATATATATATATATATATATATATAGTTAATTCGTAAATATTCTTAACAACTTATCTATTGACCGACTCCAGTTTCGTGTAATATAGTTCATCAGGATGAGAGGGTTCGTGAAATCTATTGAATTATTACTAGATATCATATGATTGCACTACAAAATGTGCTCTAATCGCAGACTCTGTATTTCAAATCCGTACTATTCTATCTGTTAAGAAAATGACTATATTCAGAAGCAGTTAAAATGATTAAAACTATATATAATTTGGTTGCTAAAAATATAAGTGCGTAAAAAATCTCATGAAATAAATATTGCAATTTCCTCAAGGACCAAATAATTCGTAAAATACATAAACTTAAATTATCATAATATAATGTTATTTTATTTTAAATTATTTAGTTAGCAACACTGATGAGCTGTCATAGAGCGAAACAGTTTTTGTGTGGATGACAATACATATATATATATATTCGATGTTTTAAATTATTTAGTGATATATATATATATATATATATATATATATATATATATATATATATATATATATTCGATGTATTTTTATGTAATTTATATTATTGATTTCTATAGAAGATATCTCTCGTTATCTATTGAGTTTTTTTTTAATTCTGTTGGTCTTAAATTAGGGTAACGTCTAGAAATACTTTACATATATTCATAGTTCTTATAATTTGTCCAAATATTTTGTGATGTCCAAGCACTTTCGGCTATACTTTTAGACATTATCAAGGATGATTTTATTTTTACTTTTAACTGAATGAATGGATTGTTTTATGTGCAAATCTAGAGTTATCGGAATGTTTTATTTTTCAAACATGGTCAGCACACAGTGGCCGTGTTCCTAGTGGATATTAATTAGTACAATTGATATTGTTTTTACATAATTTATGTCCAGAAAAGAAATAAAATTATAAGGACGCAAAAAAAAATACATAACCGCAGTAACATGTCAGTCGTATTTGATGTAAACATATATATATATATATATATATATGAAGAAATATATTCTTAAAGTGTGCTATATTTATGAGATAAAGTGCTCAATATCAGAGATAGAGCGTGTGTAAATATAAAAGTGAACATAGAAGTCAACACTTAGAGGCGACAGTGTGTTTCATGCTAGATGCAAGCGTCAGGCAACTTGCCTTGGCGAGTTGCCTGACGATTGCATCTAGCATGAAACAGACTGTCGCCTGTAAGTGTTGACTTCAATGTTCACTTTTATATTTATATATATATATATATATATATATATGGGGGGTATGTGTGTTTTGATGAATTGCCTGACGATTGCATCTAGCATGAAACAGACTGTCGCCTCTAAGTGTTGACTTCTATGTTCACTTTTATATATATATATATATATATATATATATATATATATATATATATATATATATATATATGTGTGTGTGTGTATGTGTGTGTGTGTGTGCGTGTGTGTGTACATTCTAATATATTTTCTGTTTATACGTTATTTCTATGGATACAACTTATTTGAGTAATACTCTGTTTGGAATAAAATAGTACTAATTACATTTACCAGCCTAAATATTCGAGATATTCCGAACCCTGTATCTCATGCGGAAACCGTTATTTGCCCTGATGTGCTGCTAACCATTCCGACTAGCAAATTTAAAATTGCTGCATATAAACACACATCTTCGACGACCTTTCTTAATATATCATTTCTGCTCTGAAACGTAACCTAATGTAAACAATGACTTCATATTAGATGGAATGGATTAAATCCGAGAAATATTTTATCATATTTTCTGTTTATTTATTATTTTTTATGGATACAACTTATTTGAGTAAATATCCTGTTTTTAATTAATTAATTTTAATTAGCCCGGTAATATTTTAAATTAAAATTCAAAGCAGTCAATCGGTTAACAGCACGTCAGGCTAAATTAGGATTTCCGCATGAGATACAGGTTCGAATCCAATCGGAGAACGCACATTTTCTACGACATTTCTCGAACATTTAGGCCGGTAAATGAAATTTATACTGTTTAATTAAAAACAGAGCATTTACTCAAATAAGTTGTATCCATGAAAATAACAGAAAATATATAAGAAATTTTGTCCAAATTAACCATTTCACTTTCAAACACACACACACACACACACGCACACACACACACACACACACATACATACATATATATATATATATATATATATATATATATATATCAAGGAGCCTATTTTGTAACCACAGTAAACACAACATTTCGTTCACTAGCTCAGTCACTAACACAAGTTTCATAATCTACCACAACTCTAACTGGAGAAGACATAACATAATTTACTTATTAGAACGCACATTAGGCAAGAAACAAATCTGAATGCCCCTTTTCACTACAGAATTAATGATTATCAGAATCGTATAATGTCCGCTCCTCCCAAAATATTATTATCTGTAGAACAAAATTTCCGCCTAGAAAAGAATGATTTTAATAATCATGACAAATTCAATATTATTGAAAGAATAGAAATAGACAAAAAAGATAAACGGAAAAATATTAGAAGAACATGAAGAGAAATGGATATTGTGCCTCAAATCATTTTGTCCATACAGACTTAACAATTGACTAAACAGCACAAATAGAATTAATATATAATCCCATAGATCAACCTTCAGCACATATTTCTCAACCACACTAGGCAGATATGCTTTCAGATGTGTGCTAAAAGATGACATATATAATAACACACAGATCCCCTTCCCAGCAACCAATGAAGCTGTCAGGATGACTATGGGGGTAAATCTGAGATTCAATAATCGCCCAGCCTCTCCTTAAAAGAAACAAACTTGAAAGAGGACTTTTAACCAATACGAGCACTGACCAAAAATCAACGATGTAAAACAAATGAAATCTACAGACAAAGTTCACGTTCTTCAGAGACAGTCATTCACCCCTGTAGGTCAATGCTACTAACAGGAATGTTTTCTGCTGCTGATGGCCATGCTGGTCGAAATTAGTCGAGGAACCTAATTTAAATAATGAAACAAAACGATTAATATACAACCCAGTGTGTTTTGAAATTTTAAGCTTTTAACATTTTTATTGTTCAACACACACACACACGCACATATATATATATATAATTAAAATATATCGCACATGTAGTGCTGGTGTTAATGAAACAGTGTTAGATGCAATATAACAGAGCAATCATATATATATATATATATATATATATATATATATATATATATATATATATATATATATATATATATATAATCCCTCACCACTAGCACGGCTCAGAGTTTTATGCACAACGCAATCTTCAGGTGCTTAGTATGAACTGACCGTTACGCAATTTGAATCTTAATATATCTCGTTATTACTATGTTGGCGTAGTTATATATTATGTTGGGATTATATTTTTTAAATTAAAAAATATATATTTGGCAATTAAAAGAAACGGGATTTATATATGAATGTAAGAAAAAAATTCAAATTGGAAACAAATTGAATTTTGAATATTCATTTATTTAATTTTTTTTATTAAAGGGAGATCATTTGTTCTTAATTTTTGTAAAAAATGCATTAATTTATGTTCAAAATAAACAATAATTTGCATAAAAAATAAACCATAATTTACATTAAAATCTAATCTGTATCTACGTATTTTAGTAGATAATAATTTGTATGTCTACATGTAGCCATCAATTCATTTCTCTTGTTTAACAAGCAGGGATTCTTTGAGTGTTTAAAAATAACCAATTATTCAACAATGCATATATATATATATATATATATATATATATATATATATATATATATATATATATATATATACTGCTTTTTTATCTTCCATCATTTGTTTTTTCGGGTTTCTTTTCTGCAATATTGCCATTTTATTTGTTGATTCCTTTCAAATCCGTTCTATGTTTATTGAACAATATTATTGTTTTCAGTCGTTACTCAATATTACTTTTTTCTTTATTTTCCCCTAATTGCTCACTTGACATTTCATCAAATTGCGACCAGGACGTTTCCTTCATTTTACCGCAATATTTCTTTAAAATATGAGTTTTTTTTTCTATATTTGGATTGTAGTACTTGCTCGCTTCTTCAAACTTTTCCCTTTTTATTCATTTCCTTCCTTCTTTCTTTCTTTTCTTTCTTCCTTCCTCTTTCTCTCTGATTCTTTCTTTCAATTATTTCCCCCAATGTAACTGCCACGCTCTGAATTTCTTCCCAGTCACTTTTCTCTACTTCTTTTTGTCGTCCTTTCTCTGATCAAATCGTTTTGTGTCTTATGCTGATTTGTCAGGGATTGAAATCATAGGTTTTTCTGTGGGGAGAACGCTATTTCCTTTGTTGACATATCTATTTTGCTTGTGTTTTCCATGCCCAGTGTTTTTACTTTCATTGTTATTTGATGTTAACTAAAGTTATTGAAGCAGAAATCACTATCCTGTCGAATAACTAAGCAAACGAATAAAAGACATTACTCGATATTGGATTTTTGCTTTCAAGCGTTTTCCTTTGTTTAAGCGCGGGTTATTTTTGCCTTTCCTTTTATCTTGGGACAATGTATATCTGGGGTTGTATTCTTAAACTTATTAATCTCAGTTCAGAATATTAATAGAAGGAATCACGTGAAAATGCTTTCAAATTTGCCATTAAACGCGATATGAAAAAAAACCCGGAAGAGAACGGATACTAGACTGGGAACAGGAAGCAGCCTTCACAATAACTGAAGTCGATATATCTTTAGCAGCGGTGAAAAGTGTCGACGTCGCAACCCAGATAAATGACCATGACTTTAAAATCTAATTTTCAAGGAAGGTTTGTGTACAGAATCTAGCAATTGGAAGAAAGGCCTAGCATTATTTTCTGTCCCACATTTTTACAATTTTGACATTATTTTTGCCCCCATTTTCGTCCCTCGTTCCTCCCCCCACCATTGTCGCCCACAATTTCTGCTACTCATTTCCGCCTATTTTTTACAATCATTATCAGCAACAGCAACCCCACATGTGATCGTTGTCTCGCTGCGCAACTGAGTGCCCGAAGAGCTACTCGTCCTGGGTACGACGTTAAACTGCATCCAGCAGCAAGGCCTCTGATCAGGAGGTTTTCAGGAAGCGTGGAACCACCTCTTAATTGCTGATGTTCCCAGGTCGACCCAGACCCGGGGTGGTAGCACCTGTTGGGGTCCCAGCTATGGGCAAATAGTAAACTTCCAGGTCTTTCCCACGTCCTGGGTATGACGACAAACTACATCCGTGTCCTGGGTATGACGACAAACTACATCCGCGTCCTGGGTATGACGACAAACTACATCCGCGTCCTGGGTATGACGACAAACTACATCTGCATATTTGAAGCGGTGGTGTTGCTAACTATGCGTTTTTGAAACAATGATTTTGCCAACTATACGTTTTTTGAAACAATGATGTTGCAAGCTATACGTTTTTTGAAACAATGATGTTGCAAGCTATACGTTTTTTGAAACAATGATGTTGCCAGCTATACGTTTTTTGAAACAATGATGTTGCCAGCTATACGTTTTTTGAAACAATGATTTTGCCAACTATACGTTTTTTGAAACAATGATGTTGCAAGCTATACGTTTTTTGAAACAATGATGTTGCAAGCTATACGTTTTTTGAAACAATGATGTTGCAAACTATACGTTTTTTGAAACAATGATGTTGCCAGCTATACGTTTTTGATGTGTCTGGTGAGTGCTGGATCTGGCATTGAATGGCCCATAGTGGTTGATGTGCCGTGGAACCCCAAACAACCAACCAACCTACTTCTACTCTCAGGCTGTGATCTAAATGCTGAGATGGTTACCACATTTGGAGTAGAAAATAAGGTTTTTGAAAAAATATTATTACCAGCTCTACGTTTTTGAAAAAATATTATTACTAGCTCTACGTTTTTGGAAAAATATCATTACCAGCTCTACGTTTTTGAAAAAATATTATTACCAGCGCTACGTTTTTGAAAAAATATTATTACCAGCACTACGTTTTTGAAAAAATATTATTACCAGCTATACGTTTTTGATTTGGAGTAGAAAATAACTTTATTTGAGTAGCTAAGCAATTAAAGTTTATCAACAAAATAATTGCTTTTTTATAAAGATCACAAAAGACCAGAATGAAAATGAAAAAATATTATTACCAGCTCTACGTTTTTGTAAAAACATTATTACCAGCTCTACGTTTTTGGAAAAAACATTATTGCCAGCTCTACGTTTTTGAAAAAATATTATTGCCAGCTCTACGTTTTTGAAAAAATATTATTACCAGCTCTACGTTTTTGAAAAAATATTATTGCCAGCTCTACGTTTTTGACAGAATATTATTACCAGCTCTACGTTTTTGAAAAAATATTATTACCAGCTCTACGTTTTTGAAAAAATATTATTGCCAGCTCTACGTTTTTGAAAGAATATTATTACCAGCTCTACGTTTTTGAAAAAATATTATTACCAGCTATACGTTTTTGAAAAAATATTATTACCAGCTCTACGTTTTCGAAAAAATATTATTACCAGCTATACGTTTTTTGAAAAAATATTATTACCAGATATACGTTTTTGAAAAATAATATTACCAACTATACTTTTTTGGAAAAATACCTTTTTCAGCATTAAATGGCCCAACGAAGGTCGATATGCTGGTTAAATAAACAATCTATCTATCTAGCTAGCTAGCTAGCTCTTTCTACGTGTCTCAGTTACGTGCCTGTGTCTGTGTCGTAGAGATTGACAGTGCCAATGCACGCAAGAATTTCATTTTTTTAAAAATTAGTCAAATGTTCTTGTCTTTGCAGACGTCTTCTTACATTTACATCAGTTGCTATTGTCTGTGCTGCTCTTGAAATTATTATTATTTACTATGCGACGCTAAACTTACTGGCAGTCCTTAAGAAAGAAGAACTGGCTTGCGAAAATCTCAGATAAAATTTCCTATCGAGCCGAAAAGAAATATTGACCCAACTTCGTATCTCTGATGATCAAAACTCTATTAAATGGTAGTTCTGTTTCTTATTGGCTTTTTGTCTCGCTTTTATCTTACTATTTACGTATTCAATTGTTCCTGACTTCATTTGTTCTTTTCCCGCGGATAAACACTGACGCCATTTTATGCATCCCGATACGACTCGAGAAATTTGCAGATACTCGTCATTATTATTCATTATTCATGACGCATAAAACTTTCCTAATTCTGCCTCTTGTTTAGGATTGAGAGTCGTTAATACGGTGAAATTATGAGTTGCTCAAATATATTGTAATTTTTATGACGTATTTATAAATTAAGTAATTCGTTATTTACTTCATTTAAAATCAGTAATGGCGGAAGCTATTAAGACAAACCTAAATAAATTACCAATTCTATTACTACTGCTGTTTAAACAATAATAAAAATGTTATTAAAAAGAAGGATGACACTGGAAAAAATGAAAAAAAAAATATTAAAGAACTTTATTTCGGAGAATTGCAACAAAAATCAGAGTTTTCCTCTTATTTGTTGAGATCCACCAACATAAATCATACCAGTCTTCTCTATCTTTTATTGCTCTAAGTAACTTTTCAGCTGTTACAGCGCACTTTGCCCCTGTCCATTCACAGAAATGTGTAAAGGTAGGTTATGCGTTCTTATCCCTTGGTTCTTTTGCCTTCAATAGACCCTGTGCGTGCTAAATTCTTCAGTTCCTCTTTTCTCATTATACAGGGTGCGGCTGGTATTTGAGGACAGATTTTATGGATTAATAAAAAAAACTTGCTGACCAAATGAATATAATTTTATTTGATTATAAACAAGTAAACATGAAGTTTAGCTAACTACTATTTAATTTTATTCAATAAAACCACCACTAGCATCAATAACTGACTCTACACGATGTCTAAATCGACTGCAAGCTCTGATTAATTGGTCCGTATTTATGTCGGACATTACTCGAATTATTGCAGCTTTAAGAGAGCCTTTGGTGTTATGAGGCTGTTTATTAACCTCCTTCTCAACAACGATCCACACATAATAGTCTAGTGGATTGAGATCTGGAGAGTTAGGAGGCGAAACGTTGGGTGTGATGTGTTCGTAGAAATGTTCAGCCATCCATTCTCATGTTCGTAGAGCCTCGTGAGATATGTAAGGCCTGCCGTTGCATATGTTGTCAATCCAGGGCTTGACAACTCTTTCTAGAACCTCAATATAAGCAGCAGCATTTACTCTAAGACCTTGTGGAAAAAAGCGTGATGGCATAATATGTCCTTCATTGCTAACAACACCCAATATCATAACACTTGAAGGAAATTTTGTGCACGTCACTCTTGGCACCTCAGAAGGATCTGAAAAAAGCCATCTGTCATTTCTTCTGTTAAGTTTATGATCTTGACCAAAATTTTTCTCATCTGATAAAAACCATCTCACACCAGCTTCTGTAGGATATTTAAGTTTGTTTAAAAGACTTTTGGATCTGTTTAAACGGTTTTTCTTTTGTTTTTTTTTTCAGACATAAATTGACCTCTCTTCATCGGGTAGGACTTGTATCGAATATCTTCTGATTGTTTTTTCAGACACAAATTGACCTCTCTTCATCACGTATGACTTGTATCGAATATCTTCTGATTGTTTTTTCAGACACAAATTGACCTCTCTTCATCACGTATGACTTGTATCGAATATCTTCTGATTGTTTTTTCAGACACAAATTGACCTCTCTTCATCACGTATGACTTGTATCGAATATCTTCGTGAACACTCCTTCTGATTGTTATTTTCAGACACATGCAGCTCTTTAGCAATTGCCCTCATTGATTGACCTCAGTTTTCATCAGTTGTCTGCTTGACTTTCTGAATAAATTCGGATGTTCTCACTTTATCAGAACGTGCAGAATGTCTTTTACGTTTTGATACAGACATTTGGGAACTGTCAGCGTCTTCTAACTCTTTTCGTATCTTGTGGACAAACGATCTTGCAATTTTGAGGAAACGTGCAATATCCAAATAGCTATGATCAGCCTTTAATGCCATAATCATAGCATGCCTTTTCATTTCATTTGTTATCATAAGGTTTGCCATTCTTGATTTCTGAAAAATAAAAGCATTAGAAGTTAGTGGGAAGCAATATTAATCTTAAATCTGTATGTCCTCAAATAACAGCCGCACCCTGTATATTCTCGAAGTGTTTTCTTTCTGTTTTCAAATGTAAATATACACGTCTTTTATTTCATATATTCTTCAAAATATCATCGTTGCTCGTATATTAAATGATTTGTATTTTCAGAATTTACTGATAAAACCAGATCTTTGTCGAGTTAAGTGTCTGTTTTATTTCTATAGTGATTTTCCAATATTCACTGCCATATATGTTAAATATTATATAGAAGTTTATCACTCTTATCTTTGTTTCTAATTAAAATTTCATATCGCATTATACTTTGCTCAGTTTCTGGAATATATATTTTTGTTTTTATTTCTGTTATGTGCCTTCGGATTTCTCAATCATGCTTTCTGTCCTTGCTGGATTTGAACTTCCCAATACGCAGCCCATAACTGCGATGCTTCTTTTACTGACAACCTTATATTCTTTATTCTTACACTCAATAGTCATCACGTTCATCTCGCTTTTCCTATCTGTCTCTATATCTGAGATGTGTTATTATGTACACTATTAACATTATTCCGACTATTGTCCTCATCTTTGTTGTCATATTTATCAAAACGTTTCGGCCGTTGTACTCACCGGCCTTCTTTAGCTGGTTGGAATGTCGAACTGAACCTTTTATTTCGCTCGCTGAGGTAGACTGTTCTAGTTCCACGTGCCATGTCTAATGTATGTCAGTTATCTCCTGTTATCTCCTGTCTATCTCCTGTGCCTTGTGTCCTTGACAGGACATATCGCACAGTGGATAAAGGCGTTAGTTAGATACAGTGACAGGACCAGTGTTTGTGTTAAATACCTAGTTAAGGCGGTGGAGAACTTGGAGGGGGTAATTAACAGGAGATAACTGTTAACTAATATCCATTAGACATAGCACGTAGAAATAGAACAGTCTACCCCAGCGAGCGAAATAAACGGTTCAGTTCAACATTCCAATCACCTGAAAAAGGCCGGAGCGTATAACGGCCGAAACGTTGTGATCGGCTATAAAAATTCTACATATATATATATATATATATATATATATATATATATATATATATATATATATATATATATATATATACATATATAAATATGTATACGTATACACACACACATATATATATATATATATATATATATATATATATATATATATATGTGTGTGTGTGTGTGTGTGTATACACACACACACACACACACACACACATATATATATATAGGTACTTTTAACATGTTTTTGTTTTAATCTCATATATATATATATATATATATATATATATATATATATATATATATATATGAGTATTGCTGGTGGTGATGGATAATATGTATATTTTTTAATATATAATTGCTCTGTTATATTGCATCTAACACTGTTTCACTAAGACCAGCAGTACAATTAATTTTAATTATATACATACATATATATATATATATATATATATATATATATATGTACACACACACACACACACAAAAACACACACACATACATATATATATATATGTATATATATATATATATATATATAGATAGATAGATAGATAGATAGATAGATAGATATATGTGCGTGTGTATGGGATAGCGATTTTTAACATGTTTTTGTTTTAATCTCATATATATATATATATATATATATATATATTATTTATTTATTTATTTTAGGGATATTAAAGAGAAAATATGTTAAAAATCGTTACACAATTGCAGACGTGTTTTAAGGCATATCACAACGCATGTCAATGCGTCTGCTAAGGTGATTATAAATTACTGGCGAGTGAACGAATTAATTTAATTTCAAAAGCAAAATATCTCCACTTTTTTCGTGAAAAAAGGGATTGAAGGATTTACCGTGATCAACCAATCGAATATGACCTACGTTAAATTCACAGTAAGCGAAAAAGAATTTTTTTTAGAAATGGATCATGACACGATGTTGTCTGCCAACGGATCCCAGACATTAGAATAAAATCTGATGCAGATGGTTATTTTACTTCGTAAAGTGTATACAAGACGATCAACTTTCCCAAGAAATAATAACGAAGGAAGTAGAGAGGTAATTAAACCAAATGCCTACTATTTCTATGATTTGTGAGTTTCCACATAATTTTTTTGTTTTGCAATTGATAAATAAGGGGCCTCTTTAAGAAATTAGTAAATAATTTAAACGTATAGAATTATTTGATAAATTAATATGCAACCCTTTAATTAAAGAGCATCCATATGTGAATGTAATAATACCAACCAATCATTGCCAGATGTCAAAAATACTAATTAAATAACTGTACATCCATATAAGATGTTAATTATACTGACAGTAGATTAATACAGAATCATATTAAATCTAAATTAAATGTTACAAATAGAAAAATACGCCATATAAGTTGCATCGCAGTACGTCTAATAAAAATATAAGAAAAAGCATTATCAAATTCTAAAGTTTAGCTAAATTGCAAGGTAAATGCTAGTCTATGTCTACAATTTACCTTGTTTCATTTAATAAGGAATTTTTATAAAATCTGATAATATCAAATGTTTCATGGAAACATAGAAAATAGGTTTCATATAAAGATCTATATGTTCTAGTTATTTTTAATGTTTTCCTTTTCACATTAGTAGATTTACTAACATCTTTTAAGCTACAAACATATTTACAAACTGATGTACTATTTCTATAAGTACTCTTGGTGAAAGACACGATAGGTTGATAACACCTAGTCTTAAAAGAATTCTTAGTACTACCAATAAAGAATTGTTCAACAGTCGGATTCTCTATTGTAGAAATAGTACTTACATAAACAAGAAATTTAGTTAAACATTTGTTTGGTAATCGGCTTTGGTCAGAATTCTTACAATGGTAAGTATTATCAATAGTATTTTTCTTAGAACATGCATTATGAAGACATTTTTGATTTAAAATTCTTTTAAAATTGATTTAATATTTTATTATTGTGTCACTTTATAATCTTCTCAACTATAACTTAGTTTTAATGTGTTTCTGTATTAATATTTATCTTAGAAGGTGCATTATGAACAATTTTTTAAATTGACGGCAAAGCATCATTTGGGTTCCGCTCTGCTCAAAGTATATTTATGTATATATATATATATATATATATATATATATATATATATATATATATAATATATATATATATATATATATATATTCAGCGATAACATGTACATTTTTATACCTTACTCCCTTTGGCCCATTAGTTATTTGTATCTTGTTGCTAAACGTGCAAAAAAACTGTTCCTGTCACTTCTTGTTAGGTTTCCGATTTTTCCACTGGCAACAATTATTACTACGAAAATATCAGATGCATTTAAAAAAAACTTTCGTACTTTGCACCTATGCTATGATTTGGAATTTTGACTTCTGAAATAATTATTTTATTACATAAACTTTCTGCTATTTTTCTTTGGCTTAGTTTTGAAACTGAGCTATCACAAAGTGTGATGAGACAGCTTCTGAGACTGATATTTTAGAATGCATATCTGGGAACTACTTTCGTTTGAACTTAATAGAGATATCTTTTTAAAATGTACACAATTAAACAAAGGTTTCGATATTTTTCTCGTGTTTCGTATTCTCAATAAGAAGACGTTTCATATTATTGTAAAATTTATTTCTTTAGCCTGTGTTATGTATTCTCCTATAAGGCAGTGAATGCAGGACAATACTCTTACAGACGAAGAAGAAACTTGAAGCAACAGAAATATGTTTCTGCAGAAGGTTGCTGTTGATACCATGGACAGAACAGGTTAAAAACGTCGAAGCTTAAGAGAAAATGTAAACTTATACTCAGCATCGGCAAGAGACGGTTGAAATTTCTAGGCACACTATGAGGAAAGAGGGCTTTGAAAATCTGATACTCACAGGACAGATTGAAGGCAATTGTAATAGAAAGAATTTTTATTTTTGAGAAGAAGAAGAAGAAGAAGAAGAAGAAGAAGAAGAAGAAGAAGAAGAAGAAGAAGAAGAAGAAGAAGAAGAAAGAAGAAGAAGAAGAAGAAGAAGAAGAAGAAGAAGAAGAAGAAGAGAAGAAGAAGAAGAAGAAGAAAAGAAGAAGAAGAAGAGAAGAAGAGAAGAAGAAGAAGAAGAAGAAGAAGAAGAAGAAGAAGAAGAAGAAGAAGAAGAAGAAGAAGAAGAAGAAGAAGAAGAAGAAGAAGAAGAAGAAGAAGAAGAAGAAGAAGAAGAAGAAGAAGAAGAAGAAGAAGAAGAAGAAGAAGAAGAAGAAGAAGAAGAAGAAGAAGAAGAAGAAGAAGAAGAAGAAGAAGAAGAAGAAGAAGAAGAAGAAAGAAGAAGAAGAAGAAGAAGAAGAAGAAGAAGAAGAAGAAGAAGAAGAAGAAGAGAAGAAGAAGAAGAAGAAGAAGAAGAAGAAGAAGAAGAAGAAGAAGAAGAAGAAGAAGAAGAAGAAGAAGAAGAAGAGAAGAAGAAGAAGAAGAAGAAGAAGAAGAAGAAGAAGAAGAAGAAGAAGAAGAAGAAGAAGAAGAAGAAAAGAAGAAGAAGAAGAAGAAGAAGAAGAAGAAGAAGAAGAAGAAGAAGAAGAAGAAGAAGAAGAAGAAGAAGAAGAAGAAGAAGAAGAAGAAGAAGAAGAAGAAGAAGAAGAAGAAGAAGAAGAAGAAGAAGAAGAAGAAGAAGAAGAAGAAGAAGAAGAAGAAGAAGAAGAGAAGAAGAAGAAGAAGAAGAAGAAGAAGAAGAAGAAGAAGAAGAAGAAGAAGAAGAAGAAGAAGAAGGAAGAAGAAGAAGAAGAAGAAGAAGAAGAAAGAAGAAGAAGAAGAAGAAGAAGAAGAAGAAGAAGAAAAGAAGAAGAAGAAGAAGAAAAGAAGAAGAAGAGAAGAAGAGAAGAAGAAGAAGAAGAAGAAGAAGAAGAAGAAGAAGAAAGAAGAAGAAGAAGAGTATGAATTGTGAGAGAGTTGTGTTTGTATAACCTAAGTTTTACTTTTTTAGATAAAATTCCCAGGGGGACCGCTGCATTTTTAAACTGCACTCGTATTCTTTCATTATAGATATATTTTTCGTCTTTATCTCTTTCCTTGAGACAACACAGTTCAGTGTGGAATACCAGTCTGAAGGAATGCGTATTATACAAAATAATTATGGGATCCGAATTCAGATTCAGAGACATGCTAGGTTACGGTCCTGTTTAAACACTTCTATATAAATATGAGCGCGTGGCCGAGTGGTTAGAACGTTCGAATCTCACCATGGTTGATTTGTCAGGAAGGCGACTTCCTGATATTATCGGTCTGGAAGAGGGGGAAAGTCCCTGAAAACCATACTACGTGTTGACCCAAGCCTTGTGAGTGAGATTGTGTAGACGGAACACAAAGAACGAAGCTGTGCTAGTACGAAGTCACAATTGATCGTAACTTAGGGTTTGAGTGTGCTGGTGTTGTTCAGATTGTTAATCATTCTAGATAACACGTTCTCTCCCAGAAACTGTAACTAAGGTCTGCCTGGCAGTTGCAGTATAAACCACAGGTTGGCTCTGTGGGTGTTGAACAAAAACAAATGTGCCTGAGCGAGTGTCTGCAATAGCCGCCCTAATAGACGGGTATCCTCATTACGAGTGGCCAGCAATTATTATATAAATATGAGACAACGACTCAAAGATGAACGAAGCATACAGATACCTTTATTAATGCATAATAATATTTTAGATAGATATGAACAGAATAAGAGAGATAGTGGGGGGGGAAATGGAAGGGGAATTATGAACTGAATAAGAGAGAGAGGGGGGAGATATGGACAGAATGAAAGAAGGGAGAGAGGGAAAGAGAGTAAGATAGAGATTAGAATGTATAGATATCAGATGTATCTAAACAGCAAATATTCATTCGAACAGCCTCTATATGTCGAGTCTTTTCGAGACGTGGGGAATAACGACTCTTCACAAATTGCTATCCTTTTAATTTTTTCAGTTGTTTTTTATCTATTTAATATTCCAATCAGTCTCTGTTCTTCCATCCATTTACACAATTTATTGAAGTAGGTTGCTCACTGTTTCGCTCTATCTCAATATCTCTGGTGAAATGTTAGATTTCCCAAGCCTTCTTTCTTCATTATTTGTCCGAGGTACTTCAAATCTTTCTTTCTAATTCTAAGCAGTCCGTTTGGTTTCCATATTCCTTAAAAATTCCTCGTTACTGACATGTCCCTTTCTTTAGAAACACATTTCTGTTGGCTCCAGTATCATTCGGGGATTTCGGTGTCACATTTTCCGTCGCCCGTTAAAAAAAAAAAATTCCCAGATATTTAAAGTTCTTATTTGCTTTATTTTGAAATCACCAATTTTTCGTTGGCATTTTCCATTGTTTCTCTTAATGTCAAAAATACATTTTCTCTTCTTTCATTCACAAATGTTCTTAATTCCAAAAGATAATTTATGTTAATTATATCTTTATTTTGTTGCTATTGTTGGTGAATTAACTTCTGTATCTTGTAAAAGAAGTGTTCGAAATATGCGTCAGGTCTTAAAGTTCTGAGAATTTGGTTTCCTTTGGTTTGGGTTTATTTTGCTTTACGGTATATAAACCTTAATAGCATATTTAATAACGACAAGATTTTTAGGATAGGTTCGCCTGAATAGAATATTTATTCTTTGTAAGAAATCAGTTTCTAGATCAGGTTTCACTAACGTATTCTTTTCGCGAGTCAAATGTATGGTGGTTATATTTTGTTATCAAATATGTATTGCTATTATTTTTACTATACAAGTATATTTTTATAATTTTATATTGTTTTGACAGCAGTTTGGTGGTTAACTATTTTCCCATAGCTGGGACCACGAAAAGTGCTACCACACCTCGAAGGATTTAACAAGGAAGAAAGAAATTAGGTGAAATACAATGTCCATACGGTGGTTTGAAACTGTTATTTTGTTTGTTTGTTTTGTTTTTCTTTGTCACGTGAGCGTGATTCTGTTTTCTTCGTTTTCAAACTCTGCGGGGTCACCTGACAGTGACGTATGGTACATGTGGTGAACAAGATTCAAAATCGGAAGTTGACGTTTCTGTTGCTGAAATACATGTGATTTTTTTTTTTACTGCGCAGGAGAATTACGCATAACTTCCGAGTAGAAAATGGAGAAAAAGTAGTCAGTTATTTCAACCAATAAAACGTTTTCGCTCTTAAAATCAGACCTACTCCTCTGAGTCAGGCTAAACCCATAAAGAAGCTAAACAATTCAATTCAGAACAATAAAACATCCTACTACCGAATGTGTCATTTCCGTGTTCTCTCTGCGTGTTTTCTATGTTTCCGTGTTTTACCACCGCTACCTCCAACCGTATGTGTATCGAACTTTATTATTATTTTCTAAGGTAAGAATATTTTATTCTTTTGACAGTAATCTCCAGAAAAAGAATATCGGTGAAATATATAAATAAAATGTTTTACTGCGTGAAATGTATTTTAGTCCATGAATTACTTTCGTATCGAGAAAATTGGTCGAAAACAATTATTCGAAAAGAACAATTCGAAAGAAACATTTATTCGAACTGCAAAGTGTTTGAAAATTAATCGAAAGTACAATTATACTAAATGATATTTATTTGAAATACTTATGTCTTGAAATACTTATGTGGTCTTGCTTTGAGACAGACAATGCTGATTTGCCTAGAGCTAATAATGAAGGATGGTATAAGGCTTTTTTTGCAGCAAGTGTCATCCCAACGTCCCCTAATATGGAAATTCTTAGAGGATCTTGCAACAAATTCATTTTTCAAAAGTAAGAGACCGTCAAGAAGTAACTAGGAAAAATAGTTTCATCTTTTAACAAGTACTGTTCAGCAGTTGATTATTTGCGTGCAGTATCATATAACATATAGTTATAATGATTATCGAATAATTATCATTTGTGTATTTCCTCTTTTAATTTGTACATTTTTAATGTAGCATCCTGATACCACTTTCTAATCAATGTATAATTTTGTACATTTCTGTGCAAAAAAGTGGATCAGAGAGCCTGCTCGGCTTAGTACATATTTTCCGGAAATATCAGCTACTAATTGGTCAATAAACACACAAGTGGGCGTTGAAATTAACCCACGTACATATATTTTTACAGCGTGTGACCAAGTCAAGTTTCCCGCCAAGGTGCTGTTATCCTGTCACGTGATTACATTATCTATAAATATCAGACACTAGCTTGCTTTCTCTCTCTCTTTTCTTCATTCGCCTAAGATGTGATCTTCAGCATTCTAGTTTCGGCCATGGACGGTCAGATGGACGGTCAGATGCTAAAAGTACGTACGAACTTTTCCAACCTACATTACAAATATACAGAATATTACCAAACCTGCAACAAGAACTTTTCTCTTTGAAATATTCTTCGAAAACTATAGTTTAGTAATTAATCCAAATTTTGTGAGTTGAGATAAAAATATTCCCAGTCTAAGAGACACAACTCCATCAGATCTTTAACTTCTACGCATGTACATCAACACACCAATAAATACAATGTTATGTTTTAAAACAATTTTGTTCTGTGTTGTATTTCATGTTTTGTGGTATTTTACCTTTAATATAAATTGTGTGGTCATGTAATTCAAGCAGCCGTAAACAAAAAAACTGTCCCTTCTTATTACCAAGTCACTACATTATGGTGGGGATCAGTTTGACCCCCTTAACATGCGGTATGCAGCCACACCAGTGTGTGGACATGCCCTGGTGCCCATAAACCAAACCCCAGCTCTGGGTTAAATAGCTCCACTGCATTCTGGAAATCTTCGGGAGAAGAAAAGGCTAAGGAGTAAACCCTACACAAACCCGGAGTGTAGCCCCTAAGGTGGATGGACGGCACTCTGTGCTACCTTGCGGCAATTCCTGCATACGCGCTGGTGCCAAACGGTGTTGGTTCATCCTCTCCTTTGGACTCTGCTAGCAAGGCGGAGAGGGGGAACTAGATGTCTGGGCAGGCACTGGCGCTACTTAATCGTCTCCCGAGACGGATGGATGCTGAACGAACATTATGGTAACTCTGACTTCTGAAACAAGAAGACCACTACATTATTGTAATAAAGGATTTTGCATTTCGAATAATTATCATTTAGTATAATTGTCCTTTCGATTAATTTTCATTGAAACATTTTAAAATTCGAATAAATGTCATTCGAATAATTATTTTCGAGCGCTGTTTCCATAATCATTACTTTATATATATTGTTTGAATTCATGACTTTTTATTTGAAAATTTAAAGATGAAAACTTTCACCTTTGTCATGTCTTTTTAAATAGTATTTTATTCCTTTATTTGGATAAACCGTGCCCTTAAAGCAGAAGCAGGTTTACGACACATAAAGGGTTTATAGGTGGGTGTCCATCAGTATCTCTTCTGATACTTCACTTGGATATTTAAAGACTTAAAGGAAAAGAGTGAACTTGAGGTTTTAAATATATTTTGTAATACCTATGGAAGTGAATTTTGGACAATCTTCACACAGATGAAGAAGCGAGTTGAAGAAACAGGAATGTGTTTCTACAGACGGATGCTGAGAATACCATGGACAGAAGATTAGAACAAGAGCGAAGCTTTACAAAAAATGGAAGCAAAGCAGGAAACTTATTCTCCAAGTAGAGAGAGTCGAGATTTCAAGGGTTAATAATGATGAAAGTGGGCTGGCATAGGTCGACCTTCACAGTAGGTATTGAAAGCGATAACGACTACTTCATGAGCTTGTGGAAATGGTTGGCAAAATAGGGATAAGGAAATATATAGCAAAAACATAAATTTTACTAAGTGCTACAATGAACAGGAAATTGTGGTGAGCTGCGATCGCCTACGTTCTGTAGGAGCATGTCATACAGAATAAGAAGAAATGCAAAGTGGAAACAAAAATTTGACAGTCTGAAGGCAAGAGGGAGAGAACGCATAACCTACCTACATCGCTTGAGAAAATGGACGGAGGAACAAGTTTTAGAAGAGATAACAAAAAGAAAAATAATATTAAGAACTACAAAAGACAGAACCTGTCTGCAGAGCCATTATCGCCAACATCCGACAGAGACACGGTACATAGAAGAAGAAGAATGTAGGATTTAAATAACTATTTGTTGTTTTGACAAATATGTAGAACTTTTAAAATTTATTGTCTTTTCTTTACAATTGATTTAGCTGGGCCCTATTTTATTATAGAGCTGTGTATTATATTACTGTAATTATAGAGCTGTGTATTATACTACTGTAATTCTGTGTCATGAGTTCTCCGATGGAAATTTGGTTATAATTATGAAAAATGAGTTTACGAGAGTGAGTTGTGGTTTTATACGCCTATAAGATTTTGTTATTTTTTAGTTATTTTCAAATATACGATCTCCAATTCTGTAAATAGATTTCTAAACAGATTGTTCTTATATAGTTTATTTGTTTTTTTCGTGAGTTTTTAGTGAATCAACATCAAGTCTTTTAACATTTTTGCAATACATAATGGATCGGAAATGTTGATTATTATTTGTAGGTTTTAAATATTTATGGATTATATGTCTGCAGCTATTTTGTCTTATTTATATTACTTTGATTCATAAATTGCATCTTTTTTGCTTATTAATTTTATTCTTAAAAATGTCCTATTAAATTTTATACAATTATATATTCACCATTATTTCCATGACTACTTTCCATTTACTAGGCAGTTAACTCTTCGTTACATTTGAGAAAATTCCGAGTTTTTATGTGAAAATGTTTTTGATAAATGCTTAAAGTTGGTTTCCATTAGAAATCACCTTCCCATCAAAGCGTTTTACAATAATCGAAAAGTGTAATAATCGGCTGATCCATGGACATATGAATATGGTGGATGGGATAGAACAGAGTAATCGGCTTTCATTTTTATTCTTGCTCTATGCAGCCTTGTGTTGTCATGAATGAAAACAATGTCTTTCTAATCCACTGTGTAGGCTGCCATTGTCGGAAAAAATCTGTTGTATGTTAGTTTACTTTAAATTTATTCTTAAATAATACGATTGAATAGTTGTTAGGATAATACATTTGTTGAATCGATTCGGAAAAATATAAATTTCTCATGATTCAATTTAATATATTCTGTGCATCATGTTGTTCCTACTGTATTCCAAAGCTTGCTAGTGGTTAGTTTTCTTTAGAATGTTATTTGTTTGTCGAGGAGATAATTTTGAAAATCAATATTGATGGTTATTTAGTTTAGTAATACCTTCTTCATGTCGTTAACATTTTTAGAACAGATTATGTTTTCATTTTATACATATATATATGTATATATATATATATATATATATATATATATATATATATTAAATAAATTTATTTATTTATATAATAATTATTATTTATTATAGGTTATTATCTATTGTTTTTTTTTCATATAAATATTTTATTTTATATATATATATATATATATATATATATATATATATATATATATATATACATATATATATATATATATGTATGTGTGTGTGTGTGTGTGTGTGTGTGTATCTTCCGTATATTTAAAACACAAAGCCGAAACAATTTAGGCTTGTGTTTATTGATTTTCTATAAAATCCTTTCGTAATCACGTTTATATAATATATATATATATATATAACGTATATTTCTCCGTAGTGGACTGCATATTAAAGTTAGTTTTTTTAAAATATTCATAAAAATTTGACAGTTTAAATTGAGTGTTTTGAAATTGGTTCGAATGAGCGTGAGGACACCCGAATTAAATAAAGACTGTTGCCTAAATATACACAGAACAATCCTTTAAAATGCATGTTGTAAAATGTGAAAGTATTCTGAAAAACATAATATAAAATAAAAAATATTTATGAACAATAACATAAGATATTTACCCAAACATGTTTGAAAGAATTATTGCTGTGGAAATAGAGCTAATTCATATATATATATATATATATATATATATATATATATATATATATATATATATATATATATATATATATATATATATATAGACACAAATATATAAGTAAATGCTCTGTTTATAATAAAAACAACGTTAACCGGTCTGAATAACCGAGAAATTTCATAGAAAATATGCGTCGTCCCAAAAAAATTAAACCTGCACCCGACGCGGAACCGTCATATAGCATGCCGGGCTATACCATTTTAGCTACGAAGGTATCGTCTGATTAGCAAGGTCGAATTACTGCTTTTAAACTACAAATTTCTCATGTTAGCGGAAGCATATCTTCTATGAAATTTCTCGCATATTCAAGCCGGTAAATGTTATTAATACTGTTTATTATAAACAGAGCAATTACTGAAATATTTGTGTCTATATAAAAAACGCATAACAATAAAATATATTAACATAATTGTCGGACGTTGTCCATTTCATAATATATATATATATATATATATATATATATATATATATATATATATATATATATATATATATGAGGTCTTTGCTGTGGTGCTAAGACCCTTCGAATTTAAGCGCAGTATCAGGCTGGCGACGAGGTCTTTACCGTTGAGGTGCCAGGATGTAACCGTAAGTTCTATTCTGACATTTTTTTTTCTCGCTTGTGGAACTCCCTTCCGGCTCCATGATTTCCAGCCTACTACAAAAAATTTAAATGGAATGTCAATGGCTATCTGTTGTCGACCTGATTACTCTTCCACTGTTCTCGCTCCTTAGCAATGAGATTTTGTTCCTTACAAAAAATCATGTGTGCTATTTCTGGAGAATAACGATTTAAGGTGAGCAGTGTTTATAATTAAAGTGCAAATTATTTTCAGATATAGCATTAATAACAATAAATTAAATTCAAATTAAATGTTCAAGTATCCTTATCCCTTGGAGAGCAGATAGGCGAAATTGCGACTCAGGAAAGATAAATATCGCTATCTATCTTGCTCGATCGCTATATATATAAAGTGTTTAGAACTATTTGTATAAATAAGAGAAATGTGCTCAGTACTGTAGATAGATGTATTTTTAAATATACATATACCGTCAACCAATTATCTGTCAATCTATGGAAAAACAATATATAATTCACCTTTGATGGAAACAATATATAATCTACCTATGAGAATACAATATATAATTTTTATATATCAAGAACATTTTTATTTCAAAAAGCTATGATAAAATGGAAATTTATCCGTGTAACGCGTTACAACCTTTCCGACTTCATAGTAATAAAATGATGTTTCCGTTGATACGACAACGCATGCGCACCTAGGAAAGGGGACGCTGTGAATTTTAAATGTTAATTTTTTTCCACTTTATCATACTGTTTTCTCTGATATTTATGTACGGATATGACGACAAATACTTTCAGCAATACTTTTACCTTGCCATAAATGGAAGATTAGCTGCCGTAATTTTATAAGTATGCATCAAATTCTAAAATTCTTATTTCTCTTTTAGCCGTATTGAGAACATTCACATTTCACATGACATATTCCGACCTTACAGCAAAAAAATGAAAAAGTACACATTTGGAGGTAGCTAGCTTCTTAATAGTGACAAAGAGAGTAGGTACAAAGCCATGTGTTTCTAGCCGGAACCTACTATGGAGTAACCTACATTGACCTACACTAAGAACACTTCATCTGTTATAGCCTTGCAGATGTGAGCAACAAGGAACAAGCCATATTGACAGAATTAAAAAGCGATTACACGTTCTTGTGGGTGTTAACTGATTTTCTTCCCTGGAATCCTTTTACCACAGACGTAAGTTCGCAAGCCAATCGCTATTCTATCACTATTTCCATGGCATGTATCCGGACGACTTCCGTTCTTTAGTAGCAACAGAGTTCAGACATTTATAGTCAAGAACCCCTTTTCTATATTCATTTGGTTGAATCAGAATTGTTCCAAAGCTAATCTTCTGGTATGAAGGATGTTCCACTCAGATCTTATTCGCAAGAAACCCTAAACCGTCTAGATGCTTTCCCGAATACCAACATCTTAACTACTTCAAATGTGACGTAAATCGTTAATTACCGTTTATATCCTCACAATCTTGGACACCTCGCTAGATGGGTTACAACTGAAAAGTGAGTTCGTTCCTCACTAGGTGCTCCATACTTGCGGCACATCTAAGCTACGCTTAGAAAATAACCATATCCTCACAATCTTCATTTTCTACTCCCACCTTTTACATTCATATCACACATCTCGTTCAGTAAAACTCTAGCCTGAGAGACTCTTTAGCCTTGTATAGGGCGGTCATTTATATAACATAAATACGTCATCTCGTTTAGTCCACCTGGTTTAATGCAGCCTCACTCTTTTGTTACTTAAGTTTATGCGGTTACTTTCCAACATCCTGCGGTGTGAAACTTATTCATGGTCCTTGCAGTTACCTGTCTTGCACTCTACCAGTGAATGATTCCCTGAAGTGCTGCTAATCAATGTCACTTAGAAGAATTAAGAGCGTTATTGACGTCAACTTGTGAAGGCGCTGTGGGATTGAGAAAACCCAAACAGACCATAGCCTGTTTCTTCTTAAATCTTGAGAGACGTTTCAGACATTAATTGCACCCATTCACAAATGAAAGAAGTGACATGATGTCATTGCAAACATCGCCACTCTTGCTCGATTGGCGTGTTTTCTTGTCTTATCGCTTCGGTAATAGTAATTTCATCTTGTCGTTGTTTCCAGTACGTTTAAAAATAAAATAAAATAACACAGAACGATAAATAAAAAGAAAATGAAACTGAAACAGAGTTTTTGTTTTACTGACATAATTTCTTATTCAGTTCTGTCTTTATACACATCCCTAATTGAATTATGTTTTTTTTATCTTTCTTCTCTTTCTCTTAAACTTATTTTGTATTCACCTTCTTTGTGTTTTATGCCTTCTTTGTGCTTATATTTGCCTTCTTCATTTATTCTATAGTGTGTCGTGCTTTTTTCTCACAGATTGTCAGCGAAAGTATTACAGTTTCTGTGTGCACTTTTTCTCACGTTTTCAGCCCTGCCCCATTCGTGCTCTCATTTGCCTTTGAAATTTTCTTCTTTATCTGTATACACTGTCTTTTTCATCCACTTTATCGGGTATGTCTTATTCGTGCTCTTATTTGCCTTCTTTTGTCTAGATTGTGCCGTGCTATTTTCTTACAGTTTGTCAGTTAAAGTACTGCATTTTCTGTGTGCACTTTTTCTCACGTTTTCAGCCCTGCCCCATTTGTGCTCTTATTTGCCTTCTGTTTTTTTTTCTACATTATCTCGTAAATTTTTCTCACAGTTTCTCTGCCAAATTACAGAATTCTCTGTGTGAGCTTTTATTTTTCTATCTTTTTAACCGTGCCTTATTTGTATGTGTTTTATTTTTGCATTTGAATAATCTCTTTTTTCTGTATACACTGTTCTTTTGCCCCGGTTTGTTAGGTATGCCTTATTTGTGATTTTTTTGCCTTTGGAATTATATCTTTTTTTCTCTATACACTTTCTTTTGCCCCGGTTTGTTACGTATGCCTTATTTCTTTTTGAATTTTGAATTTTCTCTTTTTTCCTGTATACACTTTATTTTGACCCGGTTTGTTTGGTATACTTTATTTGTGTTAGTTTTTGCCTTTTGAATTTTCTCTTTTTTTTTCTGTAAACACTTTCTTTTGCCACAGTTTGTTAGGCATGCCATCTTTGTGTTATTTTTGCCTTTTGAATTTTCTCTTTTTTCCCTGTAAACACTTTCTTTTGCCCCGGTTTGTTAGGTATGCCATATTTGTGTTAGTTTTTGGCTTTTGATTTCCTCTTTTTTTCAATATACACTTTCTTTTGTCCCGCTTTTGTAGGTATGCCTTATTTGTGTTTTTATTTTTTGCTTTTGAATTTTCTCTTTTTTTCTGTCTACACTTTCTTTTACCCCCGCTTTGTTAGGTTTGCCTTATTTGAGTTCTTGTTTGCCTTTATTGTCTAGATTGCGTGGTGCTTTTTTCTCAGTTTGTCAACTAAAGTACTGCATTGTCTGTATGCATTTCTTCTCACTTTTTCAGCTGTGTCTCATTTGTGCTCTTATTTGCCTTTTGTATTTTCTCCTTTGTCTGTATACTCTTCCTTTTCCCTCGATTTGTCAGGTGTGTCATATTTGTACTCTTAGTTGCCTTTTCCTTTTTTTCTAGATTGTGCCGTGCTTTTTTTCCTCACACTTTCTCTGCTAATAGACAGCATTGTCTCTGTGCTTTTTTAAATTTTTCTCTCTTTTTAACCGTGCCTTATTTGTGCTCTTATTTGTCTTTTGAATTTTCTCCTTTGTTTTTGATGCTCTTGTTTTTTTCCAAGCTTTGTCATCTTTGCCTTATTTGTGCTGTTATTTTCATTCTTTACCTTCTTTGTCTCCGTGCTCTTTTTTCCTCTCTTTATCATCTATGCATTCCTTGTGCTGTCATATGCATTCTCTACACCTTTTTCCTTTGTGCTCTTTTTTATACCACTTTTTGTCAGATAAGGCTTCTTTGTGCTCTTGTTTGCCTTCTATATCTTCTTTGTCTCCGTGCTCTTTTTTCCTCTCTTTATCATCTATGCATTCCTTGTGCTGTCATTTGCATTCTCTACACCTTTTTCCTTTGTGCTCTTTCTTATACCTCTTTTTGTCAGATAAGCCTTCTTTGTGCTCTTGTTTGCCTTCTATATCTTCTTTGTCTCCGTGCTCTTTTTTCCTCTCTTTGTCATCTATGCATTCCTTGTGCTGTCATATGCATTCTCTACACCTTTTTCCTTTGTGCTCTTTTTTATACCTCTTTTGTCAGATAAGCCTTCTTTGTGCTCTTGTTTGCCTTCTATATCTTCTTTGTCTCCGTGCTCTTTTTCCCTCTCTTTATCATCTATGCATTCCTTGTGCTGTCATTTGCATTCTCTACACCTTTTTCCTTTGTGCTCTTTCTTATACCTCTTTTTGTCAGATAAGCCTTCTTTGTGCTCTTGTTTGCCTTCTATATCTTCTTTGTCTCCGTGCTCTTTTTTCCTCTCTTTGTCATCTATGCATTCCTTGTGCTGTCATATGCATTCTCTACACCTTTTTCCTTTGTGCTCTTTTTTATACCACTTTTTGTCAGATAAGCCTTCTTTGTGCTCTTGTTTGCCTTCTATATCTTCTTTGTCTCCGTGCTCTTTTTTCCTCTCTTTATCATCTATGCATTCCTTGTGCTGTCATTTGCATTCTCTACATCTTTTTCCTTTGTGCTCTTTCTTATACCTCTTTTTGTCAGATAAGCCTTCTTTGTGCTCTTGTTTGCCTTCTATATCTTCTTTGTCTCCGTGCTCTTTTTTCCTCTCTTTGTCATCTATGCATTCCTTGTGCTGTCATATGCATTTTCTACACCTTTTTCCTTTGTGCTCTTTTTTATACCTCTTTTTGTCAGATAAGCCTTCTTTGTGCTCTTGTTTGCCTTCTATATCTTCTTTGTCTCCGTGCTCTTTTTCCCTCTCTTTATCATCTATGCATTCCTTGTGCTGTCATTTGCATTCTCTACACCTTTTTCTTTTGTGCTCTTTTTTATACCTCTTTTTGTCAGATAAGCCTTCTTTGTGCTCTTGTTTGCCTTCTATATCTTCTTTGTCTCCGTGCTCTTTTTTCCTCTCTTTGTCATCTATGCATTCCTTGTGCTGTCATATGCATTCTCTACACCTTTTTCCTTTGTGCTCTTTTTTATACCTCTTTTTGTCAGATAAGCCTTCTTTGTGCTCTTGTTTGCCTTCTATATCTTCTTTGTCTCCGTGCTCTTTTTCCCTCTCTTTATCATCTATGCATTCCTTGTGCTGTCATTTGCATTCTCTACACCTTTTTCTTTTGTGCTCTTTTTTATACCTCTTTTTGTCAGATAAGCCTTCTTTGTGCTCTTGTTTGCCTTCTATATCTTCTTTGTCTCCGTGCTCTTTTTTCCTCTCTTTGTCATCTATGCATTCCTTGTGCTGTCATATGCATTCTCTACACCTTTTTCCTTTGTGCTCTTTTTTATACCTCTTTTTGTCAGATAAGCCTTCTTTGTGCTCTTGTTTGCCTTGTATATCTTCTTTGTCTCCGTGCTCTTTTTTCCTCTCTTTGTCATCTATGCATTCCTTGTGCTGTCATATGCATTCTGTACACCTTTTTCCTTTGTGCTCTTTTTTATACCTCTTTTTGTCAGATAAGCCTTCTTTGTGCTCTTGTTTGCCTTCTATATCTTCTTTGTCTCCGTGCTCTTTTTTCCTCTCTTTGTCATCTATGCATTCCTTGTGCTGTCATATGCATTCTCTACACCTTTTTCCTTTGTGCTCTTTTTCATACCTCTTTTTGTCAGATAAGCCTTCTTTGTGCTCTTGTTTGCCTTCTATATCTTCTTTGTCTCCGTGCTCTTTTTTCCTCTCTTTATCATCTATGCATTCCTTGTGTTGTCATTTGCATTCTGTACACCTTTTTCCTTTGTGCTCTTTTTTATACCTCTTTTTGTCAGATCAGCCTTCTTTGTGCTCTTGTTTGCCTTCTATATCTTCTTTGTCTCCGTGCTCTTTTTTCCTCTCTTTGTCATCTATGCATTCCTTGTGCTGTCATATGCATTCTCTACACCTTTTTCCTTTGTGCTCTTTTTTATACCTCTTTTTGTCAGATAAGCCTTTTTTGTGCTCTTGTTTGCCTTCTATATCTTCTTTGTCTCCGTGCTCTTTTTTCCTCTCTTTGTCATCTATGCATTCCTTGTGCTGTCATATGCATTCTCTACACCTTTTTCCTTTGTGCTCTTTTTTATACCTCTTTTTGTCAGATAAGCCTTCTTTGTGCTCTTGTTTGCCTTCTATATCTTCTTTGTCTCCGTGCTCTTTTTTCCTCTCTTTGTCATCTATGCATTCCTTGTGCTGTCATATGCATTCTCTACACCTTTTTCCTTTGTGCTCTTTTTTATACCTCTTTTTGTCAGATAAGCCTTCTTTGTGCTCTTGTTTGCCTTCTATATCTTCTTTGTCTCCGTGCTCTTTTTTCCTCTCTTTGTCATCTATGCATTCCTTGTGCTGTCATATGCATTCTCTACACCTTTCTTCCTTTCTGCTCTTTTTTATACCTCTTTTTGTCAGATAAGCCTTCTTTGTGCTCTTGTTTGCCTTCTATATCTTCTTTGTCTCCGTGCTCTTTTTTCCTCTCTTTATCATCTATGCATTCCTTGTGTTGTCATTTGCATTCTGTACACCTTTTTCCTTTGTGCTCTTTTTTATACCTCTTTTTGTCAGATAAGCCTTCTTTGTGCTCTTGTTTGCCTTCTATATCTTCTTTGTCTCCGTGCTCTTTTTTCCTCTCTTTGTCATCTATGCATTCCTTGTGCTGTCATATGCATTCTCTACACCTTTTTCCTTTGTGCTCTTTTTTATACCTCTTTTTGTCAGATAAGCCTTCTTTGTGCTCTTGTTTGCCTTCTATATCTTCTTTGTCTCCGTGCTCTTTTTTCCTCTCTTTGTCATCTATGCATTCCTTGTGCTGTCATATGCATTCTCTACACCTTTTTCCTTTGTGCTCTTTTTTATACCTCTTTTTGTCAGATAAGCCTTCTTTGTGCTCTTGTTTGCCTTCTATATCTTCTTTCTCTCCGTCCTCTTTTTTCCTCTCTTTATCATCTATGCATTCCTTGTGCTGTCATTTGCATTCTCTACACCTTTTTCCTTTGTGCTCTTTTTTATACCTCTTTTTGTCAGATAAGCCTTCTTTGTGCTCTTGTTTGCCTTCTATATCTTCTTTGTCTCCGTGCTCTTTTTTCCTCTCTTTATCATCTATGCATTCCTTATGCTGTCATTTGCATTCTCTACACCTTTTTCCTTTGTGCTCTTTTTTATACCTCTTTTTGACAGATAAGCCTTCTTTGTGCTCTTGTTTGCCTTCTATATCTTCTTTGTCTCCGTACTCTTTTTTCCTCTCTTTATCATCTATGCATTCCTTGTGCTGTCATTTGCATTCTCTACACCTTTTTCCTTTGTGCTTTTTTTTATACCTCTTTTTGTCAGATAAGCCTTCTTTGTGCTCTTGTTTGCCTTCTATATCTTCTTTGTCTCCGTGCTCTTTTTTCCTCTCTTTATCATCTATGCATTCCTTGTGCTGTCATTTGCATTCTCTACACCTTTTTCCTTTGTGCTCTTTTTTATACCTCTTTTTGTCAGATAAGCCTTCTTTGTGCTCTTGTTTGCCTTCTATATCTTCTTTGTCTCCGTGCTCTTTTTTCCTCTCTTTATCATCTATGCATTCCTTGTGCTGTCATATGCATTCTCTACACCTTTTTCCTTTGTGCTCTTTTTTATACCTCTTTTTGTCAGATAAGCCTTCTTTGTGCTCTTGTTTGCCTTCTATATCTTCTTTGTCTCCGTGCTCTTTTTTCCTCTCTTTATCATCTATGCATTCCTTGTGCTGTCATATGCATTCTCTACACCTTTTTCCTTTGTGCTCTTTTTTATACCTCTTTTTGTCAGATAAGCCTTCTTTGTGCTCTTGTTTGCCTTCTATATCTTCTTTGTCTCCGTGCTCTTTTTTCCTCTCTTTATCATCTATGCATTCCTTATGCTGTCATTTGCATTCTCTACACCTTTTTCCTTTGTGCTCTTTTTTATACCTCTTTTTGACAGATAAGCCTTCTTTGTGCTCTTGTTTGCCTTCTATATCTTCTTTGTCTCCGTACTCTTTTTTCCTCTCTTTATCATCTATGCATTCCTTGTGCTGTCATTTGCATTCTCTACACCTTTTTCCTTTGTGCTTTTTTTTATACCTCTTTTTGTCAGATAAGCCTTCTTTGTGCTCTTGTTTGCCTTCTATATCTTCTTTGTCTCCGTGCTCTTTTTTCCTCTCTTTATCATCTATGCATTCCTTGTGCTGTCATTTGCATTCTCTACACCTTTTTCCTTTGTGCTCTTTTTTATACCTCTTTTTGTCAGATAAGCCTTCTTTGTGCTCTTGTTTGCCTTCTATATCTTCTTTGTCTCCGTGCTCTTTTTTCCTCTCTTTATCATCTATGCATTCCTTGTGCTGTCATATGCATTCTCTACACCTTTTTCCTTTGTGCTCTTTTTTATACCTCTTTTTGTCAGATAAGCCTTCTTTGTGCTCTTGTTTGCCTTCTATATCTTCTTTGTCTCCGTGCTCTTTTTTCCTCTCTTTATCATCTATGCATTCCTTGTGCTGTCATATGCATTCTCTACACCTTTTTCCTTTGTGCTCTTTTTTATACCTCTTTTTGTCAGATAAGCCTTCTTTGTGCTCTTGTTTGCCTTCTATATCTTCTTTGTCTCCGTACTCTTTTTTCCTCTCTTTATCATCTATGCATTCCTTGTGCTGTCATATGCATTCTCTACACCTTTTTCCTTTGTGCTCTTTTTTATACCTCTTTTTGTCAGATAAGCCTTCTTTGTGCTCTTGTTTGCCTTCTATATCTTCTTTGTCTCCGTGCTCTTTTTTCCTCTCTTTATCATCTATGCATTCCTTGTGCTGTCATATGCATTCTCTACACCTTTTTCCTTTGTGCTCTTTTTTATACCTCTTTTTGTCAGATAAGCCTTCTTTGTGCTCTTGTTTGCCTTCTATATCTTCTTTGTCTCCGTACTCTTTTTTCCTCTCTTTATCATCTATGCATTCCTTGTGCTGTCATATGCATTCTCTACACCTTTTTCCTTTGTGCTCTTTTTTATACCTCTTTTTGTCAGATAAGCCTTCTTTGTGCTCTTGTTTGCCTTCTATATCTTCTTTGTCTCCGTGCTCTTTTTTCCTCTCTTTATCATCTATGCATTCCTTGTGCTGTCATATGCATTCTCTACACCTTTTTCCTTTGTGCTCTTTTTTATACCTCTTTTTGTCAGATAAGCCTTCTTTGTGCTCTTGTTTGCCTTCTATATCTTCTTTGTCTCCGTGCTCTTTTTTCCTCTCTTTATCATCTATGCATTCTTTATGCTGTCATTTGCATTCTCTACACCTTTTTCCTTTGTGCTCTTTTTTATACCTCTTTTTGACAGATAAGCCTTCTTTGTGCTCTTGTTTGCCTTCTATATCTTCTTTGTCTCCGTGCTCTTTTTTCCTCTCTTTATCATCTATGCATTCCTTATGCTGTCATTTGCATTCTCTACACCTTTTTCCTTTGTGCTCTTTTTTATACCTCTTTTTGACAGATAAGCCTTCTTTGTGCTCTTGTTTGCCTTCTATATCTTCTTTGTCTCCGTGCTCTTTTTTCCTCTCTTTATCATCTATGCATTCCTTGTGCTGTCATATGCATTCTCTACACCTTTTTCCTTTGTGCTCTTTTTTATACCTCTTTTTGTCAGATAAGGCTTCTTTGTGCTCTTGTTTGCCTTCTATATCTTCTTTGTCTCCGTGCTCTTTTTTCCTCTCTTTATCATCTATGCATTCCTTGTGTTGTCATTTGCATTCTCTACACCTTTTTCCTTTGTGCTCTTTTTTATACCTCTTTTTGTCAGATAAGCCTTCTTTGTGCTCTTGTTTGCCTTCTATATCTTCTTTGTCTCCGTGCTCTTTTTTCCTCTCTTTGTCATCTATGCATTCCTTGTGCTGTCATATGCATTCTCTACACCTTTTTCCTTTCTGCTCTTTTTTATACCTCTTTTTGTCAGATAAGCCTTCTTTGTGCTCTTGTTTGCCTTCTATATCTTCTTTGTCTCCGTGCTCTTTTTTCCTCTCTTTATCATCTATGCATTCCTTGTGCTGTCATTTGCATTCTCTACACCTTTTTCCTTTGTGCTCTTTTTTATACATCTTTTTGTCAGATAAGCCTTCTTTATGCTCTTGTTTGCCTTCTATATCTTCTTTGTCTCCGTGCTCTTTTTTCCTCTCTTTATCATCTATGCATTCCTTGTGCTGTCATATGCATTCTCTACACCTTTTTCCTTTGTGCTCTTTTTTATACCTCTTTTTGACAGATAAGCCTTCTTTGTGCTCTTGTTTGCCTTCTATATCTTCTTTGTCTCCGTGCTCTTTTTTCCTCTCTTTATCATCTATGCATTCCTTGTGCTGTCATATGCATTCTCTACACCTTTTTCCCTTGTGCTCTTTCTTATACCTCTTTTTGTCAGATAAGCCTTCTTTGTGCTCTTGTTTGCCTTCTATATCTTCTTTGTCTCCGTGCTCTTTTTTCCACTCTTTGTCATCTATGCATTCTTTGTGCGGTCATTTGCATTCTCCAGCGCCAATCTCTTTGTGCTCTTTCTGATACCTCTTTTTGTCAGATAAGCCTTCTTTGTGCTCTTATGTACCCGTTTTGCCGTTCATTTAAACACAACGCCACTTCAGATCTCTTGATACTCGATTAGACATTACATTTGTCTATATTTCCGAGATGAGCTGTTGTAAATATTTATACTCTTTACATTGTTCGGACAGTGAACAAAACCGTTGGTTGGTTGATTGATCAAAATAGTTACTTGAGCCTAAGTGTTGTGAGAGGATAAAATCTTAAAGTGTTATCAAAGCGAATTAGCTGAGACATCCAAAGGCTTGGTACGTGGAATTAGAACAAATCTATCCATTCCGCGGATTCAATAAAGAGTTCTGTTCAAAATTTCAGCAAATATCACTTGAAGAAGTCCTGAGCGTACGACGGCCGAAACGTCGTGAATGTGACAGTAAAGTCGAGGAGAACTGTTCGAATAGGGTACATAGATATTAAATAGTATTTCAGTTCCCATTTCCTTGTTTCTAATGATTTTCCTATGTCTTAATATTTTGCTTATTTTCTGAAAGATCTCTTTCGCTCCGTCCTATATGTCGTATCGGATTTTCCGTAGTCTTTGACTACATTTACAAAATAATCGAATTTTTGTACCGCCTCCATTTTGACGTCCCCATTACATAGTTCACATGTCGAGTTCCTTCTTTTGCTGGCAACCGTGCATTCTCTTCTATTACAGTTAATAATCCGTTCATTTTGTTTTCGTTTACAATCGTGATTGCGTGTCTGTCGTAATAGATGAGAAATTATAGAACCAGGTTACCGGCTAATACACTTGGGAAAAAATATAAATATATATCTCCTTCCCCAACTATCGGTTAAATAATAGGACTTTATTCGGACAATTCATTGTTATTCTCAAAATCTCTTACATCTGTTAATGCAATATTTCACTTGCAATAATAATAATAATAATAATAATAATTATTATTATTATTATTATTATTATTATTATTATTATTATTATTATCACAATCAAAAATATATTTAATCTTTAAATAAAACTTAATGGTGATAATCCGTAAAAACAATCAATCCTTTACAATCGTAAAATATTACAATATGCCTTCAATTTTATTTCTGAGTCTGTCATCAACATCGTGCACTCCGCAGATGTTGTCACGGCTATGTGCGTTCATAATAAATCCTTTGTAGGCGTGTTGGTTCCTTTAGGATCGTCTTGCTTCAAAAAATCCGGTGAGAAAGGGAACCCTTGTCTTTTAACGTATATTAACCGTCTAAATTCGTAGAAAGAAAGTGAACAGTGTCATTTATTTATAAGAGCACGTGTGTACCGAAAATGATATATAGGGTTGTCAGATAAATTCGTTTGATGTTTTTATTTTCATTTATTTTAATCCTACTGTTCATCATCAATCTTAAAAAATCAATCAAAAATATAAAAGAATGAATAAAACACGTATAGGAAGAACAGTGCTAGAAAAAAAACATAAAGCAAAACGGTGAAAGTATTTTCTAAATTCATTCAAATAACATTGGATAAAAAACGAATTAATCTGATAACCTAATAAAAATGTAAAGATATTTTTTTTGCAAGTAAATGTGTTTCTTAATATTTTATTTGTTCCTGATGTTCTGTTTCCGGTCTCTTTCCGTTATTTGTCATTTTGGTCGTGTTAAAATGTTATAGTATGGAAGGTGATCATATTTACGGAAATGTTTGTGCAATCCGTGCCAAATCGCCTCAAGAAAATGCAAATAAAGTGTGTATGAATGAAAGGTCAACAAAAGAAATAAACACACACACACACACAGACACAAACACACACACACACACACAAACACACACACAGATATATATTCTACCCATATTTAAATTATTGAGTCAAATGACGTCGTAGTAGACAGCCTGGCAATAGTGTTTCTGCAAGAATCAGGACTGTCATCGCGGGTTATCGGCCTCAATGTTCAGTTTTATATTTTCATACGCTCTATCCCTGATATTGAGCACTTTAAACCATATGACATACATTAAAACTATATTTTATCGTATATATATATATATATATATATATATATATATATATGTATATGTGTATATATATATATATATATATATATATATATATATATATATATATATATATATATCTTGAGAAACCTCGGATGACTCAACTTGTAGACACCTAAGGGCAAATTGGTATCCAAGGGAAAAAATGGAAGTAAAAAAAGAAAGAACTAAAACATCAGAACAAGACGAAAAAAATTGTCAAGTGTGTTACGTCCTTATTCCAAAGAAAAAAAAACAAGCGAGTATAAAGACAACGAAAACGTAGAGGGCTCAATAAGCTAAGTAGTAGTAGTAGTCTTATTATATATATATATATATATATATATATATATATATATATATATATATGTGTGTGTGTGTGTGTGTGTGTGTGTGTGTGTGTGCGTGCGCACGCGCGTCTGTGTACATATTATGCGTTATATCTAATGAATACATGTGTTTCAGTTGACGTCATTTTTTTTTTTTAAACACGGATAAATTTATACCTACTGGTCTCTGAATTCGAAAAACCTAAGAAAGGATATCTGATTTTTTTAAACCAGCCGGGTTCCTTTGATGGAGTAATTTTTTTATCATTAAGCTCACAAAACATTTGTATATAGCTTATAGTTTCGAAATTTCTGAACGTGTTGCATACCGTCCTAGGTATGACGATAACCTACATCCGTGTCCTGGTTAAGAAGATAAACTACATCGCGTACTGGGTAAGACGATAAACTACATCCGCGTCCTGGGTAAGACGATAAACTACATCCGCGTCCTGGGTAAGACGATAAACTACATCCGCGTCCTGGGTATGACGATTACCTACATCCGTGTCTTGGGTAAGAAGATAAACTACATCCAATAGCAAGGCCTCTGATCAGGAGGATTTGAGGAGCGTGGAATCACGTCTTAATTGCTGGTGTTCCCAGGTTCACCCTGACCCGAGGTGGGAGCACCTTTTAGTGACCCAGCTAGCGTCATAGCACTATGAACGTGTAAAAATAGATTTTAATACCAGCAATACATTTTTGTAAAACAAATATTACAGAAACACATTTTTAAGAAAAAATTATTTCCAGCAGTACATTATTACCAGCAATTCGTTATCACCACCAATACAATATTTGGAAAAAATATTACCGGCAATATATTTTTTAAAGAAAAATATTTCCAGCAATAAAAATCTTCAAGGCATTAAATAACGCATTGATGTTGACATGCCGTAAAACAAAATAAACGAAACCAAATGAAAACAAAGAATACATATTCTATTCATACGAATCTATTATTAAAATCTTGTCGACATTAAATAACACATTGAGATGTTGATATGCAGTAAAACAAAAGAAACCAAACGAGATGCATGACATCCACTGGAAGTCGTAGAGCTGATGAAGTTCTTTAAGTACATGTCTCGAGTTCGTAACTTAGCTTCTGCGTTGACAGGTTCTTTTTACAAGGTCATTAGCGCGGCAGTGATATACAAACGCAGTCTCTACCGGATGTCCACTTGATTCACTGTTGAGGGATATCAAAAATTACGAAATAACAAAGCTTTGTGTAATTTAATTTCAGTAATCCGTCTTTAATTTTCAATCTTTTACGTCCTTTCAAATTTTTTGTTACACTGTAAAATAAAATAAAAAGTTTGAAGTCATAGTTATGTTGCTTAATGTTTTTTGTAAAGCGAATAGTTTATAGAATAGGTATTTAATTACTTATTTAATGACAGGCGTCGAGGAAACCCGATTTGACGTATTTCCTCTAAAGAAAAATGCACTCAATTAAAGGGACATAAATTAAACCCATTAAAATAATATTGAACTCAGAATGTTAAAAATTATAAATGCTTCCATTTGAAAGCAGAATTAAGAGCAGAGACTTCTATGAAAATAGGAAACCGACTAAAAGCGTTTTCTGTAAAGACTATGTGTTTAAATTTAACAAATAGTTTTTAATATGTATAACACAGGTAAAAACATATACATATTATTATATATCTGTCTATATTACTGAGATCAGGTATTACGTACATTATTTACATTATTCGGACTATTGTCCACATCATTGTCGCCATATTCATTACAACGTTTCGGCCGTTGTACGCTCCGGCCTTCTTCAGGTGGTTGGAATGTCGAACTGAAACCCATTATTTCGCTCACTGCGGTAGACTGTTCTAGTTCCACGTGCCCTGTTTAATGGATGTCAGTTATCAGTTACCGCCTGTCAATTTCACTCTGAAAGTGCTCCACTGCCTTAACCGGCTATGGAAGTCACACTCTCTGGGTCCTGCCACTTGATCTAACCAACGTCATTATCCACTGTGCCATGTGAACCCAGAGAGCGAAATAAAGGGTTCAGTTCGACATTCCAACCACCTAAAGAAGGCCAGAGCGTACAACGGCCGAAACGTTGTAAATGTAATAAATATGGCGACAAAGATGAGGACAATATGTATATTATTATGTATTGTTCGATAATTGAGTATGGAAAATAAAATAATATATATATATATATATATATATATATATATATATATATATATATATATATATATATATATATATATATATATATACATTATATGTCCGTTTATACACGCACACCCACACAAAACACACAAAACACACACACACACACACACACACACACACACACATATATATATATATATATATATAAAAGTGAACATTTAAATCAACACTCAGAGGCGACAGGCTGTTTCATGCTAGTTCCGGCGTGAAACACATCTGTTTAACTTCCATTATACGTCACTGATTATGGCCACTACGAGCAAGTTGTGATTTGTTTAACTATCAAAAGCAAACGTTTTTATTTAACATAAATGTGGAAAATCTGGCTTGCAGTTGCACAAAAATCTCAGTCACTGAAGTGTCTACAACGAAAAACAATAGTCCCGTCCAGGTGCAAAAGCTGCTAGTGGCGTCATGGGTAGCAGTACCTCAATCGTAACCACCGAAAATGTGTTATCTCTCCTGGTTGGTGGCTGATGCGTACAGTGTATCGCACGTGCGTATACCCGTTGTATGTAGGAAAAAAATAATCAGTTTACTGTTGAGTTGGTTAGATGTAGCCGTAATTTCTATGCTAGCAGTTTCTTTCCTCGCACTTCCGGCTCTATGCTTTCCAGCTAACTTTGATCTTAAAAAAGCAATGTAATGTCAATAGCTATCTACCATCTACCTGATTATTCTTCTTTTGGCCTCACTCCTTATTAAGGTTTCTGTTTTCTAATTATTCCACATCCAGTTTTAGTGGTATTCCTACCTTGCATGGGGTGAACGCGGTTAATATATATATATATATATATATATATATATATATATATATATATATATATATATATATATATATATATAAAACAGAAAGATTGTCCAAATAGTGTAACAATTGTCCAATTGTAAGATTAAGCTTGGAACCGCTGCATCTTAGAAATGATTAAAGATATCTTACTGGAATTCTCTGAGGTTTTATAACCCAGACTATACTTTGAGCAATAAGAATGCATAATTGCTATCCAAGCTTAACAGAAGAATCGTGACGAAATCGATTTTAAACGAAAATGTCATGTTCATCATTAATTAATCATAGCTAAGGATCGGAATATCCAGAAGGATTAAAATAAAGTTCAATTCCTGGATCATTTTTGCAAATTATTCAAGATGATCCTCGCCCTCTGTAATCTTCTAACTTTCTCACTTGGAGTAACAAGTTGCCTTCCCGTTTCATGTAGGGTTTCATTTCTAAGTCTGTTTTCACTGCTCTCATGCGTCAAAAGTTTTATGGATTGAGTTAGATTTTTGTAATTGATCTCTTTAGCTCTAGGTTGAAATGATGATCGTTCTTCATGTTGTGACCTCTTGAGCTAGTTTTTTGTTTCTCTCTTTTTAAAAATTATTCACCGTTCTCTTGAGAGTGCTTGAATGGACTTTGAAGATGGAAATCAGAGTATGAGTTTTGGTACCATTACTGAAGGCCTAAATGACCATTTTCCTCTCACAATTGCTCAGTTAGAAGGGCTGACACAAAATGATTTTAACCTGTTCTCTTTCTATCTAAATAAATGACAGTGTTTTCAGTGATTTCTACAACAAATGGTGCCAAGATGCCCAGTCGTCTTATCTGAAAACCTGTAATAAAAACTCAATTAGTTTTAGATATTAAAAATTTTGTGGGATGGAAAATTATGCTGTAACACCCGGTATACACACACACAAGCATACACACACACAAACACACACACAATTTTATATATATATATATATATATATATATATATATATATATATATATATATATATATTATTTTTCATGAACATAATAAAATAGGCAGCATATAATTTTATATTACAATGAGTTAATCATACCAATTTATACATAACGATCTCATCCTTCAGTGGATTAGTAGTAGTATAATGCTTATAATTGTGTCTACTAGTGAATGGATTTCGCCAATAATTGCATTAATATTGCTAATTTATTCAAGGTATGATTAACTCTTTGTAATATAAAATTATATATATATATATATATATATATATATATATATATATATATATATATATATATATATATATTCACTTTATCAGCGACACAATAATGCTGAACCTCTGACTTCTTCTTTCAAAATCAGGGACATGGATATCCAGTCATTTTTCTCTATTACCCCCTCTCTGTCTATCCTTCAACGCAATATTAATCGCTGTATAAGAACATTATTTTTTTTCCATCAATTCATCCTTACTCTACATCAGTCGCCTACATGCCACAATCTTTCACATTTTATTTCTGTCTTCCTAATTTCCTTCTGCTCCTCAAATGCTTAGCTTTCTCACCTGAATTATCATCTTTGCTATCGCGAAAGACACGTATCCTATCCTTACAATCATTCTCCTACTCAGAATAAATAAAATAAAGTGTGTTGCTTCTTAGGCAACCACTGACCAACCACTCTGTACTCGTTGAAAATCCTTACGGTATTTTATAAGTTCCGAGGATGACGTGTGATTATTTTAATCTCCACCAGGGAGATTATTTATTTTGGGATTTAAATATTCTTCGACTGAATTATAAATAAGCGTAAATCACATTCCAAATTAACCCAGGAAATTCTTCGGTTATGCAAAAAAATCTGGCTCATATTCTTCTTTCTCTCTATTTATTCCCTGTTACTTGCTCTCATATTTCTCATAATTTAACATATGGACAATTTCTAACAAACCGATCGTTAGATAAAGATTTGATGAAGCGAAAGTTAGATTTATTTCCGAAAAGGATTAATCTCTATTCAAACCGTCCTGTTTTGTATGGAAATTCTGGTTTGTATGAAATTTGAGACCAACTTCATTTCCGTCTAATGTATTCGAAAATTGATATAAACAATCCCAATAGAGTACATTGACATGGTTTAATGTACAGCAAGCTTGCTTTGATAGATCAATTACGACTTAGTGTGTTCTGTTCTCCCTGGGTTCTCCATAGTTTCGCCCTTGTGCCACATCTATGCTACGCTTAGTAAAAAGTAAACCGCTGTGAATCAGTTTCAAAGTCTGAGTTCATTTTAACATGTAAACATTAAATCCAATATGATGATAACGTATTTACAATTTACTACGTAAATATCCTTCTATTAGGTTGGTGCAAAAATAATGTCGTTTTTTGACGTTCAACTTATGTGAGAAAAACGACATTATTTTTGCATCAACCTAATAAGATTGAACCTGCATTTTTCCTCCTTTATGCAAGATATAATTCTAAACTAATATTAATAGTTATTTTAAACGTTTCCTTATAAGGAAATATTCGACGATCATTGACCGAGCTGCCAGTGCTACATTCCGAAGACATTTATAAAATATTTCTCTTCAAATAATTTTTCAAGAAAATAGGTTTCTCAAGTATAATAAATGTTATCACCGTTTCCAGTATTAAGGGAGGTTTCCTTACTAAATTTTGTTTGAGGTAGTGTGGAACGTCGATACCTTATACCATTATTTTCTATTCGAGTTACATGTACTTCCCATTTTAGCTGCTGCTAGTGTTGAAAAACTTAAGTGTTATGAATTCATTTATTTTGCAAATGATGATTAAGATTGAGATTTAATTGTAATTCTGCGATTCATTTGCTTGAAGTCACTTGTAACTGGATTTATGTACATCTAACTGTTTTGATATTTCTGAACGAGTTTGACGCCATGCTTAATATGCATATGAACGTATTTAGGTTCAGATGCTTGAAGCCATTTTTAGGCAACATTCCATCAGGTCTCGTGGACAGAATCACAAAGAAAAAGAATAACCAAATAACAGAATCTACATAAAATGAATAGTCTCAACACCACGAGCAACGAGGATGTAATATGATCCAAATTTTGAAGTTCCATGCGACTTCAAACAAAATGTTAGGAAGGAAGCCTCCATCAATACTGAAAAGAGTAATGATACTGAAGACGAGAAACCTTTTTCCTGAAGAAGTGTTTTCAGAGAAAGATTTCATAAATTTAAATCGACAAGAATTTTAACTGTTCGTCCCATGGACGTCAAGTGTTTCCTTATTAGGAAACGGCTCCCATTACCATTAACGAAATTACAAACATTTATACTTTGACACATGTAGAACTGCTAGGGAAAATTATCACATGCAGGTAATAAAGAGAAAACTATTAGCCTTGGGAAAGAAAGCAGTTATTGTTTCATATAGAAATTGAAATAATACTTGTGATTTCTTTTTTAATTTCTTTCAAGAAGAAGCCCGATATGTAGATAGATTTTCAATCACAGATCCTAATACAATGGGAAAAGAAAATATATGCATAAGATAAATTAATATGAAGATAAACATAATAATAATAATAATAATAATAATAATAATAATAATAATAATAATTATAATAATAATAATAATAATAATAATAATAATAATAATAATAATAATAATAATAACAACTTGAATGAAGATAGAGAAGAAACGGAATGCCCAGGGAATAATGTAACGGTAAAAAGAAAAGGATAAGATAAAAAAAGAAAAAAAAGTAGAACGGTAGATGTAGAAAGAAAAAAGAGGAATTAAGAGACTAAGGGTAAAGAAGAGGAGGGAGAGGAAGAAGAAATAATGAATAGAGATAAAGAAGAAACAGCAGCCGTAAGAGAAGAAAGATGCAGAAGGAAAAGGGAGTATTAATATAAAAATGACAGAAATGGAAAAGAGTAGATGATTGTATAAAAGGAAAGTAGAAGAGAAAGAGAAAGAAAAAAGGAAATAAATGTAAGAAGAAGAAGAAGAAGAAGAAGAAGAAGAAGAAGAAGAAGAAGAAGAAGAGGAGGAGGAGGAGGAGGAGGAGGAGGAGGAAGAAGAAGAAGAAGAAGAAGAAGAAGAAGAAGAAGAAGAAGAAGAAGAAGAAGAAGAAGAAGAAGAGGAGGAAGAAGAAGAAGAAGAAGAAGAAGAAGAGGAGGAGGAGGAGGAGGAGGAGGAGAAGGAGGAGAAGAAGAAGAAGAAGAAGAAGAAGAAGAAGAAGAAGAAGAAGAAGAAGAAGAAGATTATTTTAACAAGCAAATGTTTTATAAAAAGCAAATGATTGTTAACAAGCAAATGATTTTAGGAAGGTTATTTTGTACCTTGTCAAAAAATCCACGGAAATTTATCTTGCATAAGTTCAGCATGTGACATCCGCCTTGAGCTATAAGGCAGTGATTTCTAAATGTCGCTGACAAGCAGAGCAAAAATGTTGCCGGTAATCTCTGTTATTTACGTTCTCTCCTTGTGCACCAAGGAGGATTTTGAACAAGCAGAACCTAAGAAATGGTACCAGCTGAAACCTTCAGGGATATGTCCCGGTGAATTAGGGTAAACCCTATCGTTTCTGTAGCTGACCACAGAGTATGAAAAAAAAGACTTTGCTGAATACTGTATCTCCTCCAAAATTGTCTTACCTATGCTTAGTTGTTTAGTTTTGGAGGCACCGGAGGAAAGATACCGTCGTTGAATCTTGCATAAACCCTCTTTCACTATCCTCTTTAGCGATCTATCAGCAATATTCTGCTCTTTTGCCATCTCCCATATGCGTCTCTGTAGATTTCTTTTCATCATCTTCTTAACGGCTTCAATGACTCTCCGGGAACGTAGTGAACGCTTTCTTCTTGTTAATTGGTTGTAGTGATGTTGTTTCCTTCTCTTGAAACTTTTCCCATGCATTAAAAACAGTTTTTTTTTCTGTAAATATTCAACTGTTTTATGAACTCTCAGTTCTCCATATAGGTCATTTTTTAAAAATTGATCACGTTTTGTTTGATTCCCTATATTTAATTAAAATGTAAGAAATAAAACAGTAGAATGTACGGAAGTATTATGAAAGAATTGAAACGTTTTTTTTTACGAATAGTTATGTTTCAATTTACTTTTAAATTATTCGTATTTTGTTATGTTTAAATAATTTGTAAATATTTATGCTGTGCCTGATTGACTGGAATACGAATTCAGCACGAAGAACCTACTTTACGGGCCGATAACCGCTTTACGACTTTATAATTCCAGCCTCTCATACTCAAACGTAAACTAGTAGTATGCCAATTTTCATATATTCCAAGTGTTATCTTTGCCAATGTCAACCCAGTCTTTAACAGGAATTCTTCGATGATATCCGTTGTGCTATAAACAATGACTATATGAACCTCTAGTGTTGAGATTTTGAGAAACGCGGGAGATAAAAGAATTTTTAACCATTTTTAACTCTTGAAATATAGACAGGTATTGAAATATTTAATAATTCATAATTTAATTTTGCCTGATCGACGAATTATGGTCAAACGAATTGCTGATACCCTAGGTGTCTTCATGGCACGAAATCGTTTTCTAATTTATGGGAAGCTGATATTTAATAATCTTAGATTAAATTTGGCACACCCAGAGAGGATTGACGATATTAGTCACCAGTAATGGTCACTCAGCCTACCAATATTGACCACTACCTTAATCGATGTTGCGTAAATTAATAAGTAGTTGTTTATGGAGAAGCTATCTACCAGGAGTGTTACAAGATACTAGAGTCCCAATCGGAAACGAAATCGAGTAGAAACTTACAAGCAGTTTTGACGCTATTTTAGCAATCTGGTATTAAGCCTTTGGAGCGTCTTGTTACTGTTGGGAAAACATGGTTAGCCCACTAAAATATAGCGACCAAACAAAAGTCTGTGCTGAAGCAGCACTTTAGTTTTCCACTGCTGGAGATATTGAAGACAACGATGTTCGCTAAAAAGGTTATGGCCGAAGTCTTTGAGATATGAAAAGACGAAACTCTCCATCATGTGGTGACTAGAAGAAATCGTTGAAAATAAATGAGCTAGTGAAAAGGTGAAAAGATTTGTTGTGGGAGAGAAGAGGCTATTTTGCCGCGCTTGGTAAAATAGTCGACCGGGCTATTTTGCCGGTAAATATTTTATTATGAAGGCAGGTGAAGTTAACAATGAAACTACAGAGATTAAACGCAGAAGTTAATTTATTTTCACCATCAATTTTTAAGACAATTTAACATCTTTTCTCCCATCAATTATTAAAAGAAATATAGAACTCTCTGCAAATTTTAAGCACTTCAAGCATATTAGTGTCTGTAAATCCCAAACTTCGCTTGGGCGGGGTTCTCTTGACTACACTTCAGGTGCAGCCACTGAATACAATAATCACAGACCACGGAATGCATGTTTTGCAAATCCTACCGACACAGTTCACGCAATAATTATATACTTAGTTCTGAAAGGGTATTTCTATTTACTGGCAAATTAGCCTTGGTGTTTTTTTTTACCGGCATCAGCAAAATAGCCTATTTTTTTTCTCATTTTGCAGAACACTTCACGGTTCTAGCAAATAATGATTTTAATAAACATGGTGTTTACTTGTCTCTGTGTAGCCACCGTCTTTCACTGATCTTACTCCATTTGGCAATCCTCCCTTGTCAAAAAGTAAAATGCGAAGAAAGACTCGAATGATATGTAGTCGATAGCAAAAAAACAGAGCTGTATTTCATTAAGCTAAATTACCTGAAAATATTACATTTACTTGATACAGGATATTCCAAGTGTTTTGAACTGCGGGTTGAATATGTGAAATGCTAACAGCAATGATCGAATTAACCATTTCTATAGAAGAAAGATTCGGCATTATTGATCGAACAGTTAGCGTTATTCTCGATTGAATATCATAAAATATTTCCGATTAAAACAATTTTACAGGAAAATAAACTTCTCAAGTCCATTAAATGTTACTACGCCTTTTATTAACATTGACAGTTTGTTTTATTCCAGACCTTTTATTTTGGGTCTCAGTGAAAGTTAACAAATTAATTACATTATTATTTTCTCTTCTAATTACAAGTATTCTATATTTTTATTGCTATAGCTGTCCGAAATGTTCAAATGTGAGTTTTTTTTATCATTTATTGAGGCACTTTATAAACATGCAGCGTCGAATAAATGATCATTTTCTTTATGATTTATAAGATTTATTTGAATGCAATTTAAAATAACAATTTCAATAAACATGTTTTATACTAGCATTCACAAAATACAAGGCCCAAGTGCTACTCAATGTAGAGGATTAATGAATGATAGAGGTAAGTGCATATCAGGAAGATATGTACGATAGATAACGGTTGAGCGCAGACTTGTAGAGTTTAAGGTTATCGTGATCAGAGAAGCGTCCACTCGTGAGGAATACGAAAGGAATTAAATCATTTGATGGCAGATCACGCTAAAACCTCGATTATCGTTTGCTCACTGAAGCAATATCGAGCGAGTTCAGCATTTAGATTTGGCCCCCTGGGAACAGTTATTACTGTAAGCGACAACTAGGTACAAAACCTTTTGGGTCTGGGGCTACAAAGCTCATCAAAATAAAACCGTCCTATGGAAATCACAGTTTCACCGCCACAAAGGTACTGAGGGGTGTGGTCTACATACTCCTCAGTAGCTTCTACGGGACTAAACGCGGAAGAGATCAGAATGAGTTGACGCCGTATAAGTGACATGACTGGTCCTAACTGTGAAACTATAAATTAAGGAATGTAGCTCCTCTGTGCTGATAATTTAGACCAGCTTTTCTCAACATTTTTACCCTTGCGTAACCCTTAAAATAAATTACATGTCTCAAGGAACCTCCGCGCAAAAACAAAATTATATACCATATCTTTCTCATTTAATTTAATCGTAGTTCACGTGGTAAATATCATAGTATATGTTTTTAAATAACTGGTTTAATGTAAAAATTAATACTTCCTTGTCAAATGTTTCGGTAATGCTAAATAAAATTCATACAGTTCGTTCATCAGGGAGAAATAAATAACTTTAAGTACAGGTCCCGTTCGCTGAGTGTGCACTGACCAGTGAAGGTGGTTTCACACTGGCCCCGTACAGACATCACTAAATATATTCCCAATGATTGTTTTATTTTTTTAACAACATATTAGGATAGGATGATATCTGTATTAGAATAGCAAAGAATATATTTGTGTGTTTAGTAATATTACGTATATGAAATTAAATAAAAGTCAAAAGTGCATTAGCTTATCTAACCTGTTCTCGCGCGACACTTTCGTACCTTTTGCGGAACCTTAGGGTTCCTAGGAACTCCGGTTGAGAAATGCTGGTTTAAATGTTTCTGAATAAGGCGGACACTATGCCATATGGAAGGAGACGAATGCACTCTACGTCATTATTTTCTGGATCAGAACAAGGACTTCTGTTTTCTTCGTATATACACAAAAAATTTAAGACCTCTTGAATTTTTTTTTAAAAAGACTGTTTTTCATGGATACATTATGAACTTTTTCTTACTTAAGGTTACTATTTCAATAATCTAAAAGGTTATGTAGACAAAATGTCATAATCCGATCAATTTTTTTAGAAATGGACATTTTTATAAAATGAGGCGTTTTATACTTGATCAAAATTATAAGACCAGGGGGTATAAATTGTTAGATCTAGGGTAATTCCAATGTTTTTAGTTCAGTTAGAGATTAGCAATAACTGTGTAAAGGTGTCACCATGCCTAAAGCAAGCAAACTTACCGAAGTTGAGCATGCTAGAATTCTAGATTTTCATAATCAAGGTTTGTCACAGCGGGCGATCGCAGCTAAGGTAAAAACTGTGATTTGCAACTTTCTAAAGGGCAGTGCGAATTATGGAAACGCAAATCTACTGGTAGGCCCAAAAAAACTTCTCTGGCATTGAGTAGGAGAATAAGACGGGTTGTTGTGAAAGCCAGTGAACTTTCTTCTAGTCAAATTAAGGCAGCTGATTACAGTCCAGTAACCATCAGACGACACTTACGACAAAACTGGATGGTAAATAAAAAGCGCAGACAAATTCCTCAACTGCTTCCACGTCACAAAGTGTACCGTTTAAGGTTTAGGCCTGAATACCAAACATGGAATATTGAGAAGTGGAAGAAAGTCCTGTTTTTTATGAGAAAAAAATCAATCTAGATGGTCCTGATGGCTTCCAACGATATTGGCATAACAAAAACATGCCTCCTGGAATTTTCTCCACACGTCATAGTCGTGGATGGTCCCTAATGGTACGGGGTGCCTTTTCTTACAGAGGGACGATGGAGCTGCAGGTGGTGCAGGGTCATCAGACAGTGGCTGATTTTGTTAGAATGCTACAAAAAGCATCGTTGGTGACGGAGGACCATCGTTTCTATGAGAATGGATGGTAATTCCAGCAGGATAATTCTGCAGTCCACGCTGCATGGCGAACCATGACCTTTCTACAAGAAAATGGGGTCCATCTCTTGAGACATCCTGCATGCTCACCGGACTTGAACCCAACTGAAAATGTTTGGGGATGGATGGCAAGAGATGTTTATCGAAATGGCAAACAATATTCAACAAAAAATGAACTCCGTGAAGCTATCTTCAGAAGCTGGAGCAATATTCCTCGCAGCTTAATGGAAACACCAATTTCTAGCATGCCCCAAAGAATTTTTGAAGTCATCAAAACCAGTGGAAGTAGAACTCATTTTAAAATTTGGTTGTTGAATGTTTTCGTACACTTTTCGTAGAATTTCGTAGAATTTTTGTCTCTGTTCTTATAATTTTGATCAAGTGTAAAACGCCTCATTTTATAAAAATGTCAATTTCTCAATAAAATGTGTAAAAGAAAGAATGAGGGACAAATTAGATATCGGAAAAATATAAAAGAGTGGAGCAAGAATCGAATTAAAAAAATAAACGGAATAGATAAGATAAATAATGCTGAATAGGAAATGTAATCAGATGGAAGAGGAAATAGTAGGAGATAGAAGAGGGAGATGATGAAGTAAGGCATAGCGGCTCGGATGTAGGAATCGGAGAACCGAGTTCGAATTCCAGTAGAGTTCCTTTACATTCACTTACAACCAAATGCCACTGGGAAATATATAAATCCATCCGTTCTATATATCTGGATTATAGGAAAGACTGGATCCTATACTTTGGTCAAGAAGGACATTTCTGAAAATTCTGTGGGTTAATTTGACCAACCAACCTTGGCCCAGCGTGATGAGTGCGGTCTGTTCTCCCGAAGACGTGCTGAATCAAAGAAAGGTTCCTCCAACTAGAGTGAGAAAGCCCTGAATTTGGAGAAAAGTAAGGAATTCATGACGAAAGATGGTAGTTTACCAAACAGAATAGAATATAAGAATATAAATGGGAGAGTGCTGCTGGGAAGGGAGATATGAAATACGACGGAATTGTAAAAAAATAAGCTAAAGGAAGAGAGAAAGTAATCGAGAGATATAACAAAGACAGGTAAGAAATCATCTTTAAAAAAAAATTTAAAGAAAAGTAAGAAATAATAGTGAGTCAAAAGGGGTGCAGAAGATGATTTGTACGTTGATTTACAAAGCGTAGCTTAAATGTTACACAAGGCTGAAAGTGTGGGCTCCCAGTGCGGATTGAACTCACAATTCAGTCGTAACTGTTCTCACAGGACAAATTTACTAACCATTATATCATGTTGAAGTGCTCAAGATGGTAGAGAATAGGGATAAAAAAATTAGATATAATAGAACGACGTGAAATGCGAGATGTAATAAAGGTAGTAACGAAATTCAAGAGATAATGTAGATAAAATATAATATATAGAGAAAGGAAAAGTACGAAAGATCAGAAGGAGAAGGAAAATTAAGCAATAATAGAGAGCAAAAATATAGAAAAAAAAAGAAAACGTAAGATAGTAGAAATAGAAGAGAAACGTACGAGATAATAGAGAAAAATAGAGAAAAATATGAAGACAAAGGAAAATAAGCGATTAGAGAGAGAGAAAAATAAGAGAATTTTGAGAGAATATAGTAAAAGCTAACAGGGAGGGGAAAGAAAGATAATTTATAATAAATAGAGAAGTGAATAGTCAGATGTAATTGAATGAGAAAAGTAAGACAAAGAGGTCGGCGAGAGGTTGGAAATAAAATATAAAGCCAACGGAAGTGTATAAAGAGGAATAAATGCAAAAGGAAATTATGATGAATTGAGGAGATAAAGAATCTGAGATGAAAACGATGGAAAAGAAAAGAACAAAGCGATTGAATGGCAACGAAGAACAAAAGAAAGTATAAGAATTAATGTAAATTCGAGAACGCGGGTAAAAAGAAGAAAGGCGGGAAAACTGAAAAAGAAATGGCGCCAGTATATGAACTGGATAACTCGCAGGGAAAGAGTGGACGGAGAAGTATAGGAAAGCAACTCAGATAAATCGGAAAATAGATGCGAATTGGAAGAGAATTAAAAAAAAAATAAAAACTAAAGTCAGGAAAGAAAGGAACAATTGATGAAAACACTTAAGCAAAGTCGGGAAATTACAATTAGGAAAGGAAGCAAAAATAAAAGAATGAAATCTTAAAAAGAAAACAGAACAAAATACAATATAAGAGGAAAAAGCAGGAAAAAATTACTAATGAATTGACAAAGGCAGGAAAGTCTACTGAAGATAATGAAAAGAAAGCAAAGTGGTATAATGATAAAACAATTGCATCGAGAAACACATAACAAGAAGAAATTGAATGCAATATTCTATTTAAAAAGAGAAGGAACCATAATAAATAGCCCTTTCCACGTCACACAATAAAATGAAGGTAAAATGAAAGTCAAACGCAGAAGAAATAATTCTTAAGCGCTACTCATGAATTGAATATTTTTCTTCTGTTCTTTTCTTATAACTTGAATATGTATTTTAAATTTTATTTGGATACTTTTTTTTCTTTTTGAGCATTCTTAGAACATTTTTTATATATTTTTACGAGTAGAAATATGCAATACGGAAATCAATTGTTCCATCCGTACCACGATGATGAGTAATCAACACCATGCATTGTCTTCAGTGTCTCTCTTTCTTTATCTCCTCACTCTCTCTCTCTCTCTCTCTCTCTCTCTCTCTCTCTCTATATATATATATATATATATATATATATATATATATATATACATATATATATATATATACATATATATATATATATATATATATATATATATATATATATATATATATATATATATGTGGGTGTGTGGGTGTGTGTATGATGTGTATTCTTTGATTTGTTGGGCTCCTTTTCTCATTGAGTTTCATTGAATTTTATTTTCGTTTCTCCTGCCATTTTTTTGTTTTGTTATGTTTTGTTTCTATATTTGTCTTTTTATGTATTGTTGTTGGAGGTATTTTCCTTTTTATCATTTTCAGTTACAAAATTTCGGTTCTTTGTTTGTTCTCGTTCTTTTTATCTCTTTCTCTTAGTTTAATTTTCCCAATTTCTCCAGAGTTCTTTCTCTAATTTATTAATAAATAAAATGTTCTTTTGCTTCCCTGAAACTGCTTTTATACTTCTATTTCCCTTTCATTCTTTCTTTCTTTCTTTCTTTTGAAATCTTAAATTTTCAATCTTTCTTTCTTTTCAAACTAATGTGATTCTTGCCTTTCCTTCCTTATTCCTTTCTTTCGCTCTGTACTCTTTTATATCTCTTTTTATTCCTTATATTAGAATAGTTTCTTTCTTTCGTCTACATTTTCATTCGTGCTTTCTTTCCTTCCTGCTTGCTTGCTTTCTTTCTTCTGTTTAATATAATTAATCATTATTTCTTTTCAGTTTAGTTTATTTGTTTCTTTATTTTTTAAATTCTTTCTTTCCTTCTTTCTGTTTAGTATATTTGATACTTTCTTTCTTACTTTTTAGACTAATTGAATTCTTTACTTTTCCTTTTTTATTTCTTTCTTTAGTTGTGTCATCTTTTACGTCCTGTATATTCGACATCTTAGAATCCTTTCTTTCTTTCTTTCGTTCTTTCTTTCTTTCTTTAAACCAAAAATGTTTATTACAACAAATTCTTATGTATATTTTTCCTTACTATAATTCTATTAATTTTATTTAGTTTTAAGCCATTTCTCTTACTTCCACGTTTTCCTTTCATTTTCATATTTACATTCGGACACTTTTAAAAATCTTTTCTTCTTTTCGTTTCCCCAGTCTCATTTTTTTCTATCTTATATTCTTTCCTTATTTTTTTAAAAATTCTCTTACCTCATTCAGTGTTCTTTCGTTCAAAACATACTTCCTTCCATCCTTCCTTCTTCCTTTTCTTAATTTCAAGGTTTGCTTCTTTCATTCTATTTAAACGTGTTCATACTTAAACTGAAACTTTTCTTTCTTTCACTTTCAAACTTTTTGTTTTACTTTGTTAAAAATATTGATTAGCTTCATAAAATCCGTGCGATCGAAAATATTCATAACCTTTCTCGTTTGACTTAAAAATATCAATGAAGTTACAGTGAATTTGTAGAGCTTTACTATTTTCCTTAGAATCTATTATGTTACTGGAAAACTTTATTTCAATTTTTTTTATTCACTTTCATCTTAGCAATCGCTATTCACCCATTAAATTAGTTTCCTGGCTTTACGCCATATTTCAATCAAATGGTATATTCCTCCATAAAACGACGGATTCAGTCAATTCTTCACGGAAGTCTTTCATAACCTAAACTTGGAGAAAGTGCTTACAAGCCAAAGAGCGTTGTAAGAAACGGAGAAGAGTCTGAGGTTTCCAAGGTGAGCAAATAAGCCCCTTGTTGAAGATTGCAAGTCTGAAGGTGACCGATCTTGCGAAAGAAACATTTGTTGATGTACGTCCTGTCCGAGGTAAGAATATTTAGAACAGATATAATGCGGAAGCAGTCTTAATCTGAAGGTTATAGGTCTTCATATATATATATATATATATATATATATATATATATATATATATATATATATATATATATACATATTCCCTTTAATATTTCGAAAAGTATTTTCACATTTGTCTCATATTCAAATTGTAAAACGCCCAGAAACGTGTTGTGACCTGTTAGCGGCCATGAAGAAGGCAGGTTGAACAAGTGTATTAAAATAACAGAACGTATATACAAAATAAGAGTGTTATTAGTCACCAGATAGAAGTGTCCGTCCAAACTGTTAGGTTACACTGCGTCTCGACTGCCTACTTAGGAAGTCTTGTAGCTTAGTATTTATGAAGGAGGAAGGATTCATTCTAATGTAGATAGGTCACCATAAAAAAAGGATCGAAAAATAAACAGGAATTCTACTTGAGAGACAGTACAGTTAGAAGCAATAGATATTTAAAAATTACGAAATAAACTCCATGTACGTCAAATAATTTATACCCTTTTAAACTCATGTGTCACAATAAGTTTCCCAAATTCAGAGTCTTCACAATTTATCGTTGCCCAGACAATACCACAAACCGAACAAGAACAAATAAAGAGAATATATTTATTCAAAAGTACAATACCACGTCTGAACAAAGTCAAACAATATACATTTAACAAGGATCATCCGTACTCACAAATGCAGAACACATACACAAAGACGTAACGTCCCTGTGCATTCTACTAATGAATCCATTATTATTAATACTATTATTATAATATTAGCTTATATATATATATATATGTATATATATATATATATATATATATATATATATATATATATATATATATATATATATATATATTAGCAGCATGGCCCAGCGTTGCCCGTGCTTGATTAAAAAATCGTAAGACTCATAAAACATTCGCTATCACTTGATATATATATATTTGACCTTCCTTGCCTTTAAAGAAGTGCCTTTTGCCGTGCTGATGTTGCTACATAACTTACTTCTTGCCTATCTCACACTGCGAATTTTTTCTTAGCTCTATACTAAATATTAAATCTGTTACGAAAAAAGAACTAAACGAAATGAACACAAAAGGATCAGCTTTAAAAAAGGACTCGTAACTGGAATAAAACCGAATGAAAAAAGAATGTTAACAACAAATGCTTTTTCACACCCAACCCAGTTCCGCGGAATCAGAATCAACGTTGAGTTTAAGCAAGTGAATGAGCAAATTGGAGTAAAGGGCCATGCAGATTTAAATTTTTCCCACTTGTGACGAATGCAGCTATCGATATTTTTTTGCATGCTAGCATGCTAGTTAACATTCGTGTCAGTCAGCTGTTTGCTCACACGCTGGCCAATAGAATCTTCTGCCTATTCGCGGCAGCCAGATAGAGGCTCTCACTCTGGCCAGTAGAAAATGGTCGCAAACTACATGAAAACTGCCGTAGAAACATAAAAATATCGATTATTTCCACTATCGTTGGGAGTTGGGAAATGCAAAGTCAGTCTTGGCCTTTTTGCGGCCGTGCATTCGTTATACACACAGACACACACACACACATGATGGACTCACCCGTCGGTTTCAACGTATGTGGTTCCGACAACTGTGCTTATTCAACCCTGTGTGTAAGTCGCAAGTGACATTTCAGTCCTGCCAGTGATTTGAAAAGAAGTCTACAGATTGTGCAAGAGTGTGGATTGTTGGAGTGTATGGCCGGTACAGCAGCAGATATTTTAAACCTTTCCCTAGTGTGACGTAGCTTGGTGATGTTTGATGCTGCATTGTTCTTGATGCCATTGTAGCAAGTAGTCCTCCACTCATTGCGGTCAATTGCTATGTCCTCAAACGTATATATATATATATATATATATATATATATATATATATATATATATATATATATATATATATATATATATATAAACATCCTGCCTTTTATAGATAGATATTATAATATTATTATTAATACTAATGTTATTATCATTATCATTAAAGCGAGAAATCGCTATCCCACAAATAAAACTTATTGTGCACCTAGCTACTTATTGAAACTTAACACATTTATATACACATACACACTCATATACAATTCTTGTTTTTCTGTTTTTCATATTCATCATTATTATTACTATTATCGATTAACTTGTTGCCAAATTGAACTTCATATCCCGACATAGTAGGAAACACTAAAACTGTTTCCACACACACGCACGCGCGCGCGCGCACACACACACGCACGCACGCACGCACACACACATACAGACAAATCTACACATAAATTCAATCTTTGTACATTGAATTTATTTTGGATTGCCACTTGGCTTCAATATTCCTGACACTAGAACTCCTTAACACAACGGTGGAATGAATTTAATACTGAGTTATCATGACTTACTTAACATTTTTTATCTTTAAGCAGGCCTACTGAAATATGACACTCCAAGTTTTTGACAAATTTTAATGATCATCAGTTCTTTTTTGGGGGGGAGGGGTTCTACGCGCGATCTAGTGATTATAACCAACCAATCAGATTGCATTTTAAATAGAAGTTTTACATAAAACAGAAGACGTTCTGCAGCTTTCAACTACAGCTAGATGTGAGACATATCATGCAATAGCGACACGTCTCTCCATCTCTATTTAACTTATGAAAATCATGGACTAGTTAAACTGTTAAAGACTAAATAAACAAATAAATATATGTGTGTGTGAGTGTGTGTGTGTGTGTGTGTGTGTGTGTGTGTGTGTGTGTGTGTGTGCGCGCGTTATGTCTCGGTGTGTGTGTTTATGTAGGGACCGTGGGTGTAATGGACTGTTTACGTATTAGAAATTATATTAGGTACTAACTCTATACCTGACAAATTTTAAATAGGATTAACTACTCTTAAAAAATTAAAAAATACTTAAGAAAATTGAAAATTTTATCAATGCAAACCAGAGCATTACATTAAAAGTCAGTCTTCCAAACAGAATATAAACTATATATATATATATATATATATATATATATATATATATATATATATATATATATATATATATATATATATATATATATATGAGATGGAGTGACGTGTTACTATATATACATCTATATATATATATATATATATATATATATATATATATACACACACACAGAGGGTTAATAACATAACTTATCCTTCTGACAAAATATTTAACTTGTAAAAAAAATTCTCAATTAATTCTGCTTCTATTTCCAGGTTTTCAGATAGCAAGTTTAGCAATCTTAATACCATTTGTTGTAAGAATCACTGAAAAACCCTTTCAGCTATTCAGCTGAAAACAGAACAGATTAAAATTGTGTTGTGTCAGCTCCGCTCTCTTCCCAACTGAGCAAATCAGGCCTTCAGTAATATCACCAACATTCATACACTGGCTTCCATCTTTAAAGTTCATTCAAGAAGCATTCAGAGGACGGGGTGTAAGTTTAAAAATAAAGGAACAGATAGGTTACAACAGAAGGAGGGGTCATCATTTCAACTTAGACATGAAGAGCTCAATCAAAATATAAACTCAGTTTATAAAATGTTTGGAACTTGAGAGTGGGCTTCAGTTATGACAGTCCAAATATTAACGAAAAAAGAGTTGAAAATTAAATCATAGGTGAAATCTGTGAGGCACCTTGTTACTCCAGGACAGACATTTAGAAGGTTAGCGACGGTCATCGTGAATAAGTTGGGAAATGATCCTGAAATAATATCTCGATATATATTTGAACATTATTTCAATCCTTCTTGGGCTTTATATCCTTAGATATGATTAATTAATGATGAACATGTCTTTTTTCGTTTATGACCGATTTCATCACGATTCTTCTGTTAAGCTTAGCGGGTAATTAATTCTTATTGCTCAAAGTAGAGTCCAATGGTGTCATAAAAACCTCGAAGAATGTCAGTAAGATATGATGAGTCATTTCTAAGATACAACAATTGAACAATTTTGCTGTCACACGATTTGGACAATTTCACTAATTAATAATTTTTTCTTTCCTCACGAGTAACACTTTTTTGTGTTAACTAGCTCGAGTTGGTTAGTTTATATCTACTCATATGTAGGTCTTGGTGATATAGATTTTTCCTGTGAATACTATCAAACAGGGTGATATGTAATTAGATATTAACTTAATCTAGTAATATTTATAATTGTGGTTATAACTGTAGTATTGTCTGAATATGTGTTTATTCATATTTATCCGAACTATCTCATTCTCTCGCACATACACACACATACATATATATATATATATATATATATATATATATATATATATATATATATATATATATATATATATATATATATATATATAATTTACATATGTAGATGTGTCATGATATTGACAAATAACTCTGTATTATATATTTTATACATACTTAGATCCTTATATATATATATATATATATATATATATATATATATATATATATATATATATATATATATGTATATATATGTATAAATATATATATATATTTCGAAACACGGTTATCACTGTGTAGCGATAAAACCATATTTTAAATCAATTAACATAAAATATTAATGCTCTGTAAATTTACATTGAGCACTCTTGTGTAAAAATAAAAAAAATATGTATAAGAACACCGGATTTTATATCTTACTGTTCTTTCTTTTTATTTATTTATATATACATACTCTCTCTTTATATATATATATATATATATATATATATATATATATATATATATATATATATATATATATATATATATATATATATATATATATATATATATATTATAAGTCCACTTTTGTATCCTGAATTAAGTGATTTGTGTGTGTGTATTATTAGCTTTTTCATTATAATCATGTTTATTTTAAATACAAATGTAAGTTTGCTTTTGTGAAAAACATTCCCATTTTAAAATATGGACCACGCCACCATTATAATAACCCGATATATTTATCATATTTAAATTATGTAACGCTCAGTCTCAAATCAACCCCTGAAGATTTCGTTGTTCACGAAAAAATATATATATATCAATATATAATTTATAGCTCTGTTAAATTACATGAAACCCTATTTTATTAACACCACAACTCAATGTGCGATATTTTAAAGGGTGTCTAAATAACTTGGACCGATTTTAATCTGAATTAAGTTTAAGCGTCTTATGATTTTTTTTTTTCTAGTCAGATTTGGCGGATATTTGGGCGATATTATTTTTCACATATAATTGCCATGACTTAAATAACATGACCCAATAGAGAAATAAATGAATTTTCACCAATAACACTGATTTATTTACTGCTAACTTGATTCATCTTAATGAAACTCACTTATATATAAACCAACTTAATGAAACGCCTTTTATATGTATGTATAATATATGTGGGTTTTTAGTTCGCAGATATTCAATAGTAAGCTAGAACATAATGAACTTTTACCAGTACTCCCTTTGAGTAGTACGTTTTAGAGCTATTAATGACTATTGGGACTACCAAAGATGCATTCCAAAAGCTAAGCAGAGTATTAAGAGACAGAAAATTCTCACTGGAAACAAAAAAAATGTTTACTGAACTGTTACGTGATATCTGTACTTCTGCATGGCAGCGAATGCTGGAAAATCTCGTCAAAGATGAAAAAGAAATGTAAAGCAACAGAAATGTTGTTCTACAGAAGGATGCTGAGGATACCATGGGCCGAACATGTGAGCAACGCCGAGGCTGGAAAAAAAAGGAAACTTATACTTAACATCAGGAAGGGCCAGCTGCAATTTCTTGGACACGTAATGAAGAAAGAGGACTTGGAAAATCTGATACTCACAGGACAAACTGAGGGAAAGAGAGACAGAGGAAGGCAGTGTGTAACGTAATTGATGGTCTTGAGAAAATGGTTGACAGAACAGAGATTTGCAAAAACCTAAAACTTGTTAAGAGCTACAAGGGAGAGATAGACGTGGTGGGCCATGATCGCCTATGTCCTGAAGGGACATGGCGCATAAAACAAGAAAAAAATCTTCCTGGAAGAGATTGTATATAGAGTGTTATTCATAGTAACTTTTTTAGGTCATGTAGTCCAAAGCAGCGTTTGCGTGCGTAAGGTGAGATTGTATGGCATGAGCGTATCGCATTTCAGAATGATTTTGAATTCAGATTTTTTTCTTCTCTTTTCCCGTATTAGTTACTCGGCCAGCGTAGTCATGTCTACTAGTTCAGCCAAGTGATTAGTTCTTACATTTTCTAAGAGTACTCGTGCGAAGTTGAACGTAACAGACGCGGTCGGAATTCGAACCCATCTTGCTGATATCTTTTTTTTCAAATCGCTAACCATTACAATAACCACACGTCCACATAGTGTATACACAAATACGTGGAGAGAAGTTTGGGTGAAAATTTGTAATTATATATATATATATATATATATATATATATATATATATATATATATATATAATTTACATATGTAGATGTGTCATGATATTGACAAATAACTCTGTATTATATATTTTATACATACTTAGATCCTTATATATATATATATATATATATATATATATATATATGTATATATATGTATAAATATATATATATATTTCGAAACACGGTTATCACTGTGTAGCGATAAAACCATATTTTAAATCAATTAACATAAAATATTAATGCTCTGTAAATTTACATTGAGCACTCTTGTGTAAAAATAAAAAAATATGTATAAGAACACCGGATTTTATATCTTACTGTTCTTTCTTTTTATTTATTTATATATACATACTCTCTCTTTATATATATATATATATATATATATATATATATATATATATATATATATATATATTATAATTCCACTTTTGTAACCTGAATTAAGTGATTTGTGTGTGTGTATTATTAGCTTTTTCATTATTATCATGTTTATTTTAAATACAAATGTAAGTTTGCTTTTGTGAAAAACATTCCCATTTTAAAATATGGACCACGCCACCATTATAATAACCCGATATATTTATCATATTTAAATTATGTAACGCTCAGTCTCAAATCAGCCCCTGAAGATTTCGTTGTTCACGAAAAAATATATATATATCAATATATAATTTATATCTCTGTTAAATTACATGAAACCCTATTTTATTAACACCACAACTCAATGTGCGATATTTTAAAGGGTGTCTAAATAACTTGGACCGATTTTAATGTGAATTAAGTTTAAGCGTCTTATGATTTTTTTCTTTTTCTTTCAGATTTGGCGGATATTTGGGCGATATTATTTTTCACACGTAACTGCCATGACTTAAATAACATGATCCAATAGAGAAATAAATAAATTTTCACCAATAACACTGATTTATTTACTGCTAACTTGATTCGTCTTAATGAAACTCACTTATATATAAACCAACTTAATGAAACGCCTTTTATATGTATGTATAATATATGTGGGTTTTTAGTTCGCAGATATTCAATAGTAAGCTAGATCATAATGAACTTTTACCAGTACTCCCTTTGAGTAGTACGTTTTAGAGCTATTAATGACTATTGGGACTACCAAAGATGCATTCCAAAAGCTAAGCAGAGTATTAAGACTCAGAAAATTCTCACTGGAAACAAAAAAAATGTTTACTGAACTGTTACGTGATATCTGTACTTCTGCATGGCAGCGAATGCTGGAAAATCTCGTCAAAGATGAAAAAGAAATGTAAAGCAACAGAAATGTTGTTCTACAGAAGGATGCTGAGGATACCATGGGCCGAACATGTGAGCAACGCCGAGGCTGGAAAAAAAAGGAAACTTATACTTAACATCAGGAAGGGCCAGCTGCAATTTCTTGGACATGTAATGAAGAAAGAGGACTTGGAAAATCTGATACTCACAGGACAAACTGAGGGAAAGAGAGACAGAGGAAGGCAGCGTGTAACGTAATTGATGGTCTTGAGAAAATGGTTGACAGAACAGGGATTTGCAAAAACCTAAAACTTGTTAAGAGCTACAAGGGAGAGATAGACGTGGTGGGTCATGATCGCCTATGTCCTGAAGGGACATGGCGCATAAAACAAGAAAAAAATCTTCCTGGAAGAGATTGTATATAGAGTGTTATTCATAGTAACTTTTTTAGGTCATGTAGTCCAAAGCAGCGTTTGCGTGCGTAAGGTGAGATTGTATGGCATGAGCGTATCGCATTTCAGAATGATTTTGAATTCAGATTTTTTTCTTCTCTTTTCCCGTATTAGTTACTCGGCCAGCGTAGTCATGTCTACTAGTTCAGCCAAGTGATTAGTTCTTACATTTTCTAAGAGTACTCGTGCGAAGTTGAACGTAACAGACGCGGTCGGAATTCGAACCCATCTTGCTGATATCTTTTTTTCAAATCGCTAACCATTACAATAACCACACGTCCACATAGTGTATACACAAATACGTGGAGAGAAGTTTGGGTGAAAATTTGTAATTATATATATATATATATATATATATATATATATATATATATATATATATATATATATATATATATATATATATATATATATATATATATATATATACCTCCCTGTAGCTATTATTTTAAGACTATGTTTTCTGTAATGGACTTCTGGTTAATCCTACGTTTCGAAATTCTCATTATAATACTTTTCGATCTACGCCGTTTCGTCCATTGTTTTATTTAATCTCGCATCCATTTTAATGCGTTTGTGATTTTTTCTTCATTTTTTCTGATGTTTATTCCTGCAGATTCCTCTTTAGTTGAACGTGCTGCACTTTTTACATTGCAATTATTTCCGTCATTTCATCGTAAAGCAATTGTTTTGATAAGGTAATGAATGAAGGTATCGGGGGAGAATCAAGCAACAATTATAAAAACAGTCAATTGTAGTGCATGAAAAAAGTCTAGGAAGAAAAACGATAAGAAACAGAAAACAATAAATAAAAAAAAGAAATCAGGGTAAGCAAAAAAAAAAAAAATATCAGAATTTTTTTTTGCCAAATCAAAAGCTGAAAGTAAGAAGGTAAAAAAAGGGGAAAAATTAATAGAAATATTAAAACACACAAAGGAAAATGAGAAACAAAATGCGGATATGATAAAAGCAAACTGAGAATGAAAAAATGCGAAAATTGGAGATGCGAAAAACCAGAAAGAAAGTCCAAAAAGTAGCTGCGTTATGAAGAAGCCATAACAAAATAGAAACAAAGAGATAAATACGCAGAAAGGGAGAGAGAAAGAAAAAGAAAGAAAAAGCGAAAAAGAAGAACCAGAAAGAAAACAAGAAGAGTGAGAAGAAACGCTATAGATAGAGAATAGAATAAAATAATTAATTGGAAAGAAAAATGAGAACAGACAGAAGAATATAAATAGAAACAGCATGAAAGGAGAAACTAGAAAGAAAGAAAGAAAGAAAAGAAAAAGAAAATGAAAATGAAGAAAATGAAACGTGAAGGGAGAAATAGAAAAACCGAATTAAAGAAAGAAAGAAAGAAAGAAAGAAAGAAATAAAGAAAGAAAGAAAAGAAAAATGAAAATGAAAAGAATGAAACGTGAAGAGAGAAATAGAAAATCCTAATTAAGGAAAGAAAGAAAGAAAGAAAGAAAGAAAGAAAGAAAGAAAAGGAAAGATGAAAATGAATAAAATGAAACGTGAATAGAAGAACCGAATTAAATAAAGAAAGAAAGAAAGAAAGAAAGAAAGAAAAGAAAATAGAAGAAATAGAAATAAAGGAAGAAGAAAATGACAAGAAATGCATCTGAAGTAGAAGAAGAACTTAAGAGAACGAAAATAAACAGAAAGTAGTAATGGTTCGAAAGAAAAAAGAAGGACCTAGGAGAAAAAGACACAAATACAAAATAGAGGGAAAATAGAAAAAAAATAAGGAAATAGCAAGAAATGACAAATCGTCAATAAATAAAGAATGATAAAAAACAAAACAAAAAATACAACAGGCAGAAAATATAAAGCGAAAAGCTTTAAAAAGAAAAAGAAATCTTTAAGGAGAAGGCCAAAGAAATTAAAACTTCTTAATCGAAAATGGCTAAAAAAATAACAAAAATTAATTGCAGTGTTACGTAAACCAGAAAATCAAATAACTGGGAGGCGAAATAGAATGAAAGGAAAAGTTTTTAAAATAGATAATAAACAAAGGGAAATCTAAAAAGGCCTATTATTCGTAACGAAACTTAATCAAGAAGGCCAAGACGCAAACAAATTGGAGTGTAAATTTAAATGATTCATTGACGTCATATCACGTTATCCAATATATTAGTGTGTATTAAAAATCCCAGAATTCTATAGAAAACTTACAATTCTGACCTGGTACAATTCATTTGAATTGTGTATTCAAACATAAAAGAACATTTCAGTTTCTGATTCGATAAATCCATTGTGAGATTTTTTTAATTTCATGGATATTAGAAGTTCTGATTGAACATGGAGTGTAACATAAGACAGACCAAACTACAGGTGACAGATATGAGGAATACGTCTCACAGAGAAGGAAATCCTCTCCATATGTGTTTGCCGCTTCAAAAATGACGATGACATATATACTAAGAACCAATTTATTTCTTTGCCTGATAAAATAACTGTTTTGTCATTCAAACGAGCCATTTACTCATATTGTCGTTAGTTGAAAACGTTTTTCATCGTAAGAGCCTGTCTGGCTATCTCTCTCTCTCTCTCTCTCTCTCTCTCTCTCTCTCTCTCTCTCTATATATATATATATATATATATATATATATATATATATATATATATATAACGATGGCAAAAGACATTGTTTTAACGAAAATAGAAAAGAGTGGTTATTTCTGGAAGATAACAGTCTCCGGGCAAGGAGTCTGTGTGTTTAAAGCGCCCTGTGTCAAGAGACAGAGCAGGAATCCTAAAATAAAATAACTGTTTTGTCATTCAAACGAGCCATTTACTCATATTGTTGTTAGTTGAAAACGTATTTCATCGTAAGAGACTATATATCTATCTATCTATCTCTCTCTCTCTCTCTCTCTCTCTCTCTCTCTCTCTCTCTCTCTCTCTATATATATATATATATATATATATATATATATATATATATATATATATATATATATATATATAATAACGATGGCAAAAGACATTGTTTTAACGAAAATAGAAAAGAGTGGTTATTTCTGGAATATAAAGGTCCCCGGGTAAGCAGTTTTTGTGTTTAAAGCGCCCTGTATTAAGAGACAGAGCAGAAATCCTAACAAATAAAATTAGTTGTTTACATCTTTGTCGCCAGTTAAATTTATGAGTAGATTGTATTCACTCCTCAGAAGATGAGACTTGATAGTGGATACTCATAGTAAGGACTGTTAATTGAACACTTGATACTATCTGTCTCTATTTTCAGCCCTTATCCATCTATATACGCACTGCACTTTTCTACCATAGTAATGAAGATTTTCTGTGAGTTTCTACAATTATTTTCATGGCATTGTTCTCAGGAGCGTTCAATCTTCGGTAGTCCTTATTTAATGGATTTAATATATAGCTAAATCTAATTATTTTACTCTTGGAATGATAAAATAAACCGTAAATTCTATTGTAATAGTTTCAATTCTTGTACTCCTTACCTATGGAACTCTCTTCTAGCTTCTTGCTTCCTGATAATTACAATCTAGAAAAATTTGAATGTATCGCCAAACGTCATCATCTGCCTCTTTGAATCCTATTCTTTTTTAATATCCTTTCTAGCAACGTTCCTTCATTCTATTTTCTTTCTTCCTGAATAACAACTTTAGTCTTTGTGGCTTTATCGCCTTGATTGTGGTGACAGGTTTCAAAAAAATGTACACGGCGAGACATTTCTTGATTTCGGATTTATAGCCGATTTCACATTTGGCACAGGTTCAAACGTAGAGGCACTCTTTGATGGTTGATTTTCAACGTATGTAAGCTCACCCAAATTGTAATATTGCTGCAACATAATTTCTACTTAATTAGCTGACTCTGAACCAGACGAAACTAAAATTATAATTGTCTGCATCCCTACGTCATAGATTTCGGTATAATGTAGCCATAGATTGCAAGATAGAGCGATTGTGAATAAGTGCGTTCATTCATTCTAACATCTATTCTTGGAAAACATATTGAAAAAGAAAACACTGATAATATTAAGATAACCGTCTTACTTGTTACGCAGTGATTCAATCTTCATTCACAAGTTTAAAATCTTTTAAACCAAACTGAAGTGCAGTCACCTGTAACAGATTACAGAGATTGAAGAATATGATCTTTTTAAAAATACTTTTTGATTCAAAGAGATTATAAAGATTTGCACCAGGATTCATGTATAATTTGGTTTATTAAACACACAAAGATGTCTCTATATGCTTCCAGAATACATTTCTTAGGTTCCACAGAATCAGGTATTTAGAGACACGCCCAAAATCTCAATTATACAGATGTATTCTTCCCACGTTGTATTAGATTTTATTATATTAAACATTGTTGTAGATATTAGATGTTATAACTTACTCAATATTATTACATTATATCAATGGAGAAGCCATAGCTTCAAGAAAGCGTAATTTTATTTTAAAAGAAACACAGTGAATAGTACATAGCTTATGTATCAATATATATATATATGCTTGTATGTACACAAATGCATTTTACGTACAATTATACTTGTTATCGCTTCTTTATATATATATATATATATATATATATATATATATATATATATATATATATATATATATATATATATATATATATGTATATATATATATATATATATGTATATATATGTATATGTGTGTGCGTGCGTGTGTGCGTGTGTGCGTGCGTGTGTGCGCGCGTGTGTGTATGCACGACATTAGGTCAAACATAATACCTGTCTTAATTTTAAGTCAGATACATACGATATTTTTAATTATATCCCATGTGGAGCTTAGAAGACCAGGAGAACTATATCTGGAGTTACTTTGTTTTCTTTCCTATAATCTTCTAGAATGAACGGGGCGACAAATAAATAACAATGGGCTGTCATGAATCTTCTAGGTTTTGAACGAGACATTATGAAGATCGGTCAGTAGATTTAATCTTAATCCTAAAGAGAAAAGCGAAATGAACTTTAGTGAAAGGCTACACAGTGGCGGGACAGCTGCTCCACTGAATAAGGCCAATTTCATTCAT
>OZ038482.1:99227119-99244619 GCA_964036315.1 Acanthosepion esculentum | reverse complement strand
AAAAAATAAAAATGATACGACTATATACGACCGCATCGCTAAAACTCTCGATGGTCAAAGATTGGCGACTGAACTTTCTGCCGATCTTGCGCAAACAGCCCAATGGGGTACAAACTGACTGGTTGCATGCAATGCATCGAGGACTAAGCTCGTTACATTCCATCTTCGCCGATCTGGCCCCAAACTACCACCAAACAGGATAAACGAATATCCTCGCGGAGAAGCACAGTGCCTTGTAAGACTGTGGGCACTCAAACTTACACCCAACCTGAAGTGGAACTCGTACATACGAACCATTGCTAAGGATGCAGGTAAAATGGTCGTCTCCCTGTAACACTCTAGTAAATACCTGACTCATCCTTATATCCTCTACCCCTACAAGACCCAGATCAGGTCAAAAATGGAGTACTGATGTCATATCTGGGTACGAATTATTCTGGTAAGAAATTATTCTCCACTTTTCAACTTTTCTCGCACAGGCTTGGTGTGAAAGCCTTTCTCTGCTTTACCGCTTCTTCCAGGGAGTGTTCCGACGAACTACATTCCATGGTCCCGCCAACTCAAACCTTCACAGCAGTATCACGCCATACAACATACATAGTAGCAAACCAACCATATTTCCTCCATTTTCCATCGGTGAGAAATAAGTCCCACTTGAGCAGCTTCTTCTCGCGAACAAATGCCCCGTGGAATCGTCTACCAAAAGGAAGTACCCACGATCAAAAAAATCTTAACCTGTTCAAGGCTAGGGTTAACAGATATCTTCCACTGCTAAACGCAATAATGGCCTCCCAAGGTAACCCTCTACCTCGAGTGGCCCTCGGGCCTTCCAAAGGGAGTACCTTACTGTAAAAAAAGAGAAAAGAAAAGTATTCTTTCTGGTGTTTTACTTTACTGTAAAAAAGAGAAATTTTTAATACACTTTTTTGGTTTCTAACTAAATATTGCTGTTTCTTAATATTCGTTGAGTTTTTGGAAGACATTTTACGATATTCCAATGCACCTTTGGATTTTAGTGTCGCCTTTTTTTCAATTTCCTAGTCATTTAATGTATTGTCTTTGCTTAATTTGGTGTCTTCAGTCTCGGGATTCGAATTTTTTGCTCTCACTTTTGCTAACAACCATGAATTCTGACATCTTACGATAGTCATTTAGTCCTTTCGTCGGACGTTTCTTTTATTCTACTTTCTGTACGAGTTACTGTAGTTTCCGTTCTGTGTTTGCTATCAGCAATTCTGCATATCTTATGTTCTTAAGATCGTGGCAGCCAATGAATAAAAATCTTCAGGCAAAAGAATGTCCGATAATTTTAAGACTTTTATATCAGCGTATGAATCGACAATTTTTATTTATTAGAAATCTCCTAATCCAATAATTCACCCAGCAGATATTATTCATGTCACTTTTTTATGAACAGATATTGAGATGAGAGTTTCAGACTGGCGCTTTCATTGATGTATATTGAATACCTATGCCTATAAATTGATTTATCATCCAATATAGTATTGGATAATTATTTACATAGACACACTAAGGTGCGCACGCGCACGCACAAACCCATACATACACGCACAGACGCACACACACACACATATGTATATGTATGTATATATACATATTTAAAACTTCATGATTTTAATGGACAAAAAACCAACGGGTCTTTTACATATATATCTATATCTATATCTATAGATATATATATGTGTATATATATATATATATATATATATATATATATATATATATATATATATATATATATATATATATATATGTATATATATATATATATATATATATATATATATATATATCTGTGTATATATATATATACCTATATATGTATATATATATATTTATATAAAACAAATTATGTTTATTTGCTTTATATATATATATATATATAATATATATATATATATATATATATATATATATATATATATACATATATATATATATATATGTATATAAAGAAAGATATTTTGATATTGATATTTTGTATTTTTATTTTTACAAAAGAGTGATCAAAGTAAATCTACAGAGCATAAATATTATAAATTAACCGATTTAAGATATGGTTTCTTCGCTATATATATTGTTTGTATTAGAGTTGTTTTAGTTTATATATATATATATATATATATATATATATATATATATATATATATATATATATATATATGTATATATATATATATATATATATATATATATATATATATATATATATATATATATGTATATATATATATGACATTCGTAAATCCATTTCCGTCCTGGGTATGACGATAAATTATATCCTTCCTGGATAAGACGATAAACTACGTCCAGCAGCAAGGCCTCTGATCAGGAGGTTTTGAGGAGCGCGGAACTACCTCTTAATTGTTGATACTCTCAGGTCCAGCCTGATCCAGGGTTGTAGTACATGTTAGGGTCCAAACTATGGCCAAATAGTTAACCCCGAACCTGGGGTAAAACATTATGAAATTGTAAAATTATATTTTAATACTAGAAATATTTTGTAGAAAATTATTACCAGCAATAAATTTTTGGAAAAAATATTACCGGGTGTACATTTTTGAGAAAAAAATATTGCTATCAATACTTTAAAAAAAAAGATTATTACCAGCAATACATCTTTGACAAAACAAAATATTACCAGCCATAAAAATTTTGTCAGCATTAAATAACCTATTAAGGTTGAAAATGCCGTAAAGCAAACCAAACCAGACCAAACCGTATATACATTTGCATGAATCAGAAAAAAGACTTTGCTTGAGTGTGCTGATTTAAGATATATATATATATATATATATATATATATATATATATATATATATATATATATATATATATATATATATATATATATTATTATTATTAGTAGTAGTAGTAGTAGTAGTCTTATAAGTATAAGTAACTACACTCATTTCGAAAAACCATCGGTTTCTTGATTTGCAAAAAATCAAATCAATAAGAAAGGAAAAAAATGTATAAAAAAAAGAAAGAGCCGAGAACATGAACGCCTGTCGAAAACAATCTTTCAGCATGCAGGTCCAAAGCCCAAAGAAAAAAAAACGATACTTGTACGCAACTAACTAAATAAAGAGGTGTTTGTCTGGCTCTCTAGGTTTAACTATATATATATATATATATATATATATATATATATATATATATATATATATATATATATATATATATATATATATATATATATATTTATATACATATATATATATATACATATATATATATATATATATATATATATATACATATATATATATATATATACATATATATACATATATATATATATTGCTTTGTTTGACCCTAATTATATCTGTATATATATATATATATGTATATATATATATATATATATATATATATATATATATATATATATTGGTTTGTTTGACCGTAATTACATCTGTATATATATATATATATATATATATATATATATATATATATATATATATATATATATATATATATATATATATTGCTTTGTTTGTGTGTGAGTGTGTGCGTGTTTGTGTGTGGCTCTAATGGGAAGTATTACCGTTATTTTCGTGGTGAGTTAAAACGTTATAATCTTTATCTAATTCGATTCTGATTCGGTAACGCTGATGAAACGTTATGAATCATCCTCCTTGCACTTTTTGATTAAATGACCAACCAGACGCTGTTCTCTTCTCATGGTTGGAATCTCGTGCGGCTAGGGGGTAAAAATCTCTAAATTTAGAGTGGGAGATTGTGTGTTTGGTGATTCATAGCACACTCTGTCGCATTTCTCTGTGATCAGTTCTTCCGAAATGATTGGTCCGTTCCACATCTGCATACGCCAATGAAATCAGCTCATCTGGTTAGTTTATTTGGATAGGAAAGGAAGATAACGAAGAACTCGAGACTTGAACAAGTTAAGATAATACTGGTCGTGGAATCATACTCGTTGGACTCGGTTTCATGGGACAGTGGTTCGCAGGAAGAAGCTGTTCGAGTGGAACGTCTCGCCGATGGAATACGACGGGAATGTGGCTGGTTTGCTACTGGCGCGTATATTGTCTCCTTCACTGTATAATACAGCACAAGAGAAACTGGATTATTAAAATGCAGAAATTCCAAATTGAAAACTGTTTATAATTCGATAATTCTCGCTTCGCTGATGGATACATATAAATACGTGTTAATTGTACGTCATATACATATATTGTTTGAGATTTGACATGCGCTTGTAGCTGACGTTATTTTGGTATTGAATGACTCTAATTCCTTAATAGAGGCAAAAAATAGGGATGATGGATCGCTACTTAAAAGACCCTTCACACCCACCAGCACCAAGTAAAATATACTTCACCACCCTAGTTCGATCACCCCACGAATCGCAAATGAGAGATTCCGAACTCCTACCTCTCTCACTATCAAACATCACAAGCGAGAGACTTTGCCTCAGAAGCTTCTACCACATTCACCAACCAACCCCAAGTGAGAGACTCTGTACGTGGAAACCGAGATACATTTCGGAGTAGACTTAATGTTCAGCAAAACACCATTGGAATTAAGTCGGCTTGTTTTGTCCTTAAAAAATGATAAATTTAAAGATTGGATGAAGCAGTTGAATAGTACGTTGGAAGTAACTTATAACGCCTTGTGTCATCGTATTATTTTATGATTTTTTTTTTTGCTGGTTTTATTTGCGTTGTTTTCACTTATTCTCTCTTCTCTGTCGTTATTTGTTTCTCCATTGCTATTAATGAATTAATTCTTATTTCATGTGCATTTGATTTACAGGGAAGCACAAGTAAATAGGCTCACCTCTCATCTGGCCCTCACACCTTCCATGTCTATTGAACCGGAGTAGAAGTTCATACATTGTTCCCCGTTCAGGATGTGCCTACCGGTTTTCTTTCTTTTACCAGGGCCACAAAGATTTAACTGTCTTAACTTTTTGATGATCAGTCTAACCAGTTGCTGTCAGTTTCCATTGTGAGGGCATCGGATTGGGAGTTTTCTGGCTGCTGTTTCCGACTAGTCATTAGGAGCCCGAATTATTTTGCAACGTTTAGAGAGGCTGCTCTGATCAACCGTTGCATAATATCGGGGTATCTCTAGTGCCAGGTTATGGCCCCTGCATGTATTTCCGGTAGGCAACATTTAGGCCACATTACGGTCAGTTCTCAACCACTCCCTGGCTAATTTGTGTTGCCGCTGACGACTGATATTGACAATTATGGTGGTCACTGTTTTCTCTGCTCAAATCTAATATCATGGAACGCACACCAAAAAGGAATATAATCAATAAAAAAAACTACATACCCTCGCCCCGGACCTTTCCTTCTCCAATATTCATGATATCCGTTTCAATTTCTGCAACGTAGAAACATTTCTCTTGGAACGGTCGCCAGATATCTTTGCTCTTTGTGGAACCACTTAATGTCTTCCATTGTTACAAATGAATTCTTGCTTCCAGGTTTCCTCTTTGACGAAATGTTTCCAGCATTCTCATGTATGTCCGTAGTATTTACATCCGGGATAATCTTCCCATAACAAGGGAATTGTTTTCACGAGACCCCTGATTACTTCCATTTGTTTCCGTCCTTTGTTACTAAATTCTGTTAGCTATCTCTTTTTTCCTTTATCGCTACCGCTATTCACAGAACTGCAGTATGTAAGACACCATAATAGTTTAGACATGGTACTTTCTCTCTAGCCATCTACGAACATCTTTGTCTTCGGTGACTTTAATGCTCCCTCACAAGGCGGTATTGAGACTGTAAATATTTCTATTGTCCAATCCTTTACTCAATTCGTGGACTTCCCTACGCGTTTCCCCCACCGAGCAATAGGCTTCTATACTTGATATAGTTATTACCTCCTCTCTTCGCCGAGTCTCGCAACACTGGTAATTTTATTGATATTTTGTTCCAATCAGCTATTAAACAGGAACCCCACTATCTATATTCTCTTTCCGTTACCAACATGCTGATTCGGACTCACACCGTGATGTTCTTCGTCACAACCCTTGGAAAGACATTTTTCTAACCTCACAGCAGAAAATTGCGCCACTGAAGATTCTTCTTGGGCAGAAAGCGGCATGGACGCTTTTATCCCTTGCTCGTGAAACCGCAATCCTCTCCACGGCGTTCACTAGCATGCTTGGCGGATATAGCACACAGCAATCATTATTTCCGGCTATACCATTGTGACATCTCTCGTCAAAATAGGCGCCTATTCGTTACTGCTCGTAATAAATGTAAGCCATCCTCGAAGGAGCTAAGGTCCTGTTTGTCGAGAAAATGAGGCACCGTATTACTGGTGGCTCAGTAATAGGGTAGTAAATAAGTGGAACTCTTCCTCTGTTATTCCAGTTTTTAAGAAATCTGGTTAATCGTCCGACCCTTAAACTATGTCTATTAACCGCCCACCCGTTTTGGGGCCCTAATCTATGATGAATTGGCTCATCATCTCTCATTACAGGGGCTTTTCTTAGACAAGCAATATGGCTATTTTTTTCTCCAGGTCAACTTCTCCTGTAGTAAAGATAATTGCGGAAAGTGTCTGGCATGCTCTAGATAAAAACTGTGAAACCCGGGCTGTAGCATTGCACATTCCGAAAGCCTTTGACAGGGTCTAGCATACAGGTCATCTCCGGGCACATTTTTTAACTGATCCACTCTTTCCTGTCTAATTGCGAAATGAAAGTTATCCTGAACGGCCACTCGTCTACCTTTTTTCGTACTAACACAGGTGCCCACCTTGTCTCCATCATTGGTCCTACTCTGTTTATAATTTTCATTAATGACCTTCCCGATGACATCAGCTATCAACATGGTATCTAAGCTGACGATTTACCCCTGTCTCGATAGTAAAGATGATCCGTCCGTCAAGGTCAAAATAGCAGCCGATGTTCCAATTGACCTCAAGTCCCTCGTTAACAAGGTTCACTGTGTCGTGTGAGACAATATTTATCTCTTATCTATGAGTCTACCATTCGTCTATCCTTAGAATATTGCAGACACATATTGCCCGGAGACCCTGTAATTTACATTGAGATTCTTGATAAGATTCAAAGAAGAATAAGCAATATTATTTATTCTGACCTAGAGCCTAGGCTTCAGTCACCTACCCACCGCCGTCAGGTTGCCTCTCTGTGTCTTTCATGGTAATTGTTCTGGTGAGCTCTTCCCTATCGTAGTTTGAGTGTTGGTTTTTAAAGTGATCTTGTTGCAGAAGAGTAGGTTTTTAGGAAAAAATATGTATATATCAGAAGTTATTATTTGTGTGGGTTGCGTGAATATAATTTTCTCCACAAACATTTAACTTTGGGTATAGCCCAATGTTATCAATGCAAAACGAAAACGAAAATATATTCCTTTTTTTAGAAAAACGCAAGAATAAATCATTTATATAAGAAATATATACAACATTAGAATAAGGATGTTCTTTTGGACAGACAGAGAGTTTATTCAGTGTTCCTGTCAGTAAAAAGATTTTTAAAGATTTAATCAGTTTAGATTAATTAATATTTTACATCGTAAATTTCTGTTATATTTTGATATTGGAGATTAAAGTAAGAGTTATTTCACTTTATATTGAATTTATATATTTGTTAATTAAACAGATTAAAAAATGGAAGTTAAAATATTACGTGAATAACGTAAAAGTCTTTGAATAAAGTAAGTTGTTTTCTTCCCGGAAAGTTTGTTTTAATCGAAATTGGTACATGAAATGTTTGTTGATAATAAAAGTTGAATTTTGTGTTTAAAAGATAAAATTTTAAGTTTATAAATTTTAAGTAAATTGAGCATTAAATGTTAAGAATTTTTTGGCTGTAAAATAATTGATATGAAGTAAGTTTGCGTTAGGTTATGTTGAAAGTTGTTTTTTGAATAGAATGTTTGTTTGGCAAAACGTATGTTCTTTGAGTAAAATTCTTGTTGTTTCGATAAAAATCGTAGCGATTAAAATTGAAGTGTAGTGGTGAGTGAGTGAATTCAAAGTTTGGGATTATGTTAGGAAATCTAACTTAGAAACTTCAAAGATTTGAACAGCGTGAATTTGTTTGGCGAATTTTTTGATGCCGCAAAGCTCAATCTTAAAAGTTGAATATTTTCAGTTGCTTGTAGTTGAAGAGTTAAGCGATGTTCAATGTTGGTACGTACGCGCTCGTGTGTGTGTGTGTGTGTGTGTGTGTGTGTGTGTGTGTGTGTGTGTGTGTGTGTGTGTGTGTGTGTGTGTGTGTGTGCCATAGCGTCTTCATAGCGTTTTCCCTTCAAGGGACAAACGCAATTTCCCCACAGTGATTATATCTTGTATGTGAGAGAAAGTAAAAGAGAATGAGTTGAAAATGTCGTTTGGTATTCATAATATTGTATGTCAAGTGATATGCTCTAAACACATAGACAGATGTGTAGCGGTAAATTAATTTTTACCGTGTGGACGTAGTGGAGAATATGATATTGGCATTAATTGGCCAATCAATATTGAGAGAAATATCAAATATCTGTGAGCCACTTTTTCTACAGATTTTGTCGATTGCAGTAATCTCACGTAGGAAATGTATTGGAATTTATTTTAAACCAGTGGAATTAGATCACAAATAAAACATTAAATTGAAGTAGAACACTAAAATCTGTGCTTTTGCAGACGAGTTATACGGAGTTCGGGTTCTACTGAAAGATATTTTGGATATATTTACTATGAAATTTTTCGACAGAACAGACACTGTTATGTTGTTTTAATTTATTTTCCTTTGTTCATTTGTTGTTTTTTTTTGGTTGATTTCATTTTTGATTTTTTCTTTCAGTCTTGTTTTTAGTTGTCCCGTCGGCTTTGGTCGCCATCTTTGTTTTTATTTTCTTAGTTTGAGTAAAGTATTTTTATTGCGATTGCGTTTAATTCATAGGTCAACTTTTTATTTTATCTACTTTATTTGAAAGAACTTGAAAAAAAATTTAAACTGAAATCATCTTTTGTTAAATGTTTTTACTTTTTAAACGGTTTGTTTCTCCTTTTTCAGAGCCTTTTCAGTTTTTCCGCCATCTTTTTTTTTTATTTTGAATAAATTCTTACCAGACTATTTGTTATATTGCGTATTTGTTTAATTTACTTTACTTTCGGAAGAAAAATCTTTTCTTAATTATTTTTAACAGGTGGACATTGTTTCTTGTCAGTTGTTTGGTATTTTTTTATTTTCCCTTTTCGGGTTTTGGCCGACATTAACATTTCCCTTGGACATTGGTGGTCTCTCTCCTGAAGGTATCATAGGGAGTGAAATGAGTAAAGACCCAATGGGACAGGCCGTCGGTGTCCTCATCCTGGAAGTCTTCAATGCAGGAGCACAACTCTAATCGGTCTGATATTGTGTTTCTGATAGGCTAGCGTGAACGCTCGCGTCCTGAGGTCGGAATCCCACAGAACGAAACCCACTAGGGACCTTCAGCATCTTGGAGTGAATGTATGTTGTTGACAGGAGATCAGGTTTTCAACTCGCGACCGTGAAAGCATTCTGTACTGGGGTTGCCTTCTATTCAGTATGTTTTGATGGACGCTCGTGAGTTCCTGGTTGTTGAGCAAGTCATTGGATGCGGTATGTGCTCTTGTCTTTGCAGATCCGGCGGGCAGGTCCTGGATGTTACTATAACTAATAAGGTTCTTCGTCTAATTAGAGAGTATGCGTCTAATGACCATATTGAGCGGGCTGCTTTGTTTCGGCAGATTGAGACGTTTTTGACATCTCGTCAGGTAGTTTTAACGGGGGATTTGAATGACATCCTTGACACCGACATAGATCGTATAGGTAAAAGTTTGGGTAATAACATCAGGGGTGTGAAACCATTTCGGGATTTATCGACAAGTTTGATATTGTCAAAAAGTATCGTAATGAGTAAACTTGAGAGGTAGTGTGGCTACAGCGGTGCGTTCTAGCTACCTCTACTGAGGCTTAGTTAAGAGAGTCGATGTAGGGCTCTTAGGGTGTCCAGGTTTTCATTTGATACTTTACTCGGATCACCTGCTCGTCCAAGTTCAGCTGAACTTAGGTGATGTTGGCAGGAAAATTGAACGCAACTGTATTTGTTGAGCCGGATTTCCAGGACTAGCTGCGACTAATGATACAACGAGAATTAGAATATTGTTCTAACTGCATTGAACGTTGGAACCCCAGGCCAAAATAAGGTCAGTTTAGGGTTGTTTATTGACATTAGTTTCTACTTTCAAAGATAACTTATCTCGGGGATGCAAGCTCATTGGCCTCATTTATTTCTGCCTCGACTTTCTTTAGTTTAATTACCTCTCCTCTTCCCCATTAGGTGACCAGTTCTCCGGCGGGTGAGGGACGACTTCCTTTTTCGGGTGTGATTTTCATATTTGTTGCTTTGTTTGAATGACTATGTGTTTGAGTGAGTGGTAGGACAAATGAGTGTTTGTATTATTAAAGTCCAGCATTAATTTCGTCCAGTTAACTTAAGTTTTTGACACAGTTAAAGATTATATTGTTTAAGTCAAACACTATTTTATTTTGTTTCTTATGAATAGATTATTACATATTGTAAATACACACTGGGATTTAGATTTTTAAGTTATTGTTTTATTTCCCATCCACCACAGACAAGAATTGTACATACAGTTAAAATTGATTGAATTTCTGAGGTATTATGGTGGATGTTGAAAGAATGGTGAGTACGAATGTGTTGTTTTGGCGTATGGAATATTGAGGTATGTTTGGTTTCAGTGATTGTGGCTAGTTAAGTTTTCAAGACTTACCTAGCCTCAATCTAAGACGGAAGACCATCCTTTCCACATTTCCACAATCTTGGCCTTGGGACACATTTTTGTATAATTTACAAAATTAATATTGCTCTTCGCTATAGTACCTTGATTTCATGAATTTTAGTGTAGTACTAGACTGGCGTTTAGAACTTATCAAATGACAGCTGAACTGGCTAGATGTAGCCGTAAGTGCTTTGCAAACAGTTCTTTTTCTCAAATTTATCGCTGATGAAACTCCCTTTTGGCTCAATGCCAGATTTAATCTGCAAACATTTAAAGGCAATGGCAATCCTTATCTATTGTCCTCCTGATTACTCTTTTCTCTTTCCGCTTATTATTAATGTTTCTGTTCCTAATTCTTCCACATCCTCCAACCCTTGTGTTTTAGTGGTTTTAATGCTTTGCATGGAGTAATACCTACCAAAAAAGAAGAAAAGAAAAGAAAAAATGGAATGCTAAATTTATTAGTACATTTATTTAATTTTAATAACTGAATATTTTGCATTTTCTGATAGCAAGCATGAAACTAGTCCTCCCTACACAGATGCCAATTTTAATTTCATTCATATAATTGACTGTATGAATGTTTACGTTCATATAGTTATATTCTGATTCAATAAAAAAAAACTAAAAATGTTCCTGTAAAAGTAAGTATACTTTTATTTATTAGAAAAAACTTCCGAAAACTTTATAAAATCATATAATCAACTGATTTATTTAGGTTTTTAGAATTAATTTTTGTTTCAAACTTTTTTTATAGCTTATCCGATTGTAAAGGCTGTACAGACTATGTGAGGGTAAAATTCAATGAGTCTTTTTTTAAAATTCAGTCAAATGTTACGTTTATCCCTGTGCAAAATCACGAATATATCACTCGGGCACATAATGTACTTACACCTCTACATTATATCCATACACGCAAAGTCATATAAAGACAACGGGTGCCGAACATTTTAGTTTTAATCATTTCCTCGAGTAAATAGATGTGACATCAGCACAGATAACATGTTGAGATCTGCTGGCATCAGGATTGTCACTGATGAAAATTAAGGACAACGTAGGTCCAAGGATAGAGCACTGGGAGAAACCTGCATTAGTAGAAGTGGATCTAGATGAGTGGCCGTTCAAGACACCTTTCATTTCGGGATTTAATGAGAAAAACTGAATCAGTTCAAAACTTTGTCCCAAGAAAACATAACCCTTCAACTTTTGAAGAAGATAGGTTTGCCCAAACTTGTGGAACGCTCTCGAGATATCCAACGCAACAGCATGACATTCACGATTCTTATCTAAAGATTGAGAGACCCGTTTTGCAATAATCGTTATTACATCAGCTGTTGTACTAGAGAAGCGAAAACCATATTGCTTGTTTGAAAGAAGGTCCTGCGATGTGAGATGCTTAATCAATTCAGTGTTGATTGGGGCTTCTAGAACTTGATCCCCAAAGAATAAAAGGTTAATAGGTTGGTTGTTGGATAATTGTGTCTCTCTTAATATAAAGATCAAGATCTTTGGTCTAATCGAAATAAACCAGCTTCAAGCTCATTAGAAGGCAAATCACTTACTATTTTTGCTGTATTGAATATCTTAATTAAACCTCGCTAACTTCGTGTAGATGTGTGAAAAATCGTCTGGAATTTTCTTTGTCATCTTTATTATTGCGAAACTGAACGCAACTGTATATCCGGGAATGAGTACTTAACTAACCGATTCTGTTTCCTGAACCGATATCAGTTAAACTACCCGTTCATTCCAACCTTATAAATCCGTATGATTATTCGATACTGTTGATTTTAGATTCATTAATGGCATCCATATTCTGGTGCGATGAAGTCAGCACAAGAGAGGACTCTAATATTACAGGAAATGCTAGGAATTATGATCAGGACGGATTAGTTGATTTTTACATTTAAAATTTTTTTTTTTACTACACTGTTTTGGGATTCTCTTCAAAGGGTAGTTTATTTTGTCAGCATCTCGGGTAGTCGTTTGGCGGTATTTTATGATACATTAGGACAAGGTATTAATTAAGGAGACATTAAATATATTCCTCGGTGCTTCTTCGACTCGCCGTGAGATTGTCAATTAACGGACCTTTAAAAAATCTGATCGCGATGATAAACATCTACATTTCCTCAATAAAGCATACAAATTATTTTTACTCAGTGTTAATTGATGCTGCCATTTTCTGTACAGGCAAAGGTTTCCATCGCGCATGTAGTAAAATAAAACGAGCAGTCCAGATAAGGTGGGCAGAAAAGGCAAGAATATTGGGTTGCACTAAATTTCTACCTCGGCACGTCAGTTTTGAAAACCAATATTGGAATTTGTATATGGTGATTTTCCAGGCGTAGCTTACATGTGGCACAAGATGGAAAGGATGGGACATCCAGTGAGGATCGAACCCACAACTCACTCGCAATTGATCAAACAAGAAAAGATTACTAGCCATTGCACTACGTCAGATTCACTTCCGACTGTTCATATAGCATGAAAAATATACGTCGATAGGAAATACTAAACACAGAAAAAGATACGCCACTTCATATATATATATATATATATATATATATATATATATATATATATATATATATATATATATATAATGATAAATATGTGTATAATGATATATATATATATAGATATACGTAATGATATATATATATATATATATATATATATATATATATATATATATATATATATATATCATTATACACACATATAAAATGAAATGGATTAAGTCTGACACTTATTTAATATATTTTCTATTTATGATATATATATATATATATATATATATATATTTACATAGATAGATAGATCGATATATAGATATAAAATCTATGTAAGTAGATGCTCTGTTTTTTCAATTAATCAGTATTAATTATATTTACCGTTTGAATGTATGTAGAAAACATGCTTTTTCCGACAGGAATCGAAACATCATTCCAATATAGAAACTATCATTTGATCTGACTTGCTATACTATATAGCTACAGGAAAGATTACTCAGTTCCGGTCACCGATACCCATCCAAGTATACAGAGTTATCCAGAATCCCCGAATAACCTAGGAACTTGTGCCCCAAGAGCCACGACTACTATTTTGACCCTTATCCACTCTATCACAGAGCTTAGCTGGATCTAGCAAGATATACAAGTAATTGATTTGGCGCTATATCGAATCTAGTTGATGTCTTTTTCGTCACCTAGTCCCGTGGTACAGTTGGTATGACGTTCGAGTTGTATCGAAGCGATTCGGGTACGATTCTCGGTAGTGGATGCGCACTGCTGATGAGTCCCAGATAGGACGAAACGGCCGTCCAGTGCTTTCTGCATTCTGTTGAGGATTCTAAGCTCGACGAATTACTATAAAATTAGCCTAAAGCCCCAAATCAATTACTCATATATATATATATATATATATATATATATATATATATATATATATATATATATATATATATATATATATATATATATATATATATATATATATATATAATTTAAACCTAAACAGCCAGACAAACCTATCACGGTTTCACCTAAGTCGATCGTCAGGTTTTGCTCTACTTAGCGTATCAAGCACTTTAATTAGTTATTTTACTTACTCGTATCAGGGTTATTTTCTTTGGACTCTGAACTTGGATGCTAGACGATTATTTTTGGCTGACGTACATGTTCTCTGTTCTTTCTTTTTTGTACCATTTTTTCCCTTTGGTATTGGTTTGTTTAATTGCAAATCAAGACACCGAAGGTTTTCCAGGCGAGTATAATTTCTTATATTTATGAGATTACAACTAGAATATATATATATATATATATATATATATATATATATATATATATATATATATATATATATATATATATATATATATATATATATATATATATATATATATTGTGTGGGTGTTTGTATGAAAAAGAATGTCTTTGACAAAGAAAAGATGTCAAACAATATATTACTGGGCGATAACGCTGGAAAGTGTTATAAACAAAGTGCTAAATAGTAAACAAAATTCGAGTATTAAGATTAAACAAATTCAAATAGAACAAGTTCGAAAACTTATTTCCGAGATCAAGTTTTACAGATTTGATACGCCCATCAAGATGATTAGATAATTCATTTGAATGTCGCTTAAAAGAAGTTGCGCTAAAGAACAGTAAGTTTAGATTAGATTATGTCATGCAAAAAACTTCCCGAAGAAAGAAAAAATTTGGAATGGTTTAACTTTAAAAAATAATGATATTTACGTAATGGATGTTCAGTAATATAGGATACGTGTTAATAAATTCAAATGAATTATATAAATCATTGTTGCCTGGATTAAATATGCAAACGGGGAGATGTAAAAACATCAAACGGAGAAAACAAACTAAATCTCTTAAGAAGATCGACGTATATCTTCCGACAAGAATAAATTTTTAAAAATCAAATCGACACAATCACAGTCTTGCTATCAATCACAGGCTTTTTTTTCTTTTTCTTTTTTTTTGGGGGGGGGGTAATCTAAAATTGTTGATGTGTAATTCATTTTGGATGTACGAGGGTTGTACAGAAAGTTCTAAATCTCATCCTGAAAGAAGAGATATAGCTGAACATTTTTGATGTGGCAAAACACTTTAAAACCAGAAAAAAACTAATTCAGATTCCCGTCTTACTTTCTGTGCAGGTGAGGCCCATAAAAATGAGAGGTGTGGCGACATATCTAAACATGGACTAAACAGAGGCCCGTGCAGTCATAAATCATCTGCAAAAGACACACGGTATGACATACAAGGAAATCCATAAGCACATAGCATAGAAACTTGCTGAGGACTCCCTTTGCTATGCAAGCATTAAGATATAGCCTGCTTTTCAGAGAGGCAGGGACAGCACATAAGTTGACCCTCGGTCATGCCGTACAAAATGCTCAACAACTTATGAACACGTTGACGCTATTCCACGAATGTTTGTAGATTACCGATGGCGTACTGACCAGCATATAGCTAATTATGTAGGCATTTGCCCTAGATCCGTCCCTGCTCTTTTAACTGAGATCTTCGGGATGAGCAAGCTATCTAAAAGATGGGTCGCAAGAATGCTGACATCAGAGCAGAATTCAGATTCAGAAGGGTTGACATTTTTGACTCCCTTTCAGACTGACCCTGAGAATGTCAAGCGAAGATTAGGAACGAGATGAAACCTGGATTCTCCGCTTCGAACCGGAATGAAATGTTCAACAAATCAAACATTGGAAACATTTTGTCGTCAGATTTTTTGTTTTGATTTTTATAGTCTAACTAATATTTTGGTTAAAATACTTTGTTAATTTGTTTATTATTTATTTTATTTATTGATTTTGTTTCTTATTTTTTATTCTGTTTCGTCTATTCTAACAGGTTTTGATTTGGTAATTTGTTTGGATTAATTTATTTTGCTTATTTTATTGTCATTTTGTTTGTTTATCTATTTATTTATTTTTTCCGTTTTCGATTTCTAAGTAACGTAGAAAAAAATTGTTTTCATGTCTGCATTTTGAGATGAGTTCGGATCTTTTATTTAATAATTTATTTTGGTCTGGGAAGGTAAGGATAGCTATTTTTTCCTCCAAGCAAAGTTTGCAAGTTTTTCATTGGTTGTTGTAGGCTGATAATCTTTTCCTTATTTTCCAAGATATTTTTGGTGTGGTGTGCGTTTTGTTTTAATTTCCCAGATATATATAGCAAGCATTGTGCTGTTTGCATATTTACTATTTGTGAAAGATGTTTTGTGTACATAATTTCTTTGTTTCCATGGTCCTTCAGTTACTCCTATCTATACTTTTTCTTCATTATCAGGTGATTTTATCGTGGCTTGGTATATTACGTTGTTTTTTAAACAATTAAAGTTTAAGGGACATTCGTTTTTTATTCTACAGTTGCACGTGTGTTTAATTTGTTCGTGTGGTTTGTTGATAATTTTTCTTGTTGTGCTTTTTTTATTATTTGTGCCATGTTCTCGGTGCAATTGGAGTTGATTTTACTGTGTTTTTGTTGAATATTTAGTGTAGGGTGCTTGATTCCGGGAAGTGTTTGTGTAAAAGTTTCAAGAATATTTTTCCTACGTTTGCTTTTACGTTTTTGCTGTACGGTGGATTGAACCATACGATATTTCTTTTCCTGTTGGCCTTTTTTGTGTTCTGTGGAGTATGTGAGTGTTACTGGGAATCTTTTAGGGCTGTTTCGTAGTCTTTCTTAGCTTTGTTAAATATAGATTATTGAAGGAATTGTCGGAAACCCTGTGGTTAATCGATTTTGGTATCTGTTTGATTATAGAAGGCGGGTGGGTGGAAGATGTGTGTATATAGAGTGATTTATTATTGGGTTTTCTGTATGGTTCGTATGTGCCTTTTCTTAGGTTGAAAGTAACATCTAGAAAATCTACTTCCTTTAGGTTAGTTTTTATATTTCTGTCGAATCCGTTATTTTTTAAAATCATTATTATTGCTTTTCTAGTTTTGTCTGTGTTTTTTTGTTACAGTTTCTTATGATTATGAGGCCGTCGTCCCTGCAGAGTCCTATGTCATTTCTATCTATTATTTTGCTTATTTCGTGTAGTAAGTAAATACATACTATTTCTCATGTCTGCACCGTCAAAGCTTCCCATTGTAGTGTCAAATATCCCATCTTTTTCTATCCATGCTTCTTCATGGTGAAATAGTAATGATTTACGGGAGTGCTTAATGATG
>OZ038482.1:99207119-99222119 GCA_964036315.1 Acanthosepion esculentum | reverse complement strand
ACGCCGCAAAATACTATAAAACCAAAGGACGATTTTAAGATCTCGAGTCATATACTTGAATAGCATTATCACATCGAAATTTTCAAATGGATGATACGCAAGGTATCCAATCCAATTAGGAATATCGAAATTTTCAGATGGACACAACCACCTTTTCAGATCAATGATTAAAATATTGTCCTGGGATTAAATGAAATCTGTAAGTTCTGGAAAAGTCAGTCTTTCTTTGGACTTTGTGGATTGGCGCTACAGAATTTTTAACAAACAATTGTGTCAAACAAAAGTAAGCATATTACTTGAGGACTTTCAACATCAGCAACAACTAAAATGGTTAGCACATGTAACGTGAATAGAAAATTCATGAAAATCACAATGATGACGTTCCACACTAATTCAAACGAAATATTAGGAAAGAAACGCCAATAAATATTAGAAAGGGCGATAATAGTCGCCTTGAGAAACCCATTTGTCATTAAATTTGTTCTAATTAAAAGGATTTTTAGATTTCAACCGACAGTAACACACGTGACATGTGCTGAAGCTTTTTAAGAGAAATAAACAGATAAATGAAGTATGAACGTTTGCAATATGACTAGTGAAAAGTTAAGAAATGCACATGAAAACTTGCTATAGATACGTAATCTAAACTTGGACACCAGAGTTGGTAATGATGCCGGTAAATTCTACTTTTACAGCCGAAAAAGAGAGAAAAAAATCGTTCGAAACTTTCGGTTTCCATGAGAGTCTACCCGAAAAATCTTTGTGATTGAACTTTTGAACTGTTGATCTTTTTGAATCTTTTGAACTTTTGAACCTTTTGAGTCTACGTTTTCTTCTCGATCAATTTGATCTAGAAAAAAACACAGATTCTTTCCCTTCTTAAAAGTAAATATATAAACTGTTAGCATAGAATTTACAGTTACATCTAGTCAACTCAACTATAAATTTATGAGACCGTGTCTTCAGTCTAGTACTACGCTTAAATTCGAAGAGTTTGACAGAGAAGAGTTCATCCGAACAATTCCAATATTTATAGAAAAGGCATTCTTAGATGGTGGTAGAGAGATTAAAGCTGAAATGTCAGACCTGGACCAATATATCTACTTGAAACAAAAAAAAAGGGTAATTTTACAGAACAATGTATTTTTGATTAATATTTTCCTATAGTCCATTGTATATATTCCTGTGAGTCTAACCTGCGGCATATGGAACATTTTCATTTTTTTATGCTATTAATTACTATTACCCAGTTGATTTACATGACCGTTTTCACAGAAACGGTACCTTGGTGCATGTGAGTAATTTCGATGAGAAAGTCATTGTAAAATAGACATTTTAAATTTATTTGCTGAAATATGCTCTACTTTACACACATGCACAGACACAAACACACACACACACATATATGTATATATTTGTTATATATAAGTTGTTACATAGGAATAAACAAGTAATCACGACAATGATGCTTTTTTGTTTCGATGCTTAAACTTAAGTATCTCATCAGGTAGTGAACAAAGATGGTTATAATGGTATAATCATCCTTGTTCACCAGCTGATGCTAGGCACAGGAGGCACGGTGGAATAATGGATAGCGGCTCGGGTTGAGGTATCCGGACCCATTACATTCATTTGAATGCTATTTGGGAAATGTATGAATACTCTTATTCTCGCTATGGGCAGGACAAGCCGGATTCTATAGCCTTGGATGGCAACTGGTCTACTGCAGGAAGATACGGGAAAAATCTGCCTCGTCAGTCATGTAAATGACAGACTAAAATTTATATATATATATATATATATATATATATATATATATATATATATATATATATATATATATATATATATATGAAAGGAAGAGGTTATAGTGGTTCCAACGAGAGAAAGGTGTGTATATTAAAAAGAAGAGAGGTACCGCAAACGTTTTTTGGTTGCAATGTTTTTTTTAAGAAAAAAAGATACTATGTTTTATTTTTCGATAATTTTACTACACGTGTTTCTGGTCTCACGACCGTCTTCAGGTAAAGGGTGGAGATTTCCAGATATTATTAAAAATAATTAATGTTTTTCTCCATTTAAAAAAAAAATCCACATTACAACCAAAAACGTTTGCGGTACCTCTCTTCTTTTTAATATATATATATATATATATATATATATATATATATATATATATATATATATATATATATATATATATATACAGAGAGAGAGAGAGGGGGAGATAGATTAATAGATAGATATGAACAGACTGAAGATAGATAGATAGATATGAACAGACAAGATAGATAGATAGATAGATAGATAGATAGATAGATAGATAGATAGATATTAACATATTTAAGATAGATAGATAGATAGATAGATAGATGGAATATTTTGAAGATTTTTGGTGGCAGTGAAACAAAAAAACAGAAGAGACTTCCACAAGCGAGAAGTACGAGAAAAAAACTACTACAATAGAACATACAACTGCATCTAGCTAGTTCAACAATAAAACGGTGAGATCTCCTTGCCAATCTATTAGCACGCTTAATTCATTGCAGTCGAGGCATCAAGAAGAACAGCACATCAGAAGAATTTCTATGAAAATATTTTTTTCCTTGGTGCCTTGATATTTATAAAAAGAAATAAACAACGCGGAATTCTGAATAAGAACTCCAGCAGATTGAAGGTAAACACGAAAAGAAAACAACAGGGGAAATGGAAACACAGAAACCGTATCAGAAGAATAAAAAATGCATATTGCCAAACTCATAACTAATGAAAATGGTGAAACAAATCTGCCATCCTTGAGGAGAATCTAAAGAGAAAACAAGAAGAAGTAAAAGACAAAGAATCTAGAGTTTATCGAAACAAACAAGATATGTTGATGTAAGATATATGTCGGGGTAAAATGTATTATTGAAAAAAAAATTGACCTCTCCCGAGAAGACAAACTTTTGAAAAACGTAAAGCAAAAGAAATCCGAATCCAGAATGCGGGAAGAAACAGGAACAACAATTCATATACTTATTTACAAAATAAAATTAAAAAAAAATCAAACGAACAAATCATATAACGAAAACAGTTAACTGCGTTGCTGGAATGAAGAGAAAAATACAGCAGAAAAATATAAACTGTTGCACAATAAGAATTAAAAGAAATAATCATTTTATTCAAGAAGCATATATATATATATATATATATATATATATATATATATATATATATATATATATATATATATATATATATATATATATATATATATTAAATATTAAGTGAATTAAAGAAGAAAAACATGACCAAAACTCAAAATATTAAAACCATATTCAACTGGCATGTAGAAAATCAGATCAGACAGAAAAAAAAAATGAAATCGCCCACTCTTCAGAAAAGAAATTTAAATTGTGGTACATAGGGTCTCATCTGAAAGAATGTAGAATGGCTGGTCGGGAAAAAATTGAATCGACCAGAAACTATCACAAAGAAAAATAAATACACCGGGTGTAACAGCAAAATTGTCCAAATCGGGTAACAGCAAAATTGTTCAATTGTTACATTAAGATCTGAAACCTTGAAGCTTAGAAATGATTAAAGATATCTTACTGGAATTTTACGAGTTTTCTGTAACACATTTGGATTCTACGTTGAGCAATAAGAATGTAGAATTATTATCCAAGCATAACAGAAAAATCGTGATGAAATCGATCATAAACGAAAATGACATGTTCATCATTAATAAATCTATACATATATAAATGGCAGTTGTTTATTTGTGTTTGTGTGTCTGTCTAAAACTAAAAAAAAAAAAATTTTAATAATTTCGACAAAGTATATCTAGACTCATTGTCATCCAAGCCATGCTTCTGTAAAAAAAGTTATTTACGAAGTTATTTTAAAATAAAAATTTGAATGCGTTCGAAATTCTAAGAATTAAAAAGTAAAAACGAAGGGTAATAATTTTTATTCTCGATTATTCTTACCGTTCGTTTTTACTTTTTATTTCTGTTGAAACTTTCGAAATGCTATACATGTATGTATTTTTAATTTCTATTCTCTTGAATTTATCTTCACATCTATAGTAAATAAAAGCGTAACTTAAAAAAAAAATGAATATAAATCAACAAAATAAATTTAAAAGAAGAATATTAAATAGAATTATTTGAAAAAATTTTATATTTATTTTTTCAAATATTCATGTGTGGGTCTTTGTAAGTGTCTGTCTGTGTGTTGTTTTTGTGTGTGCGTGTCCGGCTAAAAATTTAAAAAAAAATCTACAAGGATTAAAATGTATGTGTGAGTATTATTGACTTATTAATATTTTTCGACCATCATATGGAAAATCCTTTTTTTTTTTTATTCAGTCTTTAAAAAATAAACTTCATAGTTTTTTTTGGTTTAAGGGGAAGAAGGACTAATCTCATTGTTAAGAACATTATTTTCTTCTTTGTTTCTATTTTCTTTATTCCTTTCTATTTTCTTTCTTTCTTTTCCCCTTCATTCTGACCAGTTGCTTCGCGTATACTTGCGGTCAAATGGTGATGGTGAATGTACAGACAAACCTCGCATCTCTCGACCCCCATCACCCCACTTTGGATGCATCGGACAAAATCTGCAGGCAAAAAAAAAGAAAAGAAAATCTGGAGGAAAAAGACTTCCAAATCGTCAGCCATGTTTTTCAAAATTTGCGGGAAAATCAAATGAGTCGTTTTAGTTCTCAAAGTGACTACTTGGCGGCGTTGACGGGCCTTTCAATTGTAAACAAAGACATAAAGTCCAATGTATTAGTTCGTGCGATAGTAACTGTGAGAGACCTATTATTTTTGTTATTTTGATTAATACATTAATTGTTCTGCCCCCTATTATGACATCGAAGCAGAAGAAAAGTTTAAAAAGGAAGCGTACAAACCTAAGTCTCAGTGATAAATTAGCGATTCTTCTATCTTCGGACAATCGGATTTAACGGACCCCCCCCCTATTAGTACGTAGATGAGAATTTTGTCAGTATTTAAAAAAATTCTATTGTCTTGAAATTATTTGCATATCTATAGTAAATAAAATCGTAACTTTTAAAAAATAAACATTAAAAAAACAAAGTAAACTTAAATGAAGAAGAATATTAAATACAGTTATTTAAAAAAAATAATAAAAACTTATTTTATAAAATATTCGTGGGTGTGTGTTTGTGTGTGTGTCCGGCTAAATATCTAAATAAAGAAAATAAACTTAAATTAAGATATATTTAAATATGTTTAATTTAATAATTTTTAAAGCAAAAACTATAGTGAGCCTTACTTATTTGAAAATATAATGATTTACTATTTATTTTGAGGTGATTACTATTAAAAAAAATATTAAATAAGCTTAAATTAAAATATATTTAAACTTGAACTTATTTTCACTTCCACAGTAAATAAAACCGAAACTTAAAAAAAAAGGTATATTAAATAATAAAGTAAATTTAAAAGAATAATAAATAGAATTATTTTGAAAAAAATAATTTATTCGAATGTGCGCCAGTATCCGTCTGAAAGTAAAAGTTACAATAATTAACGACAAAAAAATCCGGAACCAATCAAAATCAAGAACAGCTTGAGAATGAATTCTCTTGTCTTTTTAAAAAAAAGGTATATGACAGAAAATGACAGGCAGGCAAACGAAGCTGACCAGCCGCTGAAAGCATTTCATCCGCTTTACCTTACAGCCAAAAATCACAGAGTCAAAAGAATTACTGCTATCAAGAAAGACTTACATACCTACATACAAAAAACTCTCCTCGCCCCTCTCTCTCTCTCTCTCTCTCTCTCTCTATATATATATATATATATATATATATATATATATATATATATATATATATATATATATATCCAAGTGTAGAATTGGTATATACGGAGTAAATTCCAATAACCAACAATTATTATTCTTTAAAGAGTGCTCAATACATAGTAGAGCAGATATAATAAAACCATTTATTCTACATTCAACATCATCACTTGATAAGACACCAGAAGTGTTGAAACAAAATGCCTATTTTTGTAGTGATTTTATAACATATTTATGTTATAATATTTAAATAAATAATTATATATATATATATGTATATATATAAATGTATATATATAAATGTGCATATATATATATATATAAATGTATATATATATATATATATATATATATATATATATATATATATATAAATGTATATATATATATATATATATATATATATATATATATATATATATATATATATATATATATATATATGTGTATAATGAAAAGATTTGAACACTAATATTCCATGGTCATAATCTTTTCATTATATCCTTACTCTGTCCTGGACATTGAGTTCTACCTGGATCATATCCACTTGGATTTATACATATATGTATGTGTATATATAATTGCATATGTATGTGTATATTTACCACTAATATTGTCAATATATATATATATATATATATATGTATATATATATATATATATATATATATAGAGAGAGAGAGAGAGAGAGAGAGAGAGAATTACATACCTTCATACATATTAACAAAGACTTTCCTCACTTTCTCTCTCTCTCTATTTTTATATATATATATATATATATATATATATACATATATATATATATATATATTTGTTAATGTGTATGTAGGTATGTAATTTTCTCACTCTCTATCTCTCTCTCTCTCTCTCTCAGGATTAAAGATTTTGAACACGTGAAATATCTGATAGGAACTTATGAACTCTTTGAATATTATTGTATACTTTATCTTGAGAGATATAAATTTTTATCAGTACATACAATATATATCTTTATATTAATTATATTTGGATGCATTTTTAAAAGGCCATAAATTAGTGTACATTTGAGTTACGGACGTTATCTGAAGATAACCAACTGTAAACAAGTAAACCCCAAATTTGGTGACTTCCGCACTAAAAGATCTCCACTCCAGGATCTCGACCCCCACACAGTATCACCCTATGTGACAGTTGTCTGTTTTTTGTTTTTTTGTATTATTGACTTATTAATATTTTTCAGCTATCTTATGGAAAAATAAACCTCATTTTTTGGGGGATTTTAATTAAGATTTATTAAAGCAATAACTATAGCAAGCCTTACATTTTTGAAAATTAATTTAAATAAAATATAATCAATTATAGTTAAATAAAAAATATTCAAGAAGACAAATGCTAACTGTAAGTCATGTCTGTCTCTGCTAATTCATATTTAACTAATGATTTTTTTCTTTTCAAATTCAAATATAACTTGAAATGTAAACATAATGCTTTTCAAAACTAAATTCTCAATGTATCACGCTTCTACTCTTTCATGATATTTAGCCATTAGATTCATTTACGGAGAAATGTTTGCTTCTTTAATGTAATGTTTAAAAGTAAAACTTCATTTACTGAAAAAAAATCTAAATTCTCCCCTAAAATAAATAGTAAATAATTATTTTTCGAAGAAGTAAGTCTCGCTATAGTTTTTGGTTGAAAAAATGATTAAATTAAATGTTTAAATATATCTTAATTTAAATTTATTTACTTTTTATTAATAATAATTTGAAAAACGGTTAATTAACTTTTATCTAACTTTTGATTTGTTTAAAAACAACATTAAAAAGGTTGATATGTTAGCATTTAAATCGAAAAATAAATTGTTTTTTTTTAATAAAAATATGCGGATACTCAGCCCCTCAGCCCCCACCCCGAGCGTGGTGTTGGTATTGTGGTATTTTGCTAAATTTAGTTATTTAATAACAAGCCAAAAAAAAACAATGAAGATTATTTTTTTTTAAAGATTAATTAAAAAGTTAAAAATAAGCATAAGATTACTGATGAATATCAATAAATTTTCAATAACAAACTATTATTCAGAGATCTTTCGATCAACTCCAGGTATCTCCGCTAGCCATAGCTAAGGATCGGAAGCTCATGAATAATTGAAAAGTTCAATTCGATTATTATTTTCCCAAATAATTCAAGATGATCTTCGCCCTTCTAAGATGCCTAACAAGGTTCGCGTACGATTTAATTTTCAAGTTTTTTCACTACTCTTTGAACTGCCATAGCTAAAACTCCTCTCTCAAGGTTCAAGGTGCTCTCTCAGGAAGTCTATATAAGCACCTTCAGTCATTTTAATACCGTCAGTCACTTTCCACTGACCAACCATAATACCTCCAATAATACCAGCCCAAATCATAATACCTTCTCCTCCTTGTTGTTGTCTCAGGATTTGACGACGATGTCGTCAGTTTACGACCCAACCTCTGCTCCAAACGTCAGAGCCATCAATAGTAGCAGGAGATTCATCCGTGAACAAAACCTTCGAGTAGTCCACCTTCATATTATCTTCTGCCCATTACAGACGCTTTTGTATGTGAACTTTTGTCAATGGAGTTGTTGTCACCAATCTCAATGATTTCCCGACCTTTTTCAGAAGACGTCATCGAGTAGTTCTGGACACAGTTGTTGCTCCAATGTGTTTGACAGGTTCTCCGCTATGCAGGCCTGGGTTACTTACAGCTTCACGTTTAATGAGCGACAGAGAACTTTGGGAAACAACCCTCGTGTGATCCTCATCGGCACACTTACGTAGCTTCGTAGGATATGAAATAAGCATTTTCACGGTTTGGTGACATCTTCCAATCATTTTAGATATTGCTAGTGTTGAATTACCTTTTGCAAGTTTAGATGTTATAACAGCTTCCTCAGAAGCGGTTAAGTCAAAATTGCGACCAATAATTTCACGATTATGAAATCACTCATTAATTATTTGGAACACTGAGGTATCGTGTTAATCGGGCAAATAGCTGGAGTTTGTTTACACTTGCGAAGAACATTACAGTTTATACAGTAGGCCTATATAATTGTTGTCATCAATCTGGTATAATTTCGTTAAATTCCAGCGTATAGTTTATGGACAAAATAGAAAATTGTCACTTCGTTAATAATTCGTTACACGGTGTATATATACATACATATATACATACATATATAGATATATATATATATATATTTTCTTTTCCCATTTTTCCCCATATAATTTCCGTTGAGTTGACCGATTAAATAGGTCAATGTCTGATCCTTACCCCCTCCTTCCTCAATATTAAGTATTGTAATAAAAATAAAAATAAGTTTTAAAACTCTCCCTTCCCTCTCAAAACTCGACCATGTCTCTAACACTATTTCTCACCACCTTCTATGTGAACGTATATAAGCTTAATACTGCCCGTCAGAAGTGTAAATTTTAAAATCATTTTTCGTTTCACCTTTGAAAGCGAAGTCTGAAGATCCAGAGAAACATAAAATTATCTGGTGAAATAAATTATAACAAATGAAGCCTTAAAGTGGTCTGTTTTTCTTTCAATTATATATATATATATATATATATATATATATATATATATATATATATATATATATACATGTGTGTGTGTGTGTGTGTGTGTGTGTGTGTGTGTGTGTATGTGTGTGAAGGGATATATATATATATATATATATATATATATATATATATATATATATATATATATATATATATATATATATGAATCCCTTCATCAGTGCGGGTAATTTATACATCGATAACAATTAAAAAATATTTTTTCAATTACTATGGTTAACCTGAAGAATGTTTTACTGCACTTATCGAATATTATATGTGCACTAATCAAAATTATGGATAATATATAATTATCTCTCTCTCTCCATATATATATATATATATATATATATATATATATATATATATATATATATATATATATATATATGTATATATATATGTATATATATATATATATATGTATATATATATATATATATATATATGTATATATATATATATATATATATATATGTATATATATATATATATATATATATGTATATATATATATATATATATATATATATATATATATATATATATATATATATATATATATATATATATATATATATATATATAATTTGTCTCTCTAACGTTTTGTTCAGGTTAATAAATATTAAATATTTCAGAAGAAAAATTTAAACCTGCCCAAATTTGAGCAAATTAAACTTTATTTGTCGAGTCTTAAAAGCATTGTAATTAGCAGTAATAAAAGCCCTCAGTGAAATTAATTCATTTTATGACTTGTTGAAATAATCTTGGATTTTGCATGAAAAGATTTTCTGACAGGGATTAATTGATCTCCTTCTTAATCTAAATGTTTTGCCACGAGCAAATCATTTCAGAGATGTGATTAAATGGAAATCTTAAGTTGCTAAGCCGTTTGAGTTAAGAGGATGTGATAAAGTCTCAGAATTTAACGATCAGATGTTCCCCTGAGTTTATTTTCTTAAGTGCAGCCTGGTATTGTCTGTTTGTTGACCAGAAGATGGCTATCTTTAACGTAAATGGATTTCACAACACTCGGTCAAATCATCGACAGCAAATACTAGTCGAGTTATTCTAAATCAAATAGTACTTAATTGTCAAATCTATCAGATACAATCAAGATCTTTTTTCAAAGTTCACATAGATTTCTGGTTCTGTATACTTGATTCTTTGCAAAAGGAAAAATAGCATCAAGGCTTTTTTGTTTCATGGCAAACAGTTATTCTCTTGACATCAAACTTAATTTTCGAGAAATTAACATATTTTATTGTCAATAAAACCTGATAATATATTCCGAAGCAATATATATATATATGAGCATTGAAGTCAACAGAGAGGCGGCAGACTCTTTCATGCTAGACGCATTCATCAGACCACATGAGTCTGTCGCCTCTGAGTGTTGAATTCAATGTTCACTTTTATATTTACATACGCTCTAATTCTGATAATGAGCACTTTATCCCATAAATATAGCACACGTTAAAACTATATTTCTTCTCATATATATATATATATATATATATATATATATATATATATATATATATATATATATATATATATATATATATATATATATATATGTATTTATTATTTTTATAAACGGAAATAATATTAAAATAATATATGTATGTGTATATGTGTGTGTAAGCGTGTGTATGTGGGAGAAAGGAGAGTGAGTGTGAAGAGGAAGCATATAGGAGCTACACAGACGATATGTGTTTAAATATCGCATAGGAAAGTACAGCTCTAAAGGGGAACAAATACATTAATTATTACATGGAGTGCGACGCGTGTCTCGCAACCCATATCCGTGTATCCATGTACAGATAGATAAAAAGGGAAACTGATATCAGCAAACCGGAATCTAACAATAAAAATCTTGTTAATTATATTTTTTTATAATCGGTATCACCCCAAGCAAGGCAGTAAAGACACTCAAAAACAAAAGTTTTACTTGGTGTGGGATAATTAGGAGCAGAGACTGTAATGAACAGGGAGAAAAAAAAGTTATCAGGAGGACAGTAGATTGCCATTGACATTGCATTTAGATTTTTGTGGATTAACATTGAATGTAAAACATGGCGCTAAAAGAGAGTTTCACAGGCTATAAGTGTAAATAAAGAAACTTTTATAATAGAACTTACGGCTGCATCTAGCCATCTCAACTGTAATTTGATGAGATTTCGATGGCAGTCTAGTATTACGGTTAAATGGAAAAATCTAGCTCGCATAGTGATGTGCTCATCTGAACAATTACGTGATTGTATTTATAAAAATGCATAGAGAGACAACTTTACGACGGTGGGTAAGTGAATGAAGCCGAGTCGACAGATCAAGAACAACTATATTGTTGATTCTTTTTTTAATCTTATCAAGGATCTCAGTGTAAATATCAGGGGCACCACACCATATGTTGCAACAATATTCTAAGCAGGGACGAATGATAGACTTATAGATATGTAAGATAGATTCCGGAGAGGTAAATTGTTACCAGCTGACCTAGAAATGCATTTAATATAGTCTTTCCACTTCATGTCAGCTGACGTTATCCCAAGTAGGCGAAACGAGAAACTTTCCTGGAGGATAGAATCAACCATGCTGATGTAAGACAAAGATCGGTCTTTCAGATAATTAATTTTAGTTTTGGAGGCGTTAAAATTAACTAGTCATCTTTAATTCCAGTTAACGACGAACCTGAGGTTACTTAAATTGACAGGAAGAAAAATAGACGAAGAGGATAGTAATTTTCACTTACAGAAAAACCGAAGTAGAAATGATAGTTCATCATCATCATCTTCCTTAGAACTTGCTGTGATTTTTCCAAATTCCATTAGCTATCACTTCCCACGTGGCTCGGTCCTACATTGCCGCTTCCAGATTCCCAATCTCCAACCGTGAGTCCCAAGCCATGGTGTCTGGGAAAGTCAACTTTTGTGAGAAGACACCTCCAGAAGGATGTCATAAAAGTAAGGAAGAGATGACCTCCCCATCCGCCAAGTTGCAGTGACCGGCAAACTGCAATCGCTTTTGTTTGAGCTTAAGAGAAATTGGTCTCATTTCTCCGTAAATTGTGTTAAGCGTTGAATGGGATCTCTAAATGTTGGTCTTGATTTTTCTAAGCAGATTTGTATATGTCCAATCCAGTCGTCTGGTTCAATTAATGTTCGAAAGGTTTGGACTTTTAAAGAAGATGGAATGTTCGAGCGACAAATTTTGATAAGTTCATTACACGCATCCCATGCAAGAGCGATGCAGATGCTGAAGTCTTTTTGGTAATCTATTATGTGAGATCCAAGATATTTGAAGTCCTCAATAATTTTGATGGGTATATTATTGAGTGACTTCAATTTGGATGGTTCAGGAGAGGTTGCGATGTATTCTTTCTTACATTGCAATAGAGATCGACCTGGTTTGCTGCTGGCTCAAGTGATTGCAGCAAGCATTCTTCATCTATGATTCTTTGAGAAATTAATGCAAGATCATCGGCAAATTCAAGATATGTCAGGTACTGTGATGAGTACCGACTACTTTGGCAAGTTTTCAAAATTAGACATTTTCCTCCATGTTGCTGAAAGAAATACGCAGAACATAGTCCAGAACACCTATAAACAGAAAATGAGCAAGAGCGCTTTGCAGAATTCCTGCTTTAACTTCAAATGAGTCAATCTTGCCATCAAGCGATAAAATGATGACAGAGGTGTTCCTGTACAGAGCTCTAATTGTCTCAACATCTCTTGTGGGTATACCAAAGAGTTGGAGCATTTTGAATATGAGATCTCTGTTGATGGAATCAAACAAAACAGATTGTGATGTATTTGTTGAGTTTTTTTTTTCATCTCACACAGTAAACAGCGAATAGAGAGGTTTTGATCAGTTGCCGACCTGTATCTTCTAAATCCATTCTGTTTTTTTAGGAGTGGATCAATGGTAGGGTCGATGCTATTTAGCAGAATCATATTGTATAATTTTGATGCAATTGGCAAGAGTGTAATACCCCTATAGTTAGTGGCACTTGTTAGATCAACCTTTTTGGAACAGGGACGATTCCGCCCTTCAGCCAAGCTGAAGGCGGCAAATGGTGTACGAATGTGTGGTTGCAAAAATCAAGGAGAAGGTCATGAAATATTGAATCTTTGCACAATAATGTTTGTATGCTGTCAAGACCTGGAGATTTGTTGTTGTAACAGAAAGTGTTGTGGATAATAAGAATTTTGCATTTCATGAGTTTTTACTTGTTCCTGCATCTCCCCTATCGCAATTACATCTCTCCAAAGTGTTGAGGTGTTACTGGTCATCCATTTAATGAGAACAATTTTTGAATTGGGAACTGGGTAAGAAGGGGCTAGAACACTGGTGTGTATATATATATATTTGTGTGTGTGCGTATATATAGGGGGTGTATGTATACTATTTAAGTTTCACGAACATCCTCAATAGTTTTAGGGATAGGTGCAAGCTATAATTAGCAGAAAAATCAGGATAATTAAATGAAAACTATTAAATCAAAGGAGAGAACCAATCACAAAATGTAGACATAGAAATAAATTCCAAATTACATAAGAATACATTTCCATATATGTGGGGGTTTATGTGTGCGTATATATGTATGGACATGTAAATGTACATCTATGTATGTATGAAGATATGTACGCATGTAATTGTGTTGGACAGCATGATTTATTCCATTGGGTACTCTGGTATTACCCACAATATATAAATCTGTAATTGAACTAATTGAAATTAATCTTAACGGGATTAATTTTAAATCCTCCATCGTTTATTAATAATATTGGACACCTGTAGTAGAAAAACTAATTACTGTGAATCCCAGAAAAAACACAGTTGGGGCTCGTCTAAGAAATGCCACCTAGTAGGAAATTATATTAAAATACAAAAAACAAAAGGTACTAGACATAAATAAACTCCAACCCCAGAGCTTATGCCACAAACAATAGCTACCACAAACCAATTCTGACATTGTTGAAAATAAATTTAAAACAATGCACCAAAACCGACACTTAGGGACTGATGATAGCCGTCTACAGAACGGCTTGAAATATACTATGTGGAGGTTATTTTTTTGCTGTAAGATATATATATATATATATATATATATATATATATATATATATATATATATATATATATGTATATATATATATAGAGAGAGAGAGAGAGAAAGAGAGAGAGACAGACAGAGAGACAGAGAGATAGAGAGGGGGAGATAGAGAGAGAAAGAGAAAGCAGATAGATAGATAGATAGATAGATAGATAGATAGATAGATAACATCGAATCGATTAAGTGGTGGAGATGAAACCAAATCGAGAGCTTTATCTGAATATTGACAGACGGCTCCATTGGATTTAGAATTAGCACTAACACATCTAACAAAGATATTTTTAATAAACATCGGGATTTTTACAATTCTGCACTCAAAAATAGTGGATAAAAAATCTATGTATATTTGCCCGAATGAGTTATATTTTAATAAGTGGTTAGCATTCGTTTAATAACACTTTCAGTCTTGAATATTTCTTGGTTGTTGTATCAGACTGTCTAGGTCAATGTATGTGAATGTGTGTACATGTATTTATCGGTGTCTATGTGTATAGAAAATGCA
>OZ038482.1:99134619-99202119 GCA_964036315.1 Acanthosepion esculentum | reverse complement strand
CTCTCATTTCCACGCATAAATACAGTACACAACCCGCAGCCAATTTAAGTTACTAAAATAATTAATTTAGATAAATTACTTTGCATGATTTCAGAATGGATAATAAAGGGTGCTCCTATAACTTGGACCGATTTTAAATGTGAATTTATTTTAAGCGTCTTATGATTTGTTTGTTTTTCTTTCAGATTTGGCGGACATTTGGGCGATATTATTTTTCACACATAATTGCTACGACTTAAGCATGATCCAATAGAGAAATAAATAAATTTTCACCAATAACAGTGATTTATGTACTGCTGACTTTGATCCGACTTAATGAAACACCCTTATATATATAATAACTCCTAATGAAGCACCCTTTATATCCCCGGTGAAGTTATTTTCAAATATAGAACCGTAAAGACAGAAAATATATTAAGACAAAATTCATACATTTTTAATTATTTATAATTTAGTTATTCCCATCTGAAAAAACAAATCAGGTTAATTTTCAATCAAAAGCAGAATTTGTTTTTCTATATTTATGTAAAATGACGAATTATCTCGTCATACCAAGCAACCACGTGTCGCGTGTATTCTACGTTGGAAAAGAAAGAGTGTATTGATTCTTGTTTATACAAACGTCGGCCAATGAAAATAAATATTCCGTAAACAAAAGCGGTTGGCATTCGGATTAAAAGGAGGCGCGAGGTTCGGGATCCGGCGGTTCTGGGGCTTGGTTGTTTTTTTTTTAAGTGACTGTTGAACAGCGCAGTGGACTTATAGCCGTTTACGTGTACTAGTATTTTAACATTGGACCTACGATTCATCATTGCACCATTTCTTTCTGGTCCCACCCCGGATCTACAATATTTGGATTCACGAATTGTTTGCTTTTCACTTTGAACTTGAGCTGCCACATCAAATTTCCTACCATTTATCGCTGTACTTCGGCAATAATTTAGTTTGGCAATAATTTACTTACTCTGTTTAAATACATATTAAAGAAAAAATAACTATGTCGGTGTGACCAACAAAAAACTTGCCAGAAGACCTTAGGTAAGGAATAATCCCTAACAAGAAAAAGAAAAAAAAGAAAGACCAAAAGGTAAACACGTACCTACCTAAATTAAAGTGTTCAACGTCCAAATTATTTAGATTGATCGAAAATGGTTACCCAAGGTAAACACTAAAGAAAGCAGAAACCGAGATGTTACTCGAGTTTTAATCTTCAGACAACTAGAACATAACTGAAAGAAGTGGGAGGCGGGGTCTAGCATTACATACCCATAACCGTAAAACACCTACGAAAATGCACCATGGGAAATAAAAAATCACGTTGACATTGCACTCTTTCGGGTATGTATTTGTGTGTATATATATGTGCGTGCGTGTGCCAATAAACTGTATTTAGATTGCATTAATTCATTTTGTTAAATTCATCGGAAAGATTTGTTCAATACTTTTTTTCATTATTTTTCCAATTTTCGAAAAAAAATTGCCTCCCGATAAAAGTTGAGGATAATTATTTTTACGTCTTTGTTCGGTTTTTATGCAAGTAGATTCGACTGTCTCAGTCATTATCAAGAACTAGGATTTTTTTAGCGTGGCAGAGAAGATAGTGTTGGATTCTTCTTCTACTTCTTTTTATTCATCAATGTGCCATGCCCCTTCAGGATATGAGCAATCATGTTTCTCCACAACTTCCGATTTATTGTAGCCCACAGCAACCTTTGACACTTTTCCCAGCCTCCCGCCACTCTTCTGCCATCCATTCACACAAGCTCGTCAGGTAGGTGGGCACCGATATCCCCCTTCCATTTTGAATTTGACAATTTTTATGAGTGTCAAATTCTTCAAATCCTCTTCCTCATTATGCGACCAAGGAGTTCCAGCTGTCGCTTTCTGATTCTGAGTATAATGTCCTTTTTGGTTTGCATTTTCTTTGAGAATTAATTATTTAATTCTCAGCGTTGTTCTGTAGAAGAAAATTTCTGGTGCCTCCGGTTTCCTCTTAATCTCTAAGATTAATCACTATTTACTGGCATACAAGAGGATAGTTAGTACATGAAACTTTTCTTTCGTCCTAACGAGAAGTCCTTGTCTCTCAGTACTATGTGTAGTGTTTGCAATGCATTTTTCACTAATCTAATGCTGAACAATTTCTTATCGAAAATTGGAAAAATACAATAAAATATTAGACATTGAATATATATATATATATATATATATATATATATATATATGTCATCCACAGACAGACTGTTTCGCAGCTCATCAGTATGGATAGGCGTCCGGTTGCCTCTAGCAAGGATCGAAACCTGACTGAATTTGCGTCAGTCGTAACTTCTACCAGTAAGCCGTCGGCGCACGGCAGGGATGAAGGTGAATTTTAGCGTGATTATTTTTAGATTTAGATAAACACACAGTGACAGATATATATATATATATATATATATATATATATATATATATATATATATATATATATATATATATATATATATATATATATATATATATATATATATATATATGCGAGTCTGTGGGTGTAGTCCATATATTATTCACTCACGATTTCACGATACACCCGATTTTAAAATTATAAAAAAGAAAAAAAACAGTGTCTATGAAAACACACACACACACACACACACACACACACACACACACACACACACACACACACACACACACACACACACACACACACACACACACACACACACACACACAGATGTATGTATGTATATATATATATATATATATCATGGCTTGGCATCGCAAAAGAAAGATCAATAGGGAGTTTCTTTACGTCGATTTCATGCTCATTTTTGACTAATACGTTCAATGCGGGACAGGCATACACGGTCGCAGCAGTTTCAGTTGAAAGTCCAGTCTCGTCTCGAAGGCAGAGATTTACAGTACGTTCTCCTCTGCCTCTTGTCCCTGAGAGCTGCCCTGTAGATATTTTCAAAGAAAGAGACAGCATCGTTGGTGGTGAGACGCCAGGCGTCACGGTTCTCAGTTAGAGTAGACCATTGGCAATGGTTGATGTGACAGGCACCAAAGGAGTTATTCAGGCAATATTTGAAACGCTTCTTTCTTGCCACGATAGCCAGTGGAGAGCTCTGCCTACAATAAAACCATAGGCAGGCGATGCTTCTACATCCTGGAAACGTGTCCAGGCCTGAGTTGCTAGGACCAACAGCATAGCGCCACTGCTTGTGATCTTCCCAAGGACTTCAGTATTGGTGTTGAAGTCACTCTAGATTGTGCAGAGGCAGCGCCGCTGTAAACCGTTCGAGGAGACACAGGTGGTGTCGGCAAGTACAAGAGAGTGGTGAGTACGATAGCTCTATACACTCTGATGTTAGTGCCCTTCTTCAGGTGTCTTTTGCACCACAATCTTTTGTACAGTCTGCCAAACGCAATTCTTGCCCTTAGCAGTCTGTTGTTGATTTCCTAGTTGATCCCAGCATCTGATGTGATAGTTCATCCAAAGTATTTAAACCGATGGACCGCCTTCAGCTCAGTCGCACCAATGATGATGTGGGGAGGGTGGTATTCATCCCCAGGCGCAGACTGGTAGAGTACCTCTGTCTTTTTAAAATTGACTTCAAGTCCAAAAGGTTTGGCATCCTCTGTGAAACAAGAAGTGGTAAACTGCAAAGCTCCTTCTGTGTAAGCAAGAAGGGCAGCATCGTCAGCAAAGCAGAGGTCTGGGATAAGTTGCGCCAGGGTCTTCGTGTCGGCTTTTAATCGTCGTCTACGCGATTAAAAGCCGACACGAAACAGGCTACCATTGAGACTGTATCTGATGTAGACTCCGTCCCCATCATCAAAATCTTTTGTGGCTTGTTTGGGCATCATGCTGAAAAAGATAGTGAAAAGAATCTTTGCCAGAACGTAACCCTGTTTAACAATCTTGGTGATCGAGAAGGGCACTGAAGGATCAGCGTTGTGTCTAACTTGGCCACGTTGATCCTCGTGCAGAGGGATGATCATGTTCAGGAACTTTGGAGGACAGCCAAGCCGCTCCATGATCTGCCATATCCCTTTTCTGCTCACTGTGTCGAATGCTTTTCTCAGATCAACGAACGCACACATGCAGCCGCATGTTTTCTCCCGCCACTTCTGCGGCTGCTGCCCCATGTCTGTTGTGCTCCTGTCTGTTAAATGAACATTATGCATTCTTTTTTATATTTTACGAATATTTTTTCACTCATTAAAATGGATAAATGGGATTTATTTCTATTAAATCATTTTTTCTGTATTCTATGTTTATTTACTTGTATGTACCTGTGTATGTCTGAAAAGTATGTTTAGTTGGAATATTTTTCTCCCACTGTATATACTAAGAAGATAGATAGATAGATAGATAGATAATGACTGAGAAAGCGATAGATAGATAGATAGATAGATAGATAAAGATCAATATGAATAAATAAAAATGTAGATAGATAAGAACTGATAGATAGGTAGATAGACAGATAGATAGACAAAGATCAAGAGAAATAAATAAATATGGCGATCGATAGATAGATAGAGAAAGATCAATATAAATAAAAATATATGAAGATAGATAGATAGATAGATAGATAGATAGATAGATAGATAGATAGATAAAGGACTGAGAAAGAGATAGATAGATAGATAAGGACTGAGAAAAAGATAGATAGATAGATAGATAAAGATCAATATAAATAAAAAAAATGGAGATAGATAGAAAGATATATAAGAACTGATAGATAGATAGATAGATAGATAGATAGATAGATAGATAGATAGTATTAAAAATTACGAATCAGTAAATAATTATTTCTCCCAGCGAATGAGAATTTTCTAATCTATAGAATTTTATACAAACATAAATAGGTATGTGTGCTCACGTCTGTGTATGCGTGTGTATGTGTGTGTGTGCGTATGTGTGAATGTGAAACTGAATGTGCCGTAAAGAAAAAAACTGTTCAGCTCACATACATTAACATCAATCTCAGTCTATGATCAAATTCATGGAGACAGCCAAATTTCCCTTGGTATGAACAGGAGACAATAGATAATTCATTGAATAGAGAGCAGTATAGAGTCTTCTCAAAACAACAACAAAAAACATTTCGAACAAGTTTTTCACGTTTATCTTGGTTTCACGTGGATTCTTATTTCTCAAAATCCCCTTCTTGTAGGATGATTAAAAAATAAAACAGATTTCAATACGGAACTATTTTATCAATAGTTTCACGTATCTGGCCGGTTATTCACCCATCAATAAAGATAACTCCGCGGCTAAATAAAAATATGTATTTTCGATAAATATATTCTTAACCAGCTTAAAAAGCGCACTGTCGGGTGGAATTTAACCTAGCTGCTGCGGGGTACTCTTGATTAGGCCTTCGGCTTGTTCAGGATTTTGAGAGTCCCTAAGTTTTTGCTTATTCTCAGTATTGTAAGCTCCCCTGGCTGTTGTTTTATCTGGATTCTCATTTGCACGGAACTTTCTCTTCCTCGCTTGAGTCGTGGTTCTTTTGATTGCAATCTCGTCCCTCTTTCAGCAGAGATTTCTTTTTGCGAGGCATAATGCTGCCGTATGCGATAGGCAACAATAAGTTATGGAAGAACTCAAAATTGATCGCTGAATTTAAGTATTGGATTAATAATTAAGCTTAATTTTTAAAAGTTAAACGATAATTCTTCTGCTGCCACTTAATCTAAATACAACTTGATGTGCATAGGTCCTTACTTTCCCTAGAAACTATTATTTTTATTCCATGGGTGACTTTCGCTGAATTTCGCAATTAATTTCAATTATTCCCAATTTTTTTCCAAGTTATAAAAATTGTTATCGTACAAAAAAAATTTAATCACAAAAATCACGTAGAAAAATTGACGAAAACAATCGCTGTAAGTAAAAATTAGTAAATACAAAATTACTGTAACATGAGCTATTGAAAGTTAAAGTGTTGTGTGTCTTTAATTAAAATAGTGTGAGACAGTGACACACTGATATTGGGATTTATTATATAGAAGATGAGTGTTGTATTCCTTTAATTGAAAATGGGTGAATACTGACATTGGCATTTATTATATAGATTGTGAAAGCCTTTTAAATTATGGGGAAAAATATGCCATAGCTTTGTAAAGGGGGTAACGCTGCTAAAGGTAACAAGTGGTACGATGATGTGGGGAGCCATGATACCCACTTCCTGAAGGTATACGGTATATAGAAGAAAGCCAATGTTCGTGTAATCGTTTTCTTTTCTCTGAAGTACATTCGATGTTGTCTTCATTGTAGACAAGATTAGGTCGCCTATATACTGGCATGTTTTGGGGAAAGGTAGAATTCAAATTAATTCTAATACGTTTTTAATAAGTGGCGTTCTATCGATGATGATTAAAATATTTACACCTATTAATTTCATACGAAGATCAAATATTGTATGCAAATTTAAAGTGTATACTCTTTCTTTTGCGGTGCCCAGTACGGAACATAGGATAATGTATATAAACTTTAACTCGGATGCAGCAACACGGGATGCCCTTATATAGATATCAAATTAAGCACCATGTGAAGAAGGTGGTTTAATGGATAGTCGCTTGGAATGATAAATGGAGGAGCTAAGTTCGAATTACAGTTTCGTTCTTTACATTAAATTAAGTGAAAATATCATTGGGAAGAGTATGAATCTATCTTCAAACCCTCCAGCTATGAATAAAATAGTAGGGCAGAAAGATACTTCAGACGTGTTTGGTAACCAGTTTAGGAGAAGGAAAAATTTGAATTCGAAATAAGTTTGGCATGGGACTAGCGATTCCATCCTATAAATGCATACTACTTGCTTCCCAATTACTACTAAAGCTAACTCTACAATTTTTACCTACTCAAATGTAATATTATCCCCTATCTCTATCTTCCCTCCCCTACCTCTCAATCTTAGGACGCTTGTGAGATGATGTGCCTAAACTCTTGACCGATGTTTATCAGCGACAAAATTGCCACAGACCAATCAACATTAAACACCCGGTCTATCCATCAACACCACAATTGTTTCACTCAGATACTTTATATATATTTTTTGTATGTATATTTTTCTTCTCAAACAAATGGAAAAAAGGAAGTGACGTTTCACATCCGGCTTGCTTACAAACAGGATTGTTCATAACCATTTTCGACCCTCACCCGTAGATGTGCAGTTGAAATGCACTGAAACCAAGTTGAATCTTTGTAGTGAGTAAAATGCTTTTGTCTATATGATAAAATTATAATAATATATATATATATATATATATATATATATATATATATATATATATATATATATATAGTTTATGAAAATCTAGGTAAACCGTATGGGTAGACCAAAGGAGAATAAAATTCAGAGCGCAATGTAAATCCAGAGTTAATAATTTAAATAAAAACAGACCACTTTAAGGTCCCATGTGAAAAATTATTTCACCACAGCCCTTTTAAAGGACTGCGGATCATCAGACTTTACTTCCAAATGTTGAACCTTTGGAAGTAAAGTCTGATGATCCGCAGTCCTTTAAAAGGGCTGTGGTGAAATAATTTATTACATGGAACCTTAAATCGGTCTGTTTTAATTTAATATATATATATATATATATATATATATATATATATATATATATATATGAAAAGAGAGATAATATACACACACATATATATATATATATATGAAGATATATATATATATATATATATGAAGAGAGAGAGATAATATATATATATATATATATATATATATATATATATATATATATATATATATATATATATATATATATAAGCCAAGTCACAGGCTGACCCAAAGCTTTTGAATAAAAACAGTTTGTTTTCTTATTGCACTTCTCGCTTGTGGAACTCTCTTTCGGCTTCTTGCTTTCCAGTCAACTTTGATCTTCAAAAGTTTTAATGCAATGTCAACCTTTATATTCTGTCTTCGTAGTTTCTGGTCTTTTAATTTTTTCTATCCTTAATACTGTTTACTTTTTTCTATTGTCCTTTTACACTCAGTAACCCCACCTTTGCGTCTTAGTGGCTTTATTGCCTTGACTTTAGTGAAATCATTAAGATGTGTGAAAAACATAGAAACCGTTATACATCAACGTGAATAGAGATTATCAAGCTGCATTAGTGAGTTCGATCCTCACTAAGTGCGTCAAAATATTTTCCTTTTATCATAATTAGAGAATATATGGCCGAAAATAATGAGAAAGATACTTTCATGTGGGAGAATATATTATATTAATTCCTACATATAAAAACAAAGTCGATTAACATTTATGACAAGACGGTGAAAAATTATGCAGCACATTTCGTCCTGAGAAAGAGTAAAATAATGTTCTCATTGATGGGCATGTGGGTGGAACGGGCGAAAATATCAAGAGAAATCTCATGTAATATCATACACTGAAAGTAAACGCTGATGATGTATGGACGGTAAACTTTTAAAAATCAATTTATAGATAAAAACAACAGTGATAAATACAAATATCATCAACGATAAAAACAAAAACGAAGGTATTGAGCTGCTGATTTGCTTTGTTTTGTTTCAGGCATATTAACCTCAATAGGTTATTTAATGCCAAAAAGATTTTTTTAGGATAGTTCCGTATGAATAGAATATGTATTCGTTGCACGGTAACAGTTATTAAAACATGTTTTATTAAGGTATTTTTTAAAGAGGGTTTTTGTCTAGAGTAAAATGTGTTGCAGGTATTTTCTTTTCAAAAATGTATTGCTGGTAATAATTTTTATAATAATTTTTTTTTCAAAAATGTATTGCTGGTAATAATTTTGGTAATTTGTTTTTCAAAAATGTATTGCTGGTAATAATGTTAGTAACAATTTTTTTTCAAAAATGTATTGCTGGAAATAATTTTGGTAATATATTTTTTTCAAAAATGTATTGCTGGTATTAATTTTGGTAATATTTCTTTTTCAAAAATGTATTGCTGGTAATAATTTTGATAATAATTATTTTTTTAAAAATGGATTGCTGGTAATAATTTTGGTAATTTTTTTTTTTTTTTAAATGTTTTACTGGTAATAATTTTAGTAAAATTTTTTTAAAAAAAAATGTATGGCTGGTAATAATTTTGGTAATTTTTTTTTCAAAAATGTATTGCTGGTAATAATTTTGGTAATATTATTTTTTCGAAAATGTATTGCTGGTAATAATTTTGGTAATATTTTTTTTCAAAAATGTATAGCTGGTAATAATTTTGGTAATATTTTTTTTCTTAAAAATGTATTGCTGGTAATAATTTTGCTAAAAAAAATTTTTTCAAAAATGTATTGCTGGTAATAAATTTTTACTTTACAAAATCTTTACATTTTCATAGTGTTTTTACCCAAGTTTGAGGGTTAAATATTTGCCCATAGATGAGACCCTAACAGGTGCTACCAATCCTGCTCAGGGTGGACCTGGGAACATCCGCAATTAAGAGTTGGTTCCATGCTCCTCAAAATCTGATCAGAGCCCTTGCTGCCGGATGCAGTTTATCGTCATACCCAGGCCGGTTGAGCAGCTGAATGAATTTAATTAAGCTGTACGTCCAGATAGATATAATTCTAACAATAACAACATTATTTTTGTCTGATGAGGTTCTTTTGAAGAAGAAAATGAGATGCAAAGTGTACTTTCCTCTGTCTATATTTCTGAGATGAGGTATTATAACTATTTTCATTATTTACATTGTTCGGACTCTTGTACTCATCTTTATTATCACATTCACGATCGTTCGGTCGTTGAACGCTCCGGCCTTCTTCAGGTGATATACTTTGGAATATGTATAAAAACTGTCTAATTGCGAACAGTTCAGCTTAGCAGAATAAAACTTCCAGAGTTGATATTCGGCGTTGTCTATTCATTACAAGGTTAAAGTTTGAAATCACAACTCGTTGTATCATGTCACTTTTTGGATCAATCGACCAACGCTTTTATCCACTGGGCTATTCCCAAGAACACATTACTGATATATCCCAAAACATGGTACAGGGAATTAGAACAATTTACCCCCTTGGATTAAATAAAGGCTTCGGTTCAAAATTCCAAAAATATCACCTGAAGAAGAACGGAGTGTACATCGGTTGAAACGTCGTGATTATGACAGTAAAGATGAGTTCAACAGTCTGATTAGTCTAATTAGACGGATTTTATAAAGTGTATTGAAATGAGTAGGTCGGGATAGTTGATTAGTATCCCAGACTTCAGCGGAGGTAACAAAACGTGGGGAGTTATCAAGGTGAATTAACTAAAACTGAGATATCCAAAGATATGATACGTGGAAGTAGGACAATCTACCCCTGTGGACTAAATAAAGAGTTCGTTTCGAAATTCCAACGTATATCACCTGAAGAAGGCCGGAGAGTATAACGAACGAAACGTTGTGATAAACATGGTGAAAAAGATGAGGACAATAATCCGAATAATGTAAATAGTGTACATAATACCTCATCTCATAAATATAGACATAATACTTACGTATTTAACACCGATTCAGTGCTAGTTTTTCGATTCCAAGTAGCCAGGATGTATGATGATGATTTTAAGATGAGTTTGAATGGAAGGTAAGCAGACCCTCCCCAATTTTACAACCAGTCTAACATAATCTTCTTACTCCGAATGGCATCATTCAAATCTGTGCCAGGTTAAGGAAAGTTTAGAAAATAATCACATTCTCGTGGAAGACCGATGTTTACTGAGTAGAGTAATCGATCGAAGCAACTGGCATGCAATTTGAAAAATGCCCACATCATGAAATAACTCTTGATTTTCTTCTGTGTAACATGCATTGTGCCTTTTCAGTACAACAAACAAAAAACAAAAACACTAAGTGTACACGCCTTAATTACACCTCTGTAGCAAATCGTATGCTGGAAGTTATAACCGTTAATCTTCTACAAATGTAGTCACCATCGATGAAAAGAAGTTTCTGAGGGGCGTTACCTCATCACTCGAAGCGATAAATGATGGGTAAGGAGCATTCTAAGTTTAAATCTGTAATTATCAATTAGAGCTTACTGATGCATGTAAATGGATGTGCAGGTGGTAGTGTTTAGCGACATGAAACGAGCAATCGACGAGCTGCGAGTTGGAATTTTAGTCGAGTTATAGGAAAGGTATGAATCTATTTCTACATTTTCTATAGTAAGAGAGAGTCAGCTTTTCAGGCTTAGTTGGCAACCAGTCTAGGAGACGGAAAATTCTGACTTCAAAACAGGTTAGATATCGGGTAAGAAGCCCACATCTAACCTCTTTTGATATATAATGTGCATATATATATATATATGTATAGTTTGTGTGTGTGTATATATATATATGTATATATATATATATATCAACAACTAATAAACCTTTTATATTATATGTCTCTCTCCATATATATATATATATATATATATATATATATATATATATATATATATATATATATATATATATATATATATATATATATATATAAATAACTAAAGAGGTCAAAATGGAGTTTTCGTTTTCCTGCTATAAAGAATTCACTGCATGAAACAGACTGTCGGCGCTGGGTGTCAATCTCAATCCCCAATATATATATATATATATATATATATATATATATATATATATCAACGCCATATATATAATGTTTGCGATGCGTGAATCAGTTTGTTATAGCAATTCAGTTATCTTCATATTATTTAAAATATTCTGCCCTGCTTTGAATGTGCGTGTAGGGTAGTGTTTATCTACTTAGAATTGGCGTGCCGAGTTCAAATCCCAAGCGAGGAAATGTATGAATTTGGTCCTTCCAACATCCATCAGGGCATCTGGTCTCTCTAGCATTAGCTAGTAACCAGTCAAGAAGAACAACAACTCTGAATGCAAAACTTTTGAACCTAGGTTTAACAATTCTACCTCGTAAAAAAAAAACACTTTCTACGGAATCCACAGAAGTAATAACTAGTGTTTTCAGTCTGTGGCCCTATAGACAAATGACGCGTCTAAAAGGTTAATATACATATATATATATGTCCGATTATATCTCACTAGCAAGCGGTGTGCTAGAAATAAGAACATTTAATCTTCTAAAAATGTAGTCACCATCGATGAAAAGAAGTTTCTGAGGGACGTTACCTCATCACTTTCTCAACTGATTAGAATACACTGCCATCATTCTCGAGTTTAGCAAGATTTTGAGTGTATACTAATATTCATATTAAGGATATATTGCCTATTTCGTCGCTGTAAATGAAATATACGACCGTAGCGAAATACCAGGAGACCTTAAAATAGCAATTATTGTACTAGGTAAAAAATAAGCACCAAATTAATGAGAAGACTATTAAACAATCGGTTTAATGAGTCACATATCTAATATTAGGTACCTCCACTTTTACGCTGAAAAACGGCATAGCATGATGAAAAAAATTAATAAAAACTAAGTTTTATCGTCAAAATGTTTATGTTTTTATTAAGAGGAAAGAATAATTAAAAACATTTTTTTTCAAATATTTTACTCTTTTCTAAGACTTCGAAATTTGTGGTAAAAATCTTGTTTTTTTTGTGGCGACGGTGGAACAGATCTGGTAATGGACATTTTCGCGCCTGTTTTTCGGTGAAAACACATTAATTTAGAAATCCTCGCAAAAATCAAATAATTCTCTGATTTTAATGGTAATTTTAAAACTTATTGACAAATGAATGAATTTATTTTTTCATATATTATTTTAGAAAATCTTAATGTACACCCTTAATTAATTTCATAAAATTTTCTAGAAATTAAAATCATAAGGAAACGGATTTATATTAGTTAAAAGCAGGACACCTCGTAGAATAATTGTTTGCATTTTTCTTTTTTTAATTATAATAATTCACAAAGATTCAAAAATATTTAAAAAATTTTTCAAAACACCGCAACAGAACGGTTATTAAATTATTAAGTGAAGACTATATTTACTAAGTGAAAATTGAAAAGATTAATGCAACTAATCACACCAAACTTTTTTACAGTAATTAAAAATATTTTTTGTGTGCTTAAATCTTCTTCATTTTTTGTTTTTGAGTATGGTGTTATAAAAGTGTCATTATTAATAAAATTGAAAATAATTTTAATAATAAAATAACTGTCATGATAACAATAATAAAAAATAAAAAATATTATAAAATATAAATTAATAATAATTAAATTACTATGACATTTCATAAGTTATTAAGTTCCTTCTATCATGCTACTTCATCTGTTATTAAATTTTAATTTTAAAGATAATTAAATAGTAATTTTTTAATAAAACATCTTCTAAAGGTAAATAAAAATTCAATAAATTATTAGACAATTGCTGAAAGTATGCTCACTTGTAAAACTTAATTAATAGTTAAAACAAACAAAAAACTGCGTTCAGTTAGAAATCGTAGGTTTATGTCAATTCTGGTCACCCATACTCACTATCATCACCTCGGAACTTATCAATACGTCAATAAAGATGAAAGAAATACAGGACCCGTTGTTAAGAAATGTTTTTATAATAATTTTTTATGATATAAGTAATATTTATTTCAAATTAAATTAATTTAACTTTAAATTTGCTAATTTTACTCAAATAATTTACACAAATATATATTTTATTTTTTGGAAGATTTTTAAAACATAATTTTGTTTTATTTCTTGAAATTGAGAAAATGGCCGCTTTAAAATTTTCTTAAATCGGCCAAGAAGTTTAGATTCTGATCTACATAATTTTTATATAAAATACACAATATTTTACTGACTGGAAATAGGAAATTTAATCCATGAGCTCTCAATTAAAGCTAAAATGAAACCTTCAAGAATACCTTTTCATTTTTTTATATTAATTTTAAAACTTAGGTATCGAAAATTTTAACGAATTAGTGGAAGTACCTATCTAAGATCATTATACGGATTCAGAGTGCCTACATCTATCTATCTATCTATCTATCTATCTATCTATATATCTATATATATATATATATATATATATATATATATATATATATATATATATAACCTCTTAAGGTGCATTATAATATCTTCAAATACTGTTTGTAAAATATATTTTTAAAAATAATACGATTGAGTGAATTTCAATACTTTCCTTACGTTTTTTAAAAACATTTTACCCCACTAAGCAAGTCAATAATATCATTAGGATGAATTGATTTGAAGGGAGTGAAAGAGAATGAAAAAACCTTTAGTGAAGTGAAGAAAGAACAATGCAGGAACATGTTTCAGGAAAACAGATCAAAATTATTGTCAGAGGAAGCAGCCGTTATTAATGGGGTATTTTCCTTCCCATTTAACTATCTCTGTCTAATACAAATTACTAATAATATGTCAATAAATATATTTACCCGTTAGTAATGGTAACGTTTGATTCAATAGAAAATTATGCCCCTGAAGAATCACACACTTGTAACTGGGAGACCAAATTTCTTTTTTTTTTAAGCTTATCACCCCAAGCAAGGCTGGAGGCCACTAGCACGCAAGGGGTTGCAGAAGGTTTGGAGGAAGAGCAGATAGGAGTGGTAAAGGAGAGGATGTGGAGAAAGATAGTGGATCGAGCAAGGCAAGGTGGTTACAGAAGATTTGGAGCGAGAGCAGATAGGAATGAAAGGTGAAAGGATGTGGAGAAGGGAAGTGGATAGATCAAGGCAACTGGAGATGTCGATTGACGTTACACTTAAATAGTTGGAGATTGTATTTGTCAGGGAAACAGGAATAAGGAAGGGAGTTCCACAGGGGAGAATGATATAAATGGTAAGTGTGCTGATCTTTATTCTTTAACACATAATTTTTCATCTGGCGCAAATTAATTAAATTTACAATGTAAAAAAAAAACGCCCAGATTTTGCACTAAGACGAGTTCAGTCATAGAATGAAGTTCGACATTATTTAGCCTGTTAACAACATCGGGTAAAAATATATATTGTGGATATTTTACTAGAGAAAATCTATGTATCTAAAATAAGAAGAAATTTGTGATAAGAAGAAAATGTAATCGTTTACTACAATCAGAGTTAACATATATATATATATATATATATATATATATATATATATATATATCTGTGTGTGTGTGTGTGTGTGTGTGTGTGTGTGTGTGTGTGTGTGTCAGAGATGGAGTGAGAAAGATAGAAAACAGATAGAAAGAGGGGGATGGGAATATTGAAAACGCAATGTATTGGTTAATGATGTGTATATAACAGCGAAAATTATTGTGATTGTATGTTTTTTCATGTTATGATAAAACGTTAGAGCTTATGTTCAAACGAAATGTTAAGATTAAGTAAGAAACGCAAGGAAAGATTAATGTAAATTCAAAATGAAGTTATATTTAGACATTTACGAAACGGGATCAGGTTGGATAATATATATATATATATATATATATTTTCCACTCCTCCTCAACAACAACAGCCGAAAACTTCCGGTGTAACATTATCTTATTTAAGTTTTGGGGTGTGGAATGTAATTTAATTCGCTGTATTAACCATCTGAAGAGACCTTGGCGGACGAAATCGTGGTCGTATTTCTATCCAGCCTCTAAAGATTTTATTACCTCAATTTACATTTATTAATAGTTTTATCGGTTAGTATTTCTATATTGCTCTTGAGCACTTTTTTATTACACACATTTTTAAACACCCATTTTTAGTGTTTGTTTAATTGTTCATTCATATATATATATATATATATATATATATAGTCATGCACAGACAGGTTTTTTCGCTGTATCAAAGCTCTTCGATGTTGCAAGACACGCGGTTGCTTCAAGCCGGGATCAAAAATCGACCGATTTGACAATTAACCATAGGCTATCGGCTCACGCTACGGAGAATTGGATTTCTTAACGTATTATATATGTGATATAAGCATTATTAGCTGCAAGAGTGCTCTATACATTGCGAAGAACTTAGCATTATAGTAACAGCAGTCATCAACGGAGCGAACTAGCGGACGTGTATATAGTCTTTCACAGACGGACTGTTTCACAGTTTGATCTATTTATTGCGAATATATATATATATATATATATATATATATATATATATATATATATATATATAGATAGATAGATAGATATGTGTGTATGCGTGTGTGTGTGTGCTGAGGATACACACACACACTCATATATATGTGTGTTTGAGAGTATCTATCTATCTATCAATCTCTCTCTCTCTCTCTCTATATATATATATATATATATATATATATATATATATATCTGTGTGTGTGTGTGTGTGTGTGTGTGTGTGTGTGTGTGTGTGTGTGTGTGTATGTATAGATATATATGGTAGAGTGGATAAATGAAAGCGAAACACCCATGAGTCATTCGTTGACTTCCGGCAACATAGACACCGTGCCTGACGAACTGGGAACACTACGCAGCGAAACTATAGTCGCTCGCCCAAAACGTATGTACGCGTGTATGTACTAATATATATATATATATATATATATATATATATATATATATATATATATGGGGTACATTCCGAGGACTGAACCCGCTTCTTCTACTATGTCGTATGTCCCTTCAAGAAAGATGCGATTATGGCTCTCAACATTTTCCAGTCATTCGTGCCTCTGATCAAGTTCTCTCCTCTTCCTATCATTCTCATTCATTCTGTACCCTTCTGTTTACACAAGGTCATTACGTACGTTATTCACTGATACCCTCCGCCCCTTCTGCTTATAGAAAGTTCTGTTACTGATAAATTATCCAAACCCGCTTTCGTCATTTTCAACTGTTTTTAGTTGTTGTTTTTTTGTTTTTTTTGTCAAATGTCTTTTTCTTTCCCACTTTTCTTAGCACTTAGCAGCTGTCTCTATGCTCCGATCATGGTGTTGTCGTCATCGATCTGAATTACGGCATCTCTATTATCACTGGTCGATTCTTCATGTAATTCTACTGGATTCACAACCACATAAAATGATTAATATTTAGCAGTAATTACTCACTAATTTATATGTTTGTCTCAAACTCTTTCTGTTTCCAAATGATTTCTTTATCTTTTACAAAGCGTCATTCTCTATTCTTATGAGCCTTAGTGTTTATGTTCGATGTTTTTTCTGTCGTCTGTTATAAAAATTTCCTCCAATAATTAAATTTCTGTACTTGATGGATTTTAACGTCTCCAGTTAACTCATATCCTGTACCCTGCATCTTGCCAACAACCATACATTCTGTCTTCACTCAACTAATATTCCTGTCTTTTCGCCTTACTGTTATGGTTCAGGTTAGGACCAAGGAAGAACAACACAAACACAAGAGTAGAAATAACGAAGATATATTACACGGAATAATAATACGAGATGTGGAAGGTGTTAGTATGACTGTCAGTCTGGTTTGGAGTGAACTACTATCGGCCCGACTAGATTTGTCTCTTTTCGAGAGCCATAGTATACATAGTGTTAGGAAGAGTTCATTCTGTAGTTATAGGTAAGGACCCATAACACTTACTTTGCAACATTTTCTAAGATATTTTTCCGTTTATCGGTGCTTTTTGTGATCATAACTGTATTCTACAAAATTATACCGAGAAACATGCTTGATTACCATATCACTCGTGTTTATTTGTTTGCATGTATGTGTCTCGTTGTAGGTTGTTGAAGCTGCGTATATGAAATAACAAGTGTAATTTGAAACAGTAATTAATTTGAACTCTACGCCTGTCATTTGATAGGCTCGCTTGATGGTAACTATAACCCACTCCTTATTTTAGTGTGTTAGTCAAATTGTCTTAGAATCAACTGGTGACTTTATCGAAAGAGGCTCGCCCTCGTCGTCCTAAGTGAATGTTTTTAATTGACTTCATTTCTCATTAGTTTTTATTTTTGAAAGAGGAAAAGAAAACAATCTTTCTGACGTCGCCCTTCCCACAAATCAGATTGGTTCAAACATTAGTGAAGTGGCCAGACGTCATTTCACCTAATTGACACGAAAAACACACACATACAAACACACATTCATACACACATAGAAACACACATACACTGCACCGTGTATCTGTAGATTCACAAATAAATATTAAACGGGTATACATACACACACACACACATATATATGCATATATACATATGTATATATGTATATGCATTAACACTTGATCATGATAGTATATATCATTTCAATCAAGCCTCATTCCTTACGTCTATACTGCTGATAATTATATATAATCAATCTTAGATTTAGAGTATTTTTTCTTATAAATAGAGAATACCGTAAACTATATCTTTATCACATAAATTATATTTTATCATAGAATACCATAAATTATATCTTATCATATATATATATATATATATATATATATATATATATATATATATATATATATATATATATATATATTTATATATATATATTAATGCATGTTTCATTAAAAATATAGACAAGTTTTGTCTATTTATTTTAAGTAACTTCCTTTCGTATTGTCTGATAATCTTAATCACATTATCGTTGAAAGACGAAAGAAAAACACCATATTGACTCATAAGCCATTATCAAAGATGAAAATGTTAATAAATCAAACAACACATATACGAAACCACAATAATGGCTCGTCCTTCCTTGCTGTTTGAATAAGCTCAAAGTAACGACACACTCTTATTTACGAGTCAAGGAAACGAAAAATGCGTCGTAGCTCGTGACGTCACACATGACCACGCGAGAGTGAAAACGAGAAGTATTAAGTATGGGAAGCTTAGATTGGATTCAAACGTGTATCAATATGGTGTTTTCCTTTTGTCTTTCAACGATAATGTGATTAAGCTTATCAGACAATATGAAAGGAACGTACTTAAAATAAATAGACAAAACTTGTCTATATTATTTAATGAAGCATGCATTAATTTTAATTCCTGCCGAAATATACGCAATATATATATATATATATATATATATATATATATATATATGTGTGTGTGTGTGTGTGTGTGCGTGTGTGTATGTCTGTGTATGTGTGTGTGTGTATATATAAATATATATATATGAAAGTTTAGTTGAAAACAACTGACAAGGTGCTGTGTTTAAGATATTTTCATATAGGTTTTCATGGACATAAATTACATAAAAATTGTTCAAATGTTTTACATATCCAAGCGCTCTCGTCTAAACTTTTAGTCATTATCAAGGATGAATTTCAATTTACTTTTAACTGAATATATCGACGGTTTTATATATGCATCTAGAGTTATGGGAATGTTTTACTTTCAAAACACTGTCTGCAATTTGTAGCCTCTTTCGTCGTTGATAATATTGAGTATTAATTTAATAATAATTCACATGCATGATCCAAATTATAGAAAACCAATACTTCTTTTTACAAATTCACATGTCACTTAAATAACTGTGTTCCTGATCAATCCAAATTGCCAAATAATAATATTGGATATAAAAAAAAATGATTAACAAGACGACACACGTTACATTTCTCTGTCACGGTTCAATTACGTCTGATTTAAATACATATGGAGGTCTACCAAACACTATCCATAACATACTCGTTGCTAATACTAATATAATAGCCTCGTCCACATGTTCAAAAAAGGCCAAAAATAATGTAAGCATTATTAAAATAAAAACAATACTTAATACATGAAACTTACACAAAATAAGGGTTGTTGCACTAAGACATAATATATATATATATATATATATATATATATATATATATATATATATATATATATATATATATATATATATATAGTCTTAAAGGGTGCTATATTTATGGGATAAAGTGCTCAATATCAGAGATAGAAAGTGTGTAAATATAAAAGTGAACATAGAAATCAACACTTAGAGGCGACAGTCTGTTTCATGCTAGATGCAATCATCAGGCCTGACGATTGCATCTAGCATGAAACAGACTGTCGCCTCTAAGTGTTGACTTCTATGTTCACTTTTATATTTATATATATATATATATATATATATATATATATATATATATATATACGTGTGTGTTATCATAAATGTTTACACATATTCAAGTTGCTATATAAAAACAAGAACTTTTATAATAATATGGAATTATGTTGGATGAAAATTCATTAAACAAAACTACAGTTTTTACGTTTTGGGTACGAAATTGAAGCTAGCTGATATATATTCGTAAAACTTTCAACGAAAAATGCGAATTCCTTAAATAGGTAACTCAAACCCTGCTTTATAAATGGAACCTCCGTGGCCCGTTTGGGCGATAGAAACAATTCCCAACATGGAAAATGGATGTAGGTGCGATTCCTGTATTTCGTTAGTAAGATTTCCGGGTACGGTTAGGGCAGCCTGATAGATTAACCGAAATCGCTTGGATCTGTTCTTGTGAAGGTGTCCAATGCCATGGTTACATGTCCTGCTAAAAATCACAACTATGAAAGCTTACGAAAATATAGTTTAGATAAATTATATATAAGAATTCATCTCTCTTTATTTGTCCCTCTCTCTCACTCTCTCTCTCTCTCACACACAAACACACACACACACACACACACACACACACACACACACACACACACACACACATATATATATATATATATATATATATATATATATATATATATAGTAATGATAAATAGGTAATAATTTTTATTTCATGAGAGCTCTAAAAAGAAGACATTAGGTTTATAATACCCAGAAATTCATACACAGATGTCCTCAAGGACACATGGCACAGTGGATAAAGGCGTTAGTTAGATCCAGTGACAGGACCCCTAATATATATATATATATATATATATATATATATATATATATATATATATATATATATATATATATATATATATGTTCCTATCCACTGTTTAATCCAAACTACCGTTAATCACAGAATCAGTCAGGGTCTGGACAACAATTACACCCCAAGTAACATAGCATTAGATATTTGGAAGGCTTTTCACAAGGTGTGGCACAAAGTTTATCTGCTCAATTACTGTAAGATTTTCCTCAACTATAACGACCTTCCTAACGGGTAGCTCCTTGAAGGTATTATTTAACGGACAAGCCCCCGAGGCCTTGTAACCAATGCTGGCATCCCCCAGAGCCAGTTATCGGACCAAATCTCCTTTTACTTTACATAAATGATCTGCCTTAGAATAAACTCTATTAATTTGTGAATATATATTCGGATAATAAAACGATAAATCGGGGGCAGCTAATCTCTCATCCGATCTGCTTCTAACATCTCAGTGGGTGAAAAAAACAAACTGTTTGGTTATATTCAATGCCTCGAAAGTCAAACTAGTTACATTATATAGGGTGACCAAAAAAAATGGGAACTTTTTAACAATCCAATAATATCAAGAGTAATGGAAGAAAAATATTTAATTCGTAGTAATTAAAACCTTAAAAGATGCCATTTAAGAAACAATGATGGAATTTTCATTTTTTTTAAAATTACGTCCTGTAGATGGCGTCCTTCTGTACGAATGCATTCTTGAAATCTGCTGTTGAGATTCCTCATTGACTGCTGCAACATCTCAGCTGGGATACTGTGAATTTCATTCTCGTTACTAAAATAGCGAAATGTTTACTTGCTCAAGGTCACTGTCTCGCAGTGTTGCCACTTGCTCATGTCTGGCAATACGCACTTAAAAAAAATTCCCGTTTTTTTTGGTCACCCTGTATCATCGCCGATCAGACCAAGAAATGCCGCTAGACATGGTGAACAGATCTGTCCTCGAAGAGGTCCCGTGCCTTGAGAAACTGTTAGGCCCTATAGTCGCCCATACATCTAGTGGAACTCGTATATACGATCCATCGTTAAAGAGGCAGAAAAAAATGTCGATTCTCTGTACCGCTTCAGTAAGTACCTGATTCATTCTGCTATACTCTACCTTTAGATCAGGCCTAAAATATTCTCATATTTAGGGGAGGAGCTGCTCTGTGTTCACCTTTCAGTCATGATAGAGTCCAAAGGCGTCTCCGCGTCCTAATAGGTGACAAATTATTTTCCACTTTACAAACCGCTTTTCAAAGACGGGATATGGTAAGCCTCTCACTGCATTCCGTGTTTCCGCTATTTCCCTCCCATTTTAGCAACCAACCTTATTCTCTTAGTATTTCATCGATGAGCAGTAAGTTTCACTAAAACCGCGTACCACTGCTCTGTGTAACGGACACTCTAGAGTATTGGTAATCCAAACTTGTTTTTCTGTGTCGCACTTTCGGAATGAAAACTTGCTCGCGCCTGAACAAATTTTATGCGATAAAAAGTACATTTTAGAATAAAAAAGAGGGCGGCTTAAAAGGGAGATAACCGCGGATTCGAAATCAGAACATTATCATTGATAACTCTCTCCTCCAATTTGCGGAGACTAGTTACTATTTTCTTAATACTTGATATAATTAAAAAAATATCACAAGGATAAAATCGGTGAATAATTATTTACAACTATTTATATTGGAACTCATGGACGCAATAACAAGTAATCCTTAATACTATTTTAAATTCTGAAATCATATTTATTTTACATTTGAATTTTTTGAAACTGTTTTTAAATTTTTGATTATCTTTAAATTATTCCGCCAGACCTGCTATACTTTTCCTCCTAATTGTAAACCTGGGTAACCGCTCTCTCGATGAATTTCTTTCTTTCTTCCTTCCTAACATTCTTTCTCCATGTATATATATATATATATATATATATATATATATATATATATATATATATATATATATATATATATATATATATATATATGTATGTATATATATATATATATATGTATATATATATATATTTCTCCATATATATATATATGTATATATGTATATATATCTTTCTCCATATATATATATATATATATATATATATATATATATATATATATATATATATATATATCTTTCTCCATATATATATATATATATATATATATATATATATATATATATATATATATCTTTCTCCATATATATATATATATATATATATATATATGTATATATATATATATGTATCTTTATCCATCTATATATATTTATATATATATATATATATGTGAGTGTGGAGAGAGAGAGAGAAAGAGAGAGAGTGTGAAAGAAAGAAGGAAAGAAAGAAGGAAAAAAAGAAAGTAAGTCATCGTGAGAGAGGTTTCCAGTGTTTACAGTTGTAAACACGTACATATACATTAACATCATTATATACAGTTAGTTTTCCTCAATAGCTACAAATTGTCTTGTTCACACGCCCACGCGCGTGGACACAAAACATATACTGAGACGTCTGCTTGTTTATCTTGGGATATTTTCTTACAACAGTAAAAAAAAAAAAACATTTAAAAAGAAGAACGTATATACAGTATTCATTCTGATAATAAATGGAGTTTTCCGTGAACTTTTTATGCTGTCTTCATGAATGTGTTTATCTGTGTTTAATTTTTTTTATGTCTTTTCCGTTTATCGACTAAAATGTATCAAAACACTCACACACACACACAAACACACACGCGCGGACACACACATATAATAACTTCAAGAGAGAAGAAATAATAGTGTTTTTACAAGAATAATACTTTAATGCGAAAAAGAATATATCTGTTTTGTTTCAAATTATAAAAATTTAGTAAATAGTGTATTTATTAGTTTCCACGTTCCGCCAAAATACGAATTTTTTTGAATATATTTTAACGAAATATTTCATTGGCAACTTCTGAATGGGTTCTGTTGTATTTTATCTGTACAATTAATTCTATTGTTGCCTTCAACAATTAATTCTATTTAAACCGTTTTAAGCAAAAAAACATTCATTGAAACGTAACACAAAACTAATGTATTAGCAGTCTGATACCTTATTTGCTCATAACATATTCCGTTCTCATGCTTAAATGAATCATATACGTCTGCTGGATTCGAATAAATCGTCACGTTGCCTTAACAATGGAATATATTATTTGTAAATTAGATTATATCAAATAGTATGTCCGACAAATATACAAAATTACATTGTTTCTTTTTCTATAGAATAAAATTATATAACCTTTCTTATGAATGCATATTCATGCCAGGTCAATCTACGAGCGTTACTGTTATTATGTAACCAAGTCCAACCTGCCGCATTTCCTAGAGAGTAGCGTGGCTAGAAATCATATCCGGCTTAAAAACACGCCCTATCAAATAGCTTCTTATAGGGTCTCTGTCCACAAAATGCAATGGATAGGCAGGGATCCATAATTGTGTATTCAAGCAGTGCAGTGATGACACGGTGTCGCTAGTCGGAAAACATCATAATCTAATGTCAACAGTAGGCTGAATGTTTTCCCCGATGGAATCAATGGCCTTATGTCCATGATCAAGGCTAGTCTTCAAGATAAAGGAAATTGCTGTTGTCTGATCTAAAGAGGGTTGAACTCTGCCAGGTCTATTGACCGAACATGTTACGCATCAATAAACACATCTGCAGCTTTCAAATGAGACATGCTTCGCAGCGACTCTATGATAAAACTCAGTTATTGGACGGATAAGGACCTTAACATATGGACATGTGGGCTTGATAAAATCTCCCGTTCCCATATTAAAATGAGACATATTTACAAGGTAAACAAAATTTCATTTCCATTTTTAGTTTTTTAGAAATAAAAGTGTACAGCAAATTTGACATACCGTACGTCGTCAAATAATCCTAGTCGACATCCAGAAACTTTTGCCAACGTGCTTCCAACTGCGCGATAATTTGGCTTTAAAAATCAGATGCTTTGGATGTAAAGAAGCAATGGGAGTGGTTGCCGTAAGTATGCTTCGTTTGCGAAGGATTTTCCAGGTAATGGAAGAGGTGGTAATCTGTTGGCTCAAGATTCTGAGAGTAAGGTGGATGGCACAGCGTCTCCCAACAATCGCCGTATGGTATTCATACCCACCCATGCCACATGAAGCCTAGCATTGTCACGGAGGAATGTTTTACTATTCCTCCGTGACAATGCCAGGCTTGAGTATCTGTTGTACACGTTCCAGCTGCTGCGAGTGCTGGTCCGCAGTGATGGTTTGGTCAATTGGTTGTAGTTCGTAGTGGACTCAGCTCGGGCACTGATGTGAAAACATAGTGGTGCCGTAGCATTTCATACAATGGATAGGTAGAGACAATCACAATTGTAAACCTGGGAAACCTATCTCTCTCGATGACTCTCTTTCTATCTTTCTTTCTTTCTTTCTTTCTTTCTTTCTTTCTATCCTTCTGTGACTTCATTAGTCAGGTACAGAGCATGATCTTGCGTGGGTGTAAGGATGGTTTTGCGGCATGAGACACAGGGTCAGGTGGTAGTAACCAATGTCTGACAGGCTTGGGATTCTCATTCAAGTCCTACTTTTCATCACTGATGAACTCTCGATCAAATATGGGTAGTTTATTGTGCAGAGAAAACAACAAAAACAGTTAATTTATAATATTTATTCTCTGTAAATTTACATTGAGCACGGTTGTGTAAAATTAAAAATATCAATAAGAACACCGGATTACACATCTTACTGTTCTTCCTTTTTTTACTATAATATATATATATATATATATATATATATATATATATATATATATATATATATATATATATATAGATAGATAGATAGATAGATAGATAGATAGATAATATTAGTGGAAAATATACACATACATATGCAATCATATATCTAAAATATATAAATAAATATACATACATACACATACATATGTGTATAAAAAATAATTCCAAGAGGATAGAATCCAGGTAGAACTCAATGTCTAGGACAGAGTAAGGATATAATAAAAAGACTTAAACACTAATATTCCATGGTCATAATTTATTCCATTGGAATCGATTCCAATGGAATAAATTATGACCATGGAATATTAGTGTTTAAGTCTTTTTATTATATATATATATATATATATATATATATAAACCTTGTTGATCAGCTCTTATTGAATAAGTCTGCATAAACCAATATCACATAATCGGGTACACAATATCATATAATCGGGTAATATTTATGCTCTGTAAATTTACATTGAGCACGGATGTGTAAAAATAAAAATATCAATAAGAACACCAGATTACATATCTTACTGTTCTTCCTTTTTATACTATAATATATATATATATATATATATATATATATATATATATATATATATATATATATATATATATAAACCTTGCTGATCAATTCTTAGTGAATAAATCTCCGTAAATCATTATCACATAATCGGGCACACAGTCATTTTGTCGATATTCATAACTGCATATTTGGTATTAACTAAAAACAAACCACTCTGTACCGTTGACATGCCCACGCTCAAGATAAATTCACAAAATACAAAGTAGCTATAATATATGGAGAAATACAAAAAGATGATGTATTAAGAACTTTTTAGTTTTGGGACCCATTCAAGATCACTCGTAGCTACATAATCTTCCAAAGTATTTTTCCGTTTTTGATATGAGAATGCTGTAGATTGAAGTTGCTTGACAATCAATGACAAGAAAACAAACTTTATACTTTAAAATATTTTATAAGGATAATTCAGAAGGCAGGAAAAAGGCGTGTTTCTTGTGTTACATATTTAAAAAAACTGTGTTAGAATGTACGTCCTGAAAATAGGCCAGGACCAAGAAAGCTAATTCTGAAGGCAAATAATAATTGGCACTTTGACCTGACCCAACCTGACGCTAGTTTTTATTTCGTAGTAAACAAAGTTTAGTTTATATTAAAATAGAAAAATGCATATAATTACTTTTCTTGTTGAAAGCTTTCGTTGTGCACAAAGAAATGTAATCACTTATTATAACTGCTTAAAAATAAGACAATCGAAACGAATTGCAACAAAGAAACCACTGACACGCTCGGAACATATTGACAGCACTGGTGTGAAAGAACAAAGCACTATGGGTAACCGATCACAAAATAAAAAAATACAAAAAAAAAACATGTATATGCTGACCGAAACAGGAGATTGTGAAAACATACGTATTATAACATACAAGCAAAACATAAACAGAAAATGAAAGTCTTCTTGGGCAGCTGAATTGCGATAAAATTTATATTCAGACATAACACCTTAGCTGATACATATAACATATTCTTGTAGATCTGATAAAAACACTGAACTCGCATATGGAGCATTTCTACTAAGGAGTTGGACGCGACTGTTTACGAAAAGAAATAAAGTGTGAATATTTCGGCCTTCATTGAGAAGAAGAAACATTATGACGTAAAAAAGAATGATCGAGCCGATAGCTGATGAGTCACAGCGAGTCGTCTTGAAAAAATATGGGAATACCTTGGAGGAAATTTTATTTAGAGATCCGAGGGCAAATTTCTTCTGCGTACCGCTTATTGTAGTATTTGGGATTTGAAAACATTTTATTCCCCAGCGATATTAGTTAGGAACCTCTGTTGTGAAGATTAATAATAATGATATAATAATAATAATAATAATAATAATAATAATAATAATAATAATAATAATAATAATGCAGACAAATCCTGTACCCATCAGGGTTTATTCACCGCAGGGTTATAAGCTGAAATTAAAGGTTTTATAATTGCTGCTCTGGACCAATGCTTGCTAATGAGAAATTACTTAGCACACATACTAGAAAATTGCGTTGACCCCAAATGCAGACTCTGTAATAAATATTCAAAAACAATTGACCGTCTTGTATAAGGTTTTATATTCAGTGAGTGTTACCACGGCAGGATAGAGTAGCCCAATATCTTCACTGGAAAATATGCAGCTTTTGCGGGAAGGACATTGTAAGAAACTGGTATGAACATCACCTGGACCTGGTTACAGAGATAGGATCTGTAAAAAATTTATATGATTTTACAATACGCAGACATAAAAATCAAAGCTAATCGACCAGACATCGTCATCAAAGACCACAAAAATAGAATGTGCTTTACTAGTGACATGGCAGCCCTTTCAGATTGTAACGTATCGTTGAAGATCATCTAAAACTATCAAAATACAAGGCTATTGTAGTGGAAATCTAAATCATATGGCGCATGGGGGGATCAATAATTCCGGTTTTAGTTAGAGCACTCGGGCTAATTGGAAACGTTTCCGATAGATTAACTGAAGGGAATCCTGGCAGTCTATGCCTTAAAGAAATACAAAAATTTGTACTCACAAGCACACATTACGAAGAGCTTTATCTATATAAAATGTTTGTGATCTTAGTTTTTTTATTTTTTATTTATTTAAAAATAGTTATCAGTGGATGATGTCATGAAGCAATTTCTTACCTTCTCTATCTTGGAACAGGAAGCTAATATGTACATAAGAGAAACCCAATGATATAATTATTATACTTTAAGTCGACGAGAAGTGCCATTGGCACAAACCAGAAAATGTGATCGAAAAGGGCTAACAAGTTAATATGGGATTTAAAAATTTAGGCCGACTGTATCCTCGAGGTCACCAAAGATGATATCACGGTCGTTGACCAAATAAACTGAATCTTCATTGACGTGTCTGTCCCTGGTAAACTTAACTATCAAGATGAAAGTAACTGACAAGCCCAAGAAATACACCGACCAGAGCTTTGAATGTGGGACGGTTAAACCATTGTTGGTCCAGTTATGATTGGGACCTTGGGGTCTGTACCGGCGAAATTTATTTTCTACATTGAAACAACCGAAATAGAATCTAATATACCACCGCTCCAGGCATATGCGTTGCGAGGCACTACAAAGATTCTGGGAAAGAATATCTGATGCCATATGACTTGATGGAGAACATCCCTAATGGAAGATGGTCGACTGAAAAAAAAAACGGTCGAAAAAATATAGTAAATAGCTGTAGTTATAAATCGTAATTGTTGAATTCAAGAAATATGCATTATGGTGATGAACAAAAAAAAAACAGATAAATGAATCCAGTATATGTCTATATTTCTGAGATGAGGTATTATGTACACTATTTACATTAATCGGACTATTGTCCTCATCTTTGTCGCCATATTTATTACAAGGTTTCGGCCGTCTTGCCTTCATCAGGCGGTTGGAATGTCGAACTGAAACATTTACAATGGGGTAGACTGTTCTAGTTCCACGTGCCATGTTTAATGGATGTCAGTTATCAGTTATCCCCTGTTAATTCACATCTACAAGTTCTGTACTGCCTTAAGCGAGTATTGAACTCACACTCTTTGGGTCCTGTCACTGGATCTAACTAACGCCTTTATCCACTGTGCCATATGTTCTTGAGGACACACGGCACAGTGGATAAAGGCGTTAGTTAACCACCTGAAGAAGTCCAGGGTGTACAACGGCCGAAACGTTGTAATAAATATGGCGACAAAGATGAGGACAATAGTCTGAATAATGTAAATAGTGTAAATGAATCCAGATAATTAACAATGTGGTCATCGATTTGATGAACGAAAAAAGAACATATCAAACATCAATAAATACTGGAAATACATTGAGATAAATAAGAATATAAAAGGAAGAAGACTTGTGCCAGAAGATACATCACAGTAGTTAAAATTTTATCAAATATATAAATACACAAGCAATACATCATTGGAAATTGTGTCGTCTTGGATCTCGAAGAACTTGATGAAGACACAAGACATAAGTGGAGTAGTGATTAGAGCGATTGTATGAGGATGGATAAAAAAAAACGGATGGTGAATTAGAAAAATCTAAAGCAGAAAGCAAAAATATAAATATATAAAAAATAAAAATATAAAAAAGATATTTTAAGTAATAAAGGAAAAAACATGCATACAAAGATGTCTTTATTATATTTGCATAGAAGTTACAGAAAGAATGAAATAGAATCATTATTTTTAGCGGTCTAGAAAAAGTAGACAGCTCACAGCACAGTGCGGTCTTGTCGGAGGGAAAGACAAGACGATGAATTCCATAGTAATAGAAAATAATTTAAGAATGAGTAAAAAGAAACATATGATTGGGAGAAAACGGTAACCAACTGGGAATTGTGCAAATGACTTGGGGTTGAAATACATACAGAAGTTTTAAATCGAAAACGAACGATTCAGTCCAGGAGATCAGATCACGTCAAGATAAATAAGAATATTTTTTTTTAAAGTGAAAGTAGTCGATTTCGCAAAGTGTAGAATATGACTGAAAGAAATGACAAAGGACTAATATATTGTGATCTCAATTCTCACTTCATGTGACAGGTCCTTTTCTGGAACTGGGCTATGATGTCTCGATACAATTCTATGCATTCTGTTTCCATAAGTAAAATTAGTCATTTAGAATCTATTTTGTCTGTCTTGTGATACATTCACACTAATTCGTTAAGTAGGTAACACGCCTTTCCCCTGCTTCACTTAATTTCGAAGCTTAAGGGTACATCACGTTTAAACACGTACGATCACCGAAGTTAAGCAACGTCAAACCTGGCTAATACCTATTATTATTATTATTATTATTATTACTACTACTACTACTACTACTACTACTATAATAATAATAATAATAATAATAATAATAATAATAATAATAATAATAATAATCATAACATCTTATGTAGAATTATTAAATACTAAACAGATTAAATATCCCGGAATATGTATTAACAAATTTTCTATCGTATTAAAGAAAATTAAACATGGAATATTTTGAGGCAGAGGTAGTTTCGCCCAACATCACAAATTGCTACAAAATCAAAGCAATAAACTGATGACAACACCATGTTCTTAAAATTCTGTAGCCATAATGAGATTTCATATGGATATCATGCGTGGCTCCAAACTCGTCCAGAAATATCTGACCTGTCAGCTGTATGCAATGGCTTTCGAAGATCAATGGTCAAAATGACTTTGAGCGAGTAAAGCTGATGGGTCTTGGTGAAAATCACACTTCTGCGAATATTGTGGATGGCGACACAGAATCACAGAAACAAGGAAATGTAGGAAATAACTGAAACCCCATCGCATAAGGACAGCATCTAAAATACATATCATATGTAACTCGACGAGTAAATAATGGTATAATCAAGATGAAGTGGAAATCTCAAAGGTGTAGTACATGTGAAAATTAGTAATTCCAGCTGTAGTTGAAGCCCTCGCGCTAATTTGAAGAATAGTTTCCGATAGCGTATGCCTTAAAGAAATACAAACAAATTTACTCAGAAGTACAGCTAAAAAATTACTATGTAAAATGTGTGTGATCTTTTTTTTTTCTTTTTGAATGTTTAGTGGAAATGTTTTGCCGGCAAAATAAATGATAATAATAATAATAATAATTTTTATTTTATTTGGTTGTATTTTAAGTCTTTTTGACTTTATTTAACTTTATTTTTTTTTAATTATATTTGTCTTTTATTCTTTTATATATATTTTAACCTATATTGTATATTGTAAGCCGATATATATGCCGACAAAGATATATTGTGCCAATATATCTTTGTCGGCATATATATATATATATATATATATATATATATATATATATATATATATATATATATATATATATATATATATATATTGAACAATAAAAAATATTAAAAAATGAAACATCTTCAGACACACTAAGTTGTATATTAATATTCTTTCGTTTTTATTATTATTTAATTTAAATTCCTCGACTAGTTTCGGCCAATATGGCCATCATCTGGAGAAAACAAATTTTGCTTGCTTGTAGAAGTAAACTACAGAAATGAATGCCTTGATGGAGAAAATGAACTTTTGTCTGTAGTTTTCATTTGTTTTTTATTTTTTAACATGGATTTTGGTCAGTGCTTGTGTTGGTCAAACAGTCTCTTTTAAGTTGTTATTTAAGATAAGAGCTGGATGGGTTCATGCTGCTTTGAATTCCCTTGGTCATTTTGAGAATTTTATTGGTTCCTGGAAAGGGGATGTGTCTCCGTTAAGTGTGTGTGTGTTATTTGGTTCTTAGGGAGTGAGTGAGTATCATGTGTGTACGCCTGTATTTTAATATGGGTGCATGTATATGTGTGAGGCCTCAACGCCTCCGTAGGTATGTCTGTGTTGTGTGGATGCGAAATGTGTGTAGGTCCTGATTTGTGGGGTTATATATTAATACTATCTATATTGTTGAATTTGTGATTTAGCCAGTCTGGATAGTGCGTTTGTAAACGTTGTATACACTTATTTTCATGGATCTCTAAAATCTTTCTAACTTTATCTGCTCTGAACTTTTCTATTGTCTCAATTATAGTGAATTTGGCATGGGTTTTAAAATCGTGTTTTTACGGGAATGTTATTCTACACGTAATAATCTTTCATGGGGAGTCGAATTAATTCGATGACGATAATTATTAATTCTGTAGTGAAAGGTCCATTTAGATTTTCCTACATATTGTTTCTGGCATAGTGTGCATTCTAAGTGGTAATATATATATATATATATATATATATATATATATATATATATATATATATATATATATATATATATATATATACTATGAAAATCATCTTAAAGTACCGCCCAAAGAGATCGTCAAGTCGAAACCATGGTCGCGTATTTTAATTGACCTGCTGATTATTGAAGTTAAAAGATGTACATGTTATTTTTACGTATTTATTTTTTCTCGTGTGTATTGAGCACTTTTTAATACTACTCTTTTTGGTCTGATTTAACTCTAACCACTAACCTTTATATATTTATATATATATATATATATATATATATATATATATATATAATAATGTGTTCAGGCGCTTATGGTTAATGTTCGTATTGGCTGATTACTTTTTTTCTTCTTTCTGTTTTCACCGTTCACATATGGCTACATGTGGACTAATCCGACCATGTTTTTCTTTTTGACAAATTTTCTTCTTTTTTTTCACTTTAATTTTTCATTCTACTGCTCCGTATTATTAGGAGGCTGAGAAATTACCCCAAATGTAAAATCTATTTTATTTTTTCATTGTTTCTCTTCCTTTGTTTAATGAATTACTGAGTGACTTTTCTGATTACTTGTAAGGGGGTGTCACTATAAAACGTGGTCACTTTCATTCGCATTTTTTTTACATGCCATTCAGTGTCCACCTTTCAACATTTAATCTATGCTAAATCTTATAGAATTTGAAATTGAATTTTCTTTTCTTTAACTTTATTGTAAGTCTATTTGACTATATTTAAATTTATTTTTTTCATTCTTTTTTTTTGCGATAACCATCGATGTAAATATTTGTCAACATCTGACGTTTCATCCAGTAGTCGTCATTGCGACTTATACTAAATTAAAACTTATCATAGTCAACACCATTTATATATCCATTTCTTACTCCCTGAATACAGTGCAAGATGGTGAACTCTTGAACCATGCACATCTGAATATACCCACCTAACTCATGAACAGCTCCTTAGTCTTGGTGGACAGTCGTCCTAGAGCTGATAAATTGGTGAAAATTACCCCTTGGCGGTCAAGGATAAAACGCAAAAATTACAAATCCCATTGGTTACGAACAAATACTCATAAGCCGTCACCTGTGTCAACATTGGTCGCGTACCTCAGAGAAGGACCAGTCTGGGACCGAAAAATCTCTCAATGGAACAAACTCTTCCAAAACGAAGAGACAGCTGGTCACCAAACTCGGACTATTTCCAACCTTGGATCAACTGACTCAATGTCATATAGATTAATAAAAAGAAAGTGAACGAAATGGACTCGCAAATAAGGGCATACATTTTCACCGCACTAAAAAGTCCACAATAGAACGCTGCAGATCAGTCGGAGTAAATATCAATTACTGTGGTAGGAAAAGGAATAATACTCCATTTCAACGCAAAAATGCTTGTTAATACAAGACAAAATACAATAACCTATCACTCAGACAATAAAGAGATGAGAGTAGAAATAATATGACAGAAGATGAGGTAAAAACTAAAACAAATGATATACGAAATAATAATCTCCCAGGATATAACACCGAAGAATTTACCTTTGACATAATCTGCAGTGATCCATATTATGTTCCTGAAGATAAGTCAAGTTGCAATAGGTTAGAATCCCTTACAAACAACAGAGGTGAAATCAAAAAACCACATTATCCAAGTACTCAGCAAAGATACTCTCACACAAATATCAGACGGAGATCAGTTCCCAATAATTCATATGATAAACAATAAACACATTTTGCAAATATATAACGCTGCACTGAAAATACTATTAACAGACAAACCACTAGGAAACATCACAGAAGTAAATAATGTTACGAGGGTCATTCAATAAATAAGGTGAATTTTTCGGTATAAGGACTTCTAATACAGATAGAAGCTTACTTTTTTTCTATTTTTCAACGTAGTCTCCCAGCACTGTCACACACTTTTCCCATCTGTGCACAAACTTCCGTATTCCCTCAGCGTAAAAATCTTTGGACTGATGTCTCAGCCAGGCGCTCACAATACTTTTTACTTCATCGTTACTTTTAAACTTCTTGACTCTCGTGAACGATTTCAAGGGACCAAACAGGTGAAAGTCTGAAGGGGCAAGGTCTGGGCTGTAAGGGGGATGAGGGAGCATTTCCCAGGCCAGCTCGTTGATGGTCTGCACCCTTTGGGCTGCTGTGTGAGGCCTTGCGTTGTCATGACGCAAGATGACTCCTTCTGACTAATGACCCCTGCGTTTGTCCCAACAGATAAGCTCAAAGTCCTTGCAATGTCGTCCACTGTCACCATTCTATCAGATTGAATGAGGTCATTGACTGATTCGATCACCTCAGGAGACCACACTTCTGTAGGCCTCCCAGGCCTGTCTTTATCCTCAACTCTGTTCCGTCCTTCTTTAAACAATTTAGCCCACTGGTAGACATTCTTTTGGCTGAAACATGTGGCACCATACACAGTTGACATTCTCCTATGAATTACAACTGGTTTGAACCCTTCAGCAACCAAAAACTTGATAACTGACCGCTGTTCAAACCTGGAGCATGCTTCTTGGTCGGCCATCTTTGTTAATCGCCAAAACTCTCAAAGTTTTTTTTAATCTGCAAAAGAAATTAAATCCATGTGAAAAAGAAGTAAAACAACAAAAAAAAAAATAAAAAAGAGTAAGCTTCTATCTGTATTAGAAGTTTTTATACCGAAAAATCCAACTTATTTATTGAATGACCCACGTATATATGCAACAGCTTTAGCAGCTACTGTGAAGCTTGTGATCAAGACAATGAAAGATCAAACAATAAACGTAAAGAGCCAGCTTGGTAGGCTAAATTGATGCTAGAAAGAAAGGAATCAGATGTGAGATGTTGATAATTGGATGAAATCACAAGAAAACTAAATGTCTCAACGCACAAATTCAGGAAGATCAAGCGGAAATATAAAATTAAATCACTAAATGAAATTCCATCAATCAAGGAAATGCTAAATATAGAAACTGCCGTTAAAGGCACAAAGAACAGGACGAAAAGCGTTGTTGGTTCTATCGCCAAAATAAAATGTTCCAGACAGACTTTTTACAGGGAAATTGGAAAAGCAATTATGAAAAGCCACCGACTATTGAAAAAGTGCGTAAGTATTGCGAGAACATTTGGAGCAGGCCAAAGAATATGAAGCCAACGTAGAATGTATCCAGCTGGAAGAATTATGAATAATGGATACACTTCAACAAGAACAGGAAAATACGACAACGAATAATGTTATGCAAGCTCTAATGAAATCCCCAGAAATAACATGTTACCCAATTTTTGGCTCTATCAGCCGTCATCAATCCATAAAAACTTTGCAGAAACAATATCAATGCTTATTAATAATCTCAATAAACTACCGAAATAGATAACTGAAGGTATTACATATCTCCTACCAAAAACGCATGAAACAAATAATCCGACAAATTATAGGCCAATAACTTGTCTGCCACAACATATAAATTGATCAAGTCTGTCCTGATGAACCATACTTACCCTTTTCTCAAAGAAAACAAAATTCTTCCACTGAAGCAGAAGGGGTGCCGGAGAGTCATAGGGTTGCAAAGATCAACAATTGACAAACAAAATGATTCTGAAAACTTGCAGGAATTGAGGTAAAATTCTCAGCACTGCATGGATAGATTGCCGTAAGGCCTTTGATAGTGTGCTACACTCTTGGATCTTTAAGAGTTTGGAATTTTACAAAGTCTTATCGGTAGTAGTTAATTTACTTAAACACAGCATGGGAATGTAGATAACCACATTATACCAGAATAATAGAAAAAGCACTGCCAACTCCAACCGACTGAATATCCGACGAGAAATCTTTCAATGGGACTCTGTCACCACGTCTGTTTGTCTTCCCTTAATCATCCTTACGCATAAACTAAACAATAACAACTATTGATAAAAGTTTTAAAGAATTTATTTAATCACCTACTCTACATGTATGATATCAAACTCTTTGCCAAAGATGACAACAGTTGAAGGTCTCCTCAGTACTGTGAACTCTTTCAGTGACGATATACGTAGGGATTTCGGATTAGATAAATGAAATGTAACTTTCAAGAAAGAGAGAATTACAGAAACACACTCTGTAGATCTAAATATTGTCACACATTTTATGGAGACTGGAACAAGAAGCATATAGGTGCCTGGGAATTAGCGAAAGACATGGAACACAGCATCCCCAAATGAAGGAGAAAGTAAGAAAGGAGTACTACATGTTTATGCGTCGTGTATTGAATACTGAACTGAAATTTAAAAAAAAAACACAGAATATCAGCAATAAACACCTTGATTGTCCCTGTGGTGGAATACAGTTTCAATATTCTTAACTGGACCATAACTGACATTAAGCGAATGAACGCCAAAACGAGAAAGATTCTCAATTGCCACCGCATGCATCATCTCAAGGCTGATGTTGGTCATCTGTATCCGAAGGAGGCAAAGGATTAGTTAAATTAGAACTGTCTTAAAAAACTACAATATTGGCTTTCAAAGCACTTGGAAACTACAGAAGACTGGATGATGATCTGTGTCAAGAAAACACGAAAGAAGTAAGTAACTTTGTTCAGGAATAAAAGAAGTCAAGAAATTCAATATAGAGTTTCAAATGGGTGGAGAAATGCAAATAAAACATAATGCACCTACTGCATCTGTCAAACACTTAAAATAGAAAGGAAAGGAAAATGCAATCGACTAGATAAAGAAACGATGGTAAGATAAACAGCTTCACGGTCAATATTCTGCCTGTACCAAACAAGTACAAGGTTTCCCTACATCAACAAAACCCGTACCCATCAGTGTCAACGTAGTGCAGGCTTAAAAGCAGAAACCGAAGGTTTTATTCTTGCTGTACAGGACCAATGCTTGCTACCTAGAAACTACCAAGCATATATATTGAAAAACTATGTTAGACCAAAATGCAGATTCTGTGATAAGTATCCAGAAACAATTCACCATCTTTGTCAGGTTGCACGGTATTGTCACCCGAATATGAGACCCGGCATGGCAGAGGAATCCATTACCTGCATTGAAAAATATATAACTTTTAAGGGAAAGGGAACTGCAAAATATTGGTATGAACACCATTCAGAGACGGTTACGGTGATAGAAGCCGTAACAATTCTATGGGACTTCACAATAAACACAATAAAATCAAAACTAATTGCCCAGATATCGTGATTAGAGAGCTCAAAGACAAAATGTGTCTTCTTAGTGACATGGCACTCCCTGCAAACTGAAAACAGCAGTGTATCTTTGAAGATCTTCAAAAAGCGATCAAAACACATGGGTCTTGAAATCAAAATCTGAAAAATGTGGCACATGAGGGCATCAACAATCCCAGTTGTAGTGCGAGCCCTTGGATTGATTTGAAAGCATTCCAATAGACTCATTGAAGGGATTTCTGGTAGCCCATGCCTTAAAGAATTAAAAAACAATTTTCTCACGAGTACAGCCCACACGTTACGAAGTGATTTATCTATGTAAAATATATGTGTGCTTTTTTTTCTCAAAATGCTATGTGGAAAATGTCATGATGCCATTTCTGACATTAGGTCTCCGGTTGGGGCCCGGAAAGTAATGAGTTAATGAGTACACAACAGAAATCAAAGGAAATACTATAATAATAATAATAATAATAATAATAATAATAATAATAATAATAATGATGATGATGATGATGATGATGATGATGATGATGATGATGATGATAATGTATAATCAGAACGTAAGGCCTTGCATGTGTACTTACATAATACCAAGGACTGGATGGTAAAATATGCGGTGAATGAAAAATATCATTGTGGAAGAAAGACTGGCAAATTATGCGTACAGGATTTATGATGAGTGAGTCGATGAATGGATGAAAAAAAGACTTGTAGGGAGCATTATCACAATAAGTCGAACATGGATGTGACTCAGGAACAGGTTCTTAAAGAAGGAAACTGAAAGGATGATCTGTGCAGCGCAAGAGCAGACTTTAAGAACAAATTCTATCAAATAGTCTATTAATAGAACGGCTGATTTACTCTTGTGCAGGCTGTGAAGGAAAGCTAGTGAAACCTACAACACATTGTCGGTATCTGTAATCAGTTGGTAAAGACATTTTATGGACGGTAATATGACGAAGTAACCCTCATGATACATTAGGGGCTATGCAAGAAATATGGCCTCGGGTGCAAAGAGGCGGGTTACGATTATTCACCACCGTCAGTGCTCAAGAATGTGAAAATGAAACCTATCTTTGTACGATTCTCCTGACAGACAGACGCTTTGAGTGCAGAATTGCAGAGGTTTCAGGGAAAAGGAAAGAGGTATAGGAAGAAAAAACTCAAATTTTTCCTTTTGTGGGTGGCACACTAGGGACTATTTCCGGGTATCTTTCTGCTACGGGGGACGTCTTGAAAATAAGTGGCATTGTTGGGAGCGCGCAGATGGGAGCTCTGTCTTCAACAGATTATGTATTAAAAAAAGTGTTGTGTGTCTAAGCTGCCGGTAATATATGATGATAATTACATGCTCGAAACATCTCGGAGTCGAAAATTTATCAAATCAAGTAATAATAATAATACAAATATGGAAAAAACGTAAAAATTACAAGGATTTAACGTAATTTAACGTTTAGTATATATATATATATATATATATATATATATATATATATATATATATATATATATATATATATATATATTTGTGTGTGTGCGTGTGCGTGTGTGTGTGTGTGTGTGTGTGTGTGTGTACCGGGTCTAACAGTAAAATTGTACAAATCATGTCACAGCATAATAGTCCATCTCACCAAATGTTTAACATCTAAAAAAACACTAAACTAACTGAGTTTTTTTTCCATATTTCCAGATAAGACGCTAAGCCATCTTGATAACATTTGTTGTAAGAATCACGGAAAAAAAACCCTTAGATTTATTGCGCTAGAAAGGGAACAGGTTAAAATCGTTTTGTATCAGCCCGACTATCGTCTCAACTGAGCAATGGCGAGAGAGAAAAAATCATTCAGACCTTCAGTAATGGTACCAACATTCAGATTCTAGCTTCCATCTTCTAAGTCAATTAAAGAATCGTCAAGAAACCGGCGAATAAGTCTAAAAAAAGGGAACAGTAGAGAGGAAAGCTGGATCAGAAGGTAATAACAGGAAGAAGGATCATCATTTCAACTTAGAGCTAAAGAGATAAATTACAAAAGATCCAGCTCAATTCATAAGAGATTTGCCACATGAGGGAGAGGGGTTTCAACTATGACAGTACAAAGAGCAATGAAAAAAGACTTGAAAATGAAATCGTACGTGAAACCTGTGAGGCACCTCCAGCACAGAAATTTCGAAGTTTAGAGTGGGCGAAGTTTATCTTAAATAATGTGAAAAATAATCCTGGAATTATATATATATATATATATATATATATATATATATATATATATATATATATATATATATATATATATATATATATAAGTATATATATACATGAATTTTTTCAATCCTTCATGTGCTTCCGATCCATAGCTATGATTAATTAATGATGAATATGTCATTTTCGTTTATGATCGATCTCATCATGATTCTTGAACAGTCATGATACATTCTTAATACTCAAAATAGAGTCCAATAGGGTTATAAATACATCAGAGAATTCCAATAAGATATATTTAATCATTTCTACCATTCAACTGTTCAAACAGTTTTTGCTGTTACATGATTTGGGCAATTTTTCTGTTACACCATGTGTGTGTGTGTGTGTGTGCGCGCGCGCGTGCGTGTGTGTGTATGTGCATGTATGTGTGTGTGTGTGTGAACTTGATGGGATTTCAGAACGCCATATCCCCAAAACAGAAAGGAAGAACTTATTGCAAGTTTAATCAGTGATATAAATACAACATTGAAAATTGTGAATAAAATTTAGTTGATGAAGAAATTAAAACAACGAACATGTTGACAAGGCATGAAAAATGAGACATTCGTCTTTAAGAATGCCACGAGAGCAAAAGAGAGAAACATATAATAATAAAGCGTTTTCTACTAAACAATTAGACATTTTAAGGTTTATCTTATACGACAATAACAAATGTTGTGTAAAACCTATAAATTTTGGTGTACGTAGGCTTACTCTTAATTTCAGAGATAGTAATCTTTTGTTATAATCCACGCTAGTCCTATTAACACAACTTAGAATTTGAAATATGTTACGCACAAAAGTTGCTCAATGTTTATTTTCATTAAACAGAGCAAATTTTCTTTGGAATTAGGGTACCTTTTGTTAATGACCATTTTCATCTACGAAATTTAATTTTAAAATTCGCAGGATTTTTAAACTGTTTATGGTATCAATTTGTAGTGGGATACTGTTTACTGGACAAGTAATAGCCAGCCTTTATGGATTTCTTGTGAAAACACCTACTTTTTAAATACAATCTGAAATGCAGCAACATTGCCAACTCGTGACACAAATATGCATAGGCGAATTGAAAAGGAATAACTTTAACACAAAAGGAAAGAGGTAAAGCACACACGAAAATAGTGTGCTGGGTGAAAAAAGTACGGAGAGAGATATGTGCATGTGTTTATATAAACGCGAGACGGAGGGGGCGCACGCATGTGTGAAGAAAAGAAAGATGAGAAACAGGAGACGAAGGTTGCGAATGGAAAACAAAAATGAAAGCTCAGCGTCTGACTCATGGATCACGTGACCGTGTAACGGTGCGTGAAACAAAAAAAAAACGAAAAAAAAACAAAAAGAAACGCTAAAACGAACCAGTCTTGCGAATCTTTTTTTTTTAAGTAGTGAAATGAAGGAGACGGAAGACCCCAATGAGAAAAATCGAAGCCGCATTAGTTGGGTGAATAGAAAGAAGGAATTTATATAATGAAAAAAGAAAAGAAAAACAAAAGAAAAATGGGGTGGTCCGGTCTGTTTTGGCTGGCTGGATAGAAAGTGATTCAATCGTCGATTTTCAGGGTTTTATTCATTGCCGTTGCGGAGGGTAAAATCGATAATAAACAGTTATAGCAAACAAATAACATGAGTGTAGAATTCAATTGCATGAAATTAAAATCAAAAAGAAAAATAAAGTAATATTGATTCATTAGCGTTTAGCGTTTATTGTTTAATTATTTCCTCATTTTGATATAATTTTTTGTCGTATTCCTTTTTAAATTATAACTTTATTACTAATTTTATCTATTCCATTTCTTTAGAGACACATATTATTCGAGTATAGTTTTTATACAATATCAGTAACGTTATTTAGTTGCATTAGTCTCTCTTTTCACATTATTGGTTGGTTAAAATTGTTAAAAAGCAATAAAGGTGCAATATTGAAAAGTTTTAAACAAACCAATCAGTGATAAACGCTTCAGATCAATGTACAGGGCAGTCCGAAAGTGTCGCCATCATAATATAATTTTCAAATTCAGATAACTGACAAGAGAACCTACATTTTGGAAGAGCGTTAAAGAGTGATAAGACTTCTCGGGCCACTCTGTAGATTTTAAAGTAAAAAATAAACCCTTTTGATAGAAATTATATTCTTCAATAAATGGAATAGTTGACGGATTGACTTCCTTTTTTTGGGTTGACAACATTTTGCGATTTGTATAAGTCCTGGGTATTACGATAAACTACATTTGGCAGCATGGCCTGTGATCAAGAGACTGGAGGATTTGAGGAATGTGGAACCACCTCTTAATTGATGTTGTTCCCAGTCCACCATGATTCGGGGTAGTAGCAGCTGTTAGGTTATGGGCAAACAATGAAACCCCTCTAAACACTATGAAAGTATAAAAATACATTTTTATAGTAAAAATACCAGCAATACATTTTTGTATGAAAATTACCAAAAATACCTATTTATAGTAAAATTACCAGCGATACAGTTTTAATGCAGATTTACCAACAATATATTTTATTTGTAGTTGGTGCCTTAAAACTGAGTTAATATGGGGTGCCCGATAGCGTACACCCGGGCTAGGAAGAAAAAAAATGCACGGGTTCACGCGGCTGTCAGTTGCGCTGGCATCGATGCGAGCACCGATCCTTCTCTGTGATGCAATGAGACGGGCAGCTGTTCCCCAGGACTGGGCACATCTCAGTATAATTTTCCTTACTTGCGACTGTGTCCTTCGACGAAGCCGCCCCTGGGAGCACTCTGTCCAAAGACAGAGACGCAAATGAGACATGATAAATAAACGTGGTAGAAAACACTTTATAGTAATTTGGTATTTACTCGACCCCCCAAGAAATTGCCTTGTCACACTAAGTCGGTTTAATGTGGCAAGCCCGAGCGCGTACACACAGGCTAGGAACAAAAATCCCCCAAACCCTCGCAAGCATTGGCTGCACTGGCCTCAGTAAGAGCACCGATACCTCTCTCTGGTGCATCGGCGTCGAGCATCTGTTCCCCAGGGCTGGGCACTTCTCAGACGGAGCCGCTCCAGTGCGCACTCCGCCCAAACACACAGACACAACTGAGAGATCAACCCACTCGAAAGGGCAATTTGTATTTATTCAACCACTCACGAGGTCAGGTTGTGACACAAGGTTGGTTTAATATGGGTAGCCCGAGCGCATACAACTGGGCTAGGAACAAAAATTGTCCGCTGCCCCCGCAACCGTCGGTTGCGCTGGCCTCGGTGCGAGCATCGATCCCACTCTCTGGTGCAATGAGAGGGCGTGGCTTCTCCAGAGCTGGGCATCTCTCAGTATAATTTTCCATAGTTGTGACTCTGCCCAAACAGAGAGACGCAACTGAGAGTTGATAAATAATGTCTTATAAACTACTTGATAGAGAGGAGTTTACACACGGTATTTATTCTGCCCCCCACCACTAGGACAAAATGTGACAGAAGGTCTATTTTTAGGTGGGGACCCGAGTTCGTACGCTGGGGTCAGGAACAAAAATTCCCTTCAGCCCCCGCAACTGACGCTTGCGCTGGACTCGGTGAGAGCACCGATCCCTCTCTCTGGTGCAGAGAAGCCCCTGAACGCATTCTGCCCAAATACAGAGTCGCAACTGAGAATTGATAAATAATGTCTTACAAATTACTTGAGGGAAAGAAATTTACAGACTATAAACTCAATTTTTGTTTTATGTATTGTTTACTTTTAAGCCATACCACTCTGAAAGTTTAATTAATTTGTATATTGATTTAAAAAAAAAACGTTTATTTCCTTAATTAACTGTCCTTAATTTCTGTTCTTTTATTCGAGGATTGTTTTGATTTTTATAGTTCTGTTTCGGAACATCGTCTTTTATTGTGCAGAAAAGTGTTTGAATTTGAATTTATACATGTTGGTATTTATACAAGTTGGAATGTATTTGTAAAACATTCTTTAACGATAGACAATTTATGAATGAAATGTTCATTTAAAAATGTTTGTTTCACAGATTTCAAGTAGTGAATAGATCTTTCTTTGCGAAACCTGCTCGTATATATATATATATATATATATATATATATATATATATCCTTGGTTCTGGAATTAATATTGAAAGAGGGTCTCATTTTTTTATATTCGATTGCCGCAAAGTTTTTTACCTGGTATTCAGAATCTTTGGGTTTATCAATGTTGGTGATAGGGTAGAAGTCTATCTAAAAATGTAAGTTATTTCCTTTATTTGTACTTATTAAGTTTTCTTCGGATAAGTCTGAGTATCGCGTATTCATTCAAAAGCAAGCAGAAAAATAATACCAGTTTATCACTTTTTATTTATATATCTATTTACTTGTACTGTACTCTAATTTAGGCATGCAAATGATATTATTTAGCAGGATTGGTTGCCATCGATAGTAATAGTCAGACTACTAATACGATACATGAACATAGCCAGCTGTGGACGACTATTTCTTACATTAATTAAAAATTTAGAAGTACTACGTAATTAAATACTTCGTATTCTCAGTTTTCTCTCGCAGGAGTGGAAGTGTGGGTCAATAGACACGCATTTTTAATTAATTTACCAGTCACGAAAAATAGCAATAACAGCTGATAGGGAAGCAATATTACGATCAGTATTTAAATAATAATGAGATTTTATATACAGGATGCGATGGGTAAATTTTCGCCATTTTATATTTTTAATTTCGTGCCTGCGCATTGTTTGTTTTAGATTACACAGTATAGTAGAGTCATTTGGGAACCGTCTGTAAAAAAAAAAGTCAACATGACGTAATTCACTCCCCCTGGAAGTTCGAATCAACTTACTGTACTGCTTGGCATTCGGGTCTGAAATCTCCAAAACAAATATCTCATAGAGTCTGAAGACAATACATATGGTTCGGAAATAGTTTGATGCCTCTAATGGTGATTACGGAGGAACGGCATCTAGGAAAACTCTTTCTGATAAGGGAGGCCTACGTCAAGGCCTTGATGAGTTAGTGCTGCCCTGAGTCAAAAGGCTTGATGCTGGAAAAACCTATGTCTTGAAAAGGAACTCTGCACCATGCCACACAAGCAAGAAACCCCAGCCATGGCTGTCAGACAGTTTCTGTGACCACAACACCCCTTACACCTAACTTCTCAAATTGTAAACCCCTTCATTATTATATGTTGCCCCTCTTGAACGAGAGACCAACAAAACTGCTTGTAATAGTAAAGATGAAATGAAGACAAGGATTATGGCGGCATTCACAAACTTAAACAAAACGATCGTTCAGAAGGCAGGCAGGAGATTCTGAAGTCGTCTGGAAGCCGTAGTTGAAGCCAATGGCGATTTTATTGAATAAATTTACTCTTTGGTATTTCAAGATATTTTGTGCAATTTTTCTAAATATATATGTTAAAATGAGATGTCAGTGTTATATTCAATTTGCGTAATTAAGACGACAATTTATACATCGCACCCCATATTATATATATATGTGTGTGTGTGTGTGTGTGTGTGTGTGTGTGTGTGTGTGAGTGTGTGTGTTAAAGGAATGTTTGGGTTCATATGTATGCGTTTGAAGTCATACGATTATTTTTAATTTCCAAAGAACGCTCATCACACTGTGGCCGTGTTCGTAGTTAATGTTATTTAGTGTTGACATGACCTTTTATATTACTAGGGATCCCATTATTTTTAATAAATTTTGAACATATTCTGTCCAGTAAAGAAAGAACACAAGAAAAATGAAATAAAAGGCTTAATCGTGGTACCGTGTCAGTCGTCTTTAACGAAACGTACACACACACACACACACACACACACACACACACACACACACACACACACACACACACACATATATATATATATATATATATATATATATATATACTGCTTTTAAACTCCCCATGATTTAAAAATTTCCCATGATTTCTCTCGAACGCTCTTATCTACTCGAAGCGTATCTTAACGTAAACAAATGACGTCATATATTATAAAATGGACAAAGATTTTAATATATTTATTGATACAAATATTTATGTAAATGCTCTGTTTATAACAAACAATATTAACAACCTTTATCTGCCTGAATATCCAAGAAATTTCTTACAAATATGTTTCCATCACACAAGGAACCGTCATATAGCCTGACGTGCTATACCATTTAGCTAGACCGGTTGTAGTTTAAAAGCAGTAATTCGACCTTGCTAACCAGACGATTTCTCTGTAGTTAATTGTACCTCAGACAATATATATATATATATATATATATATATATATATATATATATATATATATATATATATATATATATATATATTGTTACCTTAGCCCAGTAGTTGTATCCTCACCTCAGATTTTATAAGCATGTTTTAAGTACATTGTATATTTGCGACGGAACATAGGAATCTTAATAACTTCTTTATTTCTTGAATATGCGGATTGTGAGATATATATTTTTTTATACCCAGATGAGCCAAAGCCAGTTCTCGTAAAAGAACCTACCCTTTCCCTCCCCATTTCCTATCTGGTCTCTGATCGTACGCCAAACGGACGCTGTTTGACAGATAAGTGCGAATGGCCTTAAGTGTTCCATGAATGACGCCTACTCATTTTTTTTGTAGGCCGACACGTGACTTAAACCGTAACGGTCATGTTTCGCGCGTGTCGAGGTAACGACGACTTCACTTAGTAGCTTGTCCTCGGATGAGGTGGACGTCACCAAAATCAGTCTTAGCTGTTTGACGTTGGAATAAGCAGATGTCACCAAAACCAGACTTTGTTTTGTAATATATATTTGTTTACACACACACACACACACACGCACACACACACACACACACACACACACACACACACACACACACAATATATATATATATATATATATATATATATATATATATATATATATATATATATATATATATATATATTGGTCTTGTTTGTTTTGTTTGTCTTCTTTGGACTTAATTAAAGTCCAACATTCTCATGTAGCTGGACCGGCTAGCAGGAAATTTGAACCTTCTGATATATCTTCACATCTTCACCCCACGGTCCACTACAAGCCCAATGTAACACCAAAGCTCTTATTAAATAAATAATTAAGAAATAGGAAATAGATAACCTTAAGGTTCCATGACAATTTATTTCCCTGGAAAATATGCTTCTTTCTGGTTCTTTAGGTCACATCTCTAGTTACAAAGGAATTTAGTTTCTTTTATTTTTAATACAAGTTTTTGAAGGATAGTTCTACAGTGATGTAAGTTGACAGAGATGGTAGGAGGGGGAGGACATAGAATTGTCCATTTTGGAAACGGAAGTAGGTATAAGGTTGTTTTTAAATCATCTTTAATAATTAGGTTCAATTGTACTTAGTTAAGAGGCCAGGGAATTTGACTTCTTAATTATTTGCCTCGCTCTGTCTTTTTTACAAATACTTTCACGGTAATTGCTCCGATGAGCTGCTTTCGCTGGTTCCTAGGCCTCATGAATTTAAACGTCCTACGAAGCTGGCATCACATTTCCACCCCTTAACCATTGAAACTGTTAGATATAGACGTCACTTCTACTCTAATAGCTTCATGTCTCGCACATCTCGCCTGTGGAACTCCCTTCCTTATTCCTATTTCCCTGACAAATACAATCTCCAACTATTTAAGTGTAACGTCAATCGACATCTCCAGTTGCCTTGATCTATCCACTTCCCTTCTTCACATCCTTTCACCTTTCATTCCTATCTGCTCTCGCTCCAAATCTTCTGTAACCCCTTGCCTTGATCGATCCACTATATTTCTCCACATCCTCTCCTTTACCACTCCTATCTGCTCTTCCTCCAAACCTTCTGTAACCCCTTGCGTTCTAGTGGCTTCCAGCCTTGATTGAGGCAATAAGCTTAAAAAATAAATAAAAAACAGGAAGAGAAAAGTGGAAAAAAAGAAAGAAAAATTGTAAAGCAGGAGAGTGGGGAAGGAGAAAGAAGAAACAAAGAGTTAAACAGGAGGAATGCTAAACGCTTCCTACAGCATGTGAAAATAAAGTTTCAGAAATATTTGCTTTCAGCATATTACCCTCATTTTCATTTAATTCTTATTTGCCCCCATATAGATTGGCTTAATGAACAGCAGTGAACATATTAGAATACATTTGTGGATGGAGTGTCACTCATTCTTTTCGATATACTTCTTCGAAGAGGTGAAATCTACCTCGGATATGGAACATTTCCAATAGAAATTGTATGACCTCAGGGTCTTATTTCCTTCATCCTTCAGTCCATATACCTAAATCTGTGGCCCAAAGGTTAATCTCACACATTTCACAACCTGGCACCTAGTTTAACGTAATCTGGTTTGGAGAATAATGCAAGCGTCGCCTCCAGCAGAAATGACAGAGTGTGCAACAGCCATAGAAATTGCAAAAATGATATATCTGTTATAAAATTCTCGAAATCTAAACAAAAGGTCACCATTTTTTAATCTTTTGGGAAGTGTTTTAACAAAGTACGGAAAAAACTACACTTAAATCCGAAGGCATAATTGGATAGCAAAAGATGCATTCCAAAATTATTAAGTCGAGTATTAAGAAACAGTATGATATCCTTAGAAATGATGATATCATTCCTCATATATGGCAGGAAATACTGGACAATTTCCTGAATGAAAAGTAACCGGGAAGCAAGAGAAATGTGGCTCCCCAGAAGGATGCTGAGGCTAACATGGGCTGAACATGTGTGAGCAAGGAAGAAGTTTTAAAGAGAATGGAAGCAAAAAGGACGTTTGTATTTAGCATCATGAAGAGGCAGTTATAATTTATAGTGCACATAATGAGGAAAGAAGGTTTGGAAAATCGGATACTCAAAAGAGAGATGAAAGGCTAGAGAGACAGAGGAAAACAACGCATAACATACTAAGAGAACTTGAGTAAATGGATGGCGGAACATGGTTCAGAATAACCAAAAGCCAAAATTTATTAAGAACTGAAAGGGACAGAAGTTGTGGAGAGCCTTGATCGCCTACGTCCTAAAGGATCACGGCACAAAACGAAGAATTGTCGACTTCGGTGTGGATAAGAAGGATGGTTAGCAACGCAGTAGCAAGGGAGACCTGACCTACCGAAATGTTCCAAAATCAATGGCTTGATAAATAGAAGTCGTGTCTTGAAAGAGCACCGGGAAAATTTCAACGGGAAACAATTCCTCAACTACTCTTCCTCGAACTAATGAGAGAGAGAGAGAGAGAGAGAGACATAGAGATAGAGAGAGGGTGGTATGTGCAGACGGCAGATAATGCGAATAAATGCCGTAGAATATACGAGGTTAAAAAAATCAATATATTTTTGCAATCATTTCACCCCACGCAAGGCTGTAAAGCGATTAAGACGCAAGGCGTTATTGCGTGTAAAAGAATAAAAAAAAAGAGAAACCTTATTTAGGAGCGAGGACAACAGAAGAGTAATCAAGAAGACAGTAGATAACGATTGTCATTGCAGTTAAATTCTTGAAGATCAAAGTTGACTAGAAAGTATGGAGCTAGAAGTGAGTTCCACAAGCGATAAGTGCGAGAAAAGAAACTGTTAGCTACATCCATCTATATAGAAATAAAAACAAATGAATGACATAATGGAAAATGTACATTTTCTTTTTTTTTTATTTCTGTATATTTTTCAATATATCATACGATTTGTTTGCATTTATATATGGATTTATCTAACCGTAACTACGATGTTAACAGTATCTTTTCTTGCCCTTATTGGCCGTGAAACACTCTTCCAACTCCATGCTTTCCAACCGACCTTTTTCATTAAAATATTTAAATGCAATGTCAACCGTTATCTACTGTTCTTCTTGATTACACATTTATTGTTCCGGCTTCTTATTGTTATTGCTTTTTTCTTATTGTTTCACACACGGTAACTCCTTGTGTCTTAGTGGCTTTGCTGCCTTGCATGGGGTGATATAATGACTATAAGGAAATATCTTTCGCCGAACTCTCAAATCTTTTTTTCCTTCGATAACATTTTCCTACATCCTTTTCTGGAAGGGCCACTGAATATGGCGGTTGTGGTAGAACAAGCCAACCTAGTTTCAATTACTTTCTTATGTTATTTTTGCTGTGTGCAGTCTTTCCTTCACATGGAAAAGAGAACAACACTTTACCTATTGACGACAGTCGCGAGCTTTTCGGCTGAACGTTTACGGACAGTTAATATTCAAGGGATGTATGTGGCACAAGGCCGAGTTTACTGTGGGTTCTCCGTGTCAGTAGGCAAAAATATAAACGGGTCCGGGCCTGTCTACCTCCCTGGATGAAACTTTGCCCTCGTCCGGGTTCCTCTCTGCTCAAGGCAGAGAGTTCGACAGGCTATGGCACTGTTCCTACGTTTACTGACAGTTTGCAGTTGATAAATGTGCATTTAGTGTTTTTTTGTTCCTTTTTAAGAACTCTGACCGGTTAGTTATCTGGGAAGCGTATTAACAGAAGACGGAAAGTGCGACATGGGAATCCGAAGGCGCATTGACATATGTGGAATATGCCTTCCAAGACTTGAGGAAAGTATTATGAAACAGACAAATATCGAGAGAAACAAAGAAAAGATTACTGAACTGTTATGTATTATCAGTCATCCTATATAGCAGTTAATGCTAGGCAATAAGCTCAGAGGAAGAAAAGACATCAAACAACAGGAATGTGTTTCTGCAGAAGGATGCCGAGAATAGCATGAACCGAACATGTGAGCAATGACGAAGTTTTAGAGAAAATGGAAACCAAAAAAGACGCTTATACTTGAAATCCGGTAGGGATAGTTTAAATTTCCATGGTACATAATGTGTAAAGACGGCTTGGAAAATTTGATACTCACAGGATAGATTAAATACAAGATGGACAGAAGAAAACAACACATAACTTAAATAGCGATCTTGCGTAAATGGATAGCGGAACAAAAAAAAAAGCCGAAATTAATAAATTTTGGATTTTTTTACCTATCTTATATCTTGAGCTACAAAGGACGTGAAATTGTGGCGAACCATGATAACCCAACCTTTTGAAGGAAAGCGGTAAATAAAAGAGAAAATTTGGATTCGGAATATAAACCACTGGAGATACGGGTAGAAGGTGAGTTGTATAGAATATGGCTACTAGAGTGAGTTTGATCTTTCCTCGTTTTTTTGGTTCAGCAAATACAATACCTAAAAGGCACTCCAGGTAAAGGGTTACTTTATGTAGTGTGAGGTAATAATAACAGGAAGAGAAGATTATAAAATATGGAGGATATCCACTCGAGATTTTGAGAGATTAAGATTAAGATTAAGATTGTGTTCGGCGAAACATCCACACTGGACTTTCTTTTACAAAGCCCTTGTTCTTATGAAGTTACTAAAGTAGAACTTCATTCTGACAAGTGGAATAAAAATGATGAAGCTTTGACCATATGAACGTAGCATTCTTGGTCTTAGGTAGTGTGGTGGTAGGATCCACCTAATCTGCATAGGTGACTACCGACTATATAAATAATGGTTGTTACCGGAAGACAGGGGAACGAATACAGAGATCCAACTAGAGACTCTGCCCGACTGCGACTTAGTCAACACATTCTCCAGGAACGTCTTCCCAGAAATATACAGAAATACTATATGTATATATTGTGTACATTTTCTTGTGATAATACATTCTTGTTCTAAGTACATTTTGTGTTGCATTATTATTCCATGCATTAGTCGAGATTCAACAATGAGTCAAGACTCAACAGGTAGAATGGTTCCAATTAATGGAAGCATACATCTTTTGCATTGGAAATAGCGTTAGAGTAGAAATAATCTTGCAAGAGTGTCTATGTGGAAAACATTCGTTAGGCAAGAAAATATTCTCACACAAGGCCACGTAAATGATTTTGAAATGTGTTATTATTTACACCTCCAGCTCATATAGGGCAACAATACGCCATTTTTCGGTCCTATCTGATACCTTTGAAAGCAGAATCCTGCCAACATTTGTGACTTTGTTTCATACTTAGATAAGTTTTCAGAGGGAAAATTAGCAGGAGATAACTGATAACTCACATCCATCAAACATGGCTCGTGGAACTAGAACAGTCTACCCCAGTGATCGAAATAAAGGATTCAGTTCGACATTCCAACCACCTGAAGAAGGCCGGAGCGTACAACGGCCGAAACGTTGTGACAAATATGGCTACAAAGATGAGGTCAATAGTCCGACTAATGTAAATACTGTACATCATACCTCATCTCAGAAATATAGACAGACTTAGATAAGTAAGGTTAATAATACATCTCACCATACAGAAGTGCTTAACAATTTTATCTAGCAGATCATAAGTACTGTCGAACATTTTATATTTCTTAACGCCCATCACATGTAGCCTTGTGCCAGACTAACCACGTTTAGCTATATCAACACATGGATATTGTTTATGGTGAATAACTAAATAACCAAGACATGAATAAACAATAAATCTACATTTTAAGAAATGACTACAACTCACTATTTGGACGCATGGATAGAGTAAAAGTTTTCGAAACTTGACGTACAGAATTCAATTCCCGCTTCCTTCTTTCTTTTTGCACTAACTTAAATGGGATGAACCTATCTTTCACCAACCCTAGGTCAATTAACAACGCATACTGAACTCTGTTACTGTGAGGTAGCCGTGACATATTCACGCATGTAAAATCGAAATAGTATTTGTTGACCACTATTTTCAGGTCATCACACACAACGCTCCATCTCTTTCACATATTGACAATCAAATCTTGGGTTTTCAACAGGAAAATTTTTTGTGTTATTTTATAAGACAATGCATATGTACGTATTTGTTAGTTTTAACGTCTCCAGTGCGGAAAATTTGCCGCAGAAGTGTCAGCAGCGGAGAGGGAGAAGTAACTGGGAAAACCATTTTTTTTTTAGCAAGAAATCTCGCTTTCACGCCAATTGCTGATTCGTCATTCATTGGCCAATGAAAAGACACCGTAACAGTCGTCTTCTTTTTGGGGATCTGTAACTGACAACTTAACCTATCAAATATTTCGTATTCAAGAAATACGATATAATTCCAATAATCTGTGTCGCTGTTTATAGATGGGATATTTTTTAACTTCATAGTTTTTAACCTTAAGTTATTCTCTTTATTTTATCCACATAAAGTTAGAGAGACAACCAGTCTAGGAGAAGGAAAACTCTGAAATAAAAACCAACCCAAGAATTAATGGGCTCCACCAGGCTATCTTTCCCAAGAGACATCATTTCTACTATGGTTGCAATGTATGCTCTCCCCTTACGACCATAATCGATTACGGGTCTCATGATGTAACGTGATTATCGTGCATCAAATTTATCTTAAGGGTTCTTTATTTATAAACAAACCTAGAAAGGGAAATAGAAGTCCGGCTTCCTGATAAGTTACGTAGAACATGATGCAGTATTGTGGATTCAAATTTGGAAGTTGATGCTGAAATAATATTGCGTGGCGCGTTGCATAAAAGGAAAAAAATACGCTGAAAATGCAGTGAACCTATATTGAAGTATTTGTCTCGCATCCGTAGCTACTATAGGCTCTTTTGACTTGATTTAATCGGTCTGGCTACAAAGAGTATTTGGATATAACGCTAATTGCCAGGTAGCTGCTGATTAACTAAGGCAGTAGAAGCAGCATTTTTTTCTTCTCGAGGACTCGTTACTGGGATATGCGAAAGGAGTAATTTGCTCGCAATAGAACTGTGAATTAAGAACATAAGATATCGTGAATATTTTCGCTTTTGAAATAGTCGTTTCCAAGAGAGCGATGGGTCGAAAATCCACGATTTCAAATGTTGATTTTCGAGACAGGAAGACCTTTTGATTTGGTTTAGTATCTTAGTGCATGTTTGATTACTCCTTGTATCATACGAATCTAGGTTTAATAATTCATTACTGTTACATCTGGACTGGTGCTTTTACTATGTATTTAGAGATTTTTGATAAAAGTATCTGCAGTGTTATTGATCTTCACCTGACATCTCGACGTCAGTCATTTTACCCCGCCTTAACCTAACTTCTTTGTAACTTTTCTATTAAGATTATTCTATGAGCTTTCCTCTTTGGTACCTCGCATTTTAGCGTATTACTCAGTTGGTAAGCGGGTCTCGTTATTTTATTGATGAAATTGCTAGATGTAACCATAAGTTATATCTTAACAGTTTCTTCTCTCAAATTTCCAGCATTTACAACACCCATCCTGCTTCTTGATTCCATTCAACGTTCAAAAGTTTAAATGTAGTGCCAATCGTTATGGTCTGTCTACTTAATTCCTTTTATTTTATTATTTCTCCTTAATAATGTTTTCCTTTTTCGCATCAAAAGGCATTCTGAATTAGCGAAAATGGAGATCGCAGAAAATCGTATTCTGCCCTGTTCTATATTTAACCTTGTCTACCACCAAGGCTAAATATAGCACAGAGTCAGTTTAATGTAGGGACTCGCAGACTTATACTGGTTAGTCGCAAAACTACATCTATCACAACAAGTTCTAAGCCGTTCCTTTTTACTGCAACTGAATGGTCTCCGGATTTTAACAATGTGCGCTTCATCTCTACCGTACGTCGGCAGATATCACCTACACGCAAGCCGCTAGTGGTAGGCTGGCGGGTCGCAGATGGCAACGCCAGCGGTCATCTGGTGGCAGCCACCGGCAGGCCACTGACGGGCCATTGATAGACCTCTAGCAGCCTGTCAGTGGTAACATTGACGAGACGAACATGCCGGCAGGAGTAAACGCTAGTGGCATGTCACCCAGTGGCAGATTGGTGGCCTGCGTGTTGGATCGAGACATGGTGGGTTCAAACTAAATCTTCCTTAAGCAAATACATTTATTCCCTTCCCCAGCTTCTCAAAGCATGATACAGGGTCAGTATGATATGGAACTCAACATGCATACCTGTGCGCAAGGACATCAATTGCCTTTTCCCTTCTGCCACTCTCATAAATATATCATAAATATTGACAACTATACTCCCCTGGGGCAACTGGCGTTGCTGCGCCAGAGTGCGTATTTCCAAGGATAAAGCTTGTTGCTTTATTGACCGAAGATGTTATACAATTAATCTGAGCCCAAATTGAAGGAGATTTGGATTTGTTTTTGACGGCTTTCTAACATATTTACTTAGGTAACTACATGAAATCGCTAAAAAAAAAGAGCGTAGCAATTATAAAAGCGGCCTTAAAATTGATGAAAGCAAAATTTTATCGTCTAAATGTTTATGTTATTATTATGAGGAAATAACAAAATATCTTTTATTTTTTTAAATATTTGCATCCTTTTTAGAATATTCTAACATTGATTAAAAAATCATGTGTCTCTTTGAAAGTGTCATTACTAAATAATATTGAAAATTTTAGCGTTATTTTTTGCAGTCACAGATGTTAATTTTGAATATCTTGCAAAAAAAAAAGTCGTTTTTAATGAAACTTTCATGATTTATTCACAGATGATTGAATTATTTTAAATATATTTTTTTATTTTGAAAGGGAAGGTAATTTGTTTTTCATTTTTTTACTCCCCCATAAACTACTTTTATGGAAACTTTAGAAATTCAATTTTGTTTTTAGTGAATAAATCGGTTAAAAGCGGAAGTCTTTGAAGAGTTTGAAACATCAATTATTTTTTTTGTAAAATGGAACGAACAGTTACCGAAATTCAACTCTTCTTTTAATTGCTTTTATGAATAAGAACAATATTGTCTGAAGGCAAAGATTTTTGTCGGTGATAAATACATTTTTACAACAATTATTTATTTTTTATATCTTTTACAATTTTTACATTAAAGTTGCTAAATATTTTAAAATTATTGAAAAAGCTGTTTATTTTACTAAATACTGTAATTAGTAAATATATATTTGAAGATAATAAATTATATAGCTTTATTACAAACTGCAAACGACCTGCATTTACAATTAGAATTTAACATAGTTTTCTCTGTATAAAAGCGGTTTATTTCAAATATACGGATGACCTCATGAATTGTAAAAACATAACGTGTTTTTTCTGAAATGTTAATCGATTTATTGACGGCGGATTGACCACTAAAAGTGATCATAAATATCTATAGAACAGCAGACGAAAATTTTCATTAGGGATTTTTATTCCTTAAGGGGCGAAAACCCTTAAAATAAGTTTACTTTTAATGATAACATTATAGGTTTGGACATCCATAGATTAAAATTACACGCGTAGATCACACATAAAAAAACGAAATGGAAATTCTTTTAAAAATAGTCGGTCTTCAGATTGTAATAAGCTTTAAAATATATAATTAGTAAATATATTCTTACTTAATAACAATATGCAGTAATATCATCCAAATTTTATAAATTATTCAAATCTAAATTGAAAAAATGAAAACAAATCTTGTAAAAAATCAATTTTCACCATTTTTTTTTACTTATGACAATATTATCTTTAATGTATATTATCTTTAATGTATATTATTACTAAAAGCAATTAAAAGCTTCTCTAATGAAATAAAGTCTTATTACGTTTTTTATTTTTTGATTCAGAACAAATTCAGTAAAACCGGGTCCGATTTTAGAAAATAAAATTTGTGATTTAAATTCTTCAAAAAGTTCGGCTTTTAACTGATATAGTCACTACAAATGATCTCGATGGGTTTCTGAAGCTTTCATAAAATTAAGTTAGGGGAGAAACACATGTAAAAAAAAAGATTTTGCCAAGATTTTCTATTAAAAATATTCCAAAAATAATTTAATTCATTTGTAGATAATTTCTGAAAATTTTAGTAAACTCCGAGAATTATTTCATTTTTTGTAAGAATTTCCAAATTAATCTCTGTCAGAGCACTTTGATCCTTCCTTTTAATAACATAACAATTTTAAACTGACTGAGATAAAATAAAAATAATGCCCTAAAATTTCATAAATGTACATAAAATAATACTATCATTTTATGTACCCTTTCTTATGAAATTTTATTTCCATCACTCACTTTAATTTTTTATACTACTTTTTTATTTCTCCAGAAAGTATAAAAAAAACCTAGGGTCAAAGCCAAAGTAATTAAAGAATAATAAAAAATATTAGACAGGTAAAAGTGTTTCTTAGTTTAGTAATTACAAAGTAAATAAGCTGGTTCACGTAAAACTAGAAAAGATTATGTAATTTCTGTTCTTACCCTACGATAACTTGCCCCTCACGTGAAACCATCACTCGTCACTTGTCAATCATCGCCGTTGCAAAGTTATATTTTATCTTATTTTAAACTTCTTTTTTTTTTAGAAGAAAGTAAGTAATGTTTGTTTCAAAATATATTAAATAAACTTTAAAGTTCTAAATTTCATATAAATTTTGTAAAATGTATATTTGATTTTTGCAAGATTTCTAAACAGGGAATTTAATTTCTGTTTACAAAATCATAATAAAAATGTTTCAGATATGGATTTTTAATAATTTCGCTGACTAAAAAAATATTTAACTAAAATTTCGGACGTGCTGAGAAGAATTAAAAATTTTTAAAAAATAATGAAAAAATACTTTGTGCTTTCCTCTTAATAGTAACATAAACATTTAGATGATAATTTTTTTTTCATCAAGTTTAAGGCCGTTTTTATCATGCTACGCTCTTTTTTATCGATTTCATGAAGTTACCTACATTTATTTAAAGCGGGAACATATATTTTGGATTTAAGAATAATTCTTTTCTTTTTGTTTGCTGGTAAATATTTCATCTAGAATATTTTGGTAATATCAATGATTTATCTAGATGAAATTTCTCATATTTAAACTCATAACTATAGAAATAAGAAATTCCCAAGAGTATTTGCCCATAAGTGAATGCAACGATCTAGACTGGAATTTGAACTCGACCCCACGAGTTTTCGTTCTGAGATTCTATCCATTACTCCTCCCGCATATCCCCACAATTACCGGGAAACGACTGCTTCGTTGATGAAGTAATTATGGTTTCTATGTAATCGCATTTTGAACCGCTGCATAAAAGTGTGTTTTTGCACCCAGCCAGGCTCGTCTTCCTCTTTCAGAAAATTTCTATAACGCAGTCGTCCTCAACACGATTTATTTTTCTTCTGTGCTGATCTATGCTGAATAAAAATCAATTATTGGGCGCCTTCCCGTGTGGTGGAAAGGGACCTTTTCTTGCCAACCATTACGCCTATAGTGTGTTCGACACACACATAAGTGACCCAAAGTTATGGCGTTGCGCCGAATGAATCTTAGCGCAAATCACGTGGCCAAAGTATATTTTACATCTGAGCTCAAAAGTCACTGTTTAAAAACAATGTTACTCTTCAAAACCAGTGATTTAAATTTTATCTTTTTGGACATGAAAGATTTCTCAACTTAGAATATTAACGTCTAAAAGTCTTGCATTTGCTCTTGGGATGTACTATTGTTATTACTAGGTAAATAAGTAGTTTCTGTTATCAGGAATTTTAAAGACGAATGTGACATCCTAACTAACTATGCCTTAGATCAGTTTGTCTCATCTATTTTGCTACAGGTTGCACTTGTAGAATAAATAAACACTTCAAATTTTCATAAGTAAAAAGTAGTCATGAAATCTGAAAATATAACATTTTGGTTTAGCATGCCCAAAGAAGATAAGCGATACAGGTTTATTTAATGGGACTTATGAAGAATGTATTTTTTCGAGAGGTCGACAATGAGTGATTTAAATCTTGTAAAGAAGATAAAAATGAAAGGATTATCCACTCCTTCTTAAAGATTAACGAATTTAGCACCCAGTTTAAAATATCAAATGATAAAGACTTGACGTAAACATGGAAGCCATGTGCTTGGAGTCTCTAGCTTTTTTAAATATAAAAGTAGTTAATAAATTCCTGTTAACTTGGAGTGTGCCTGGCTACCTTTCAGGGCGTATTAATACGCCCGGACGTACAGGTTGGGAAACGCTGCCTTAGATATATTATAACAAAGGAAACAAATAACTACATATGATAATGGCCTATGCTCACAAGAATAAAATCTCCACAACCGACCCCCGAAGGTGCGCTCCATGGAAGAAAATTTAATCTTATGTCTATGGTACGATCATCGGGTATTATAAATTTCTAGGTTAAAATTGCAGTGTGAAACTAAACGCACATTTATACGTTCAACAGCTGCAACGTGTCCATGAAAAGTGCGACGGCTCGTCAATACGAAAAAAGATGTTATGCTCCTTGATGATGCAAGGCTACGCGCAATAGGGTGGCGCAATGGTGTAGCAATGGATAGCTGTTCGGATTGAGGAATCGGAGAGCCGAGTTCGAATTCCAGTGGAATCCCTTACATACACTTACGTGCTAATACGCTTGGGAAAGGTATGAATAGTCTTCTCCCCCAGCTATAGGTAAATACCAGGACAGACGGGGTTCTATAGTTTTGGATGGCTACTTGTCTACCGCGGGAAGATGCATTATCGCCTAAGCGAGTATCACGCATGACACATAACTGACTGACATACAACAAGAATAAACGAAAAAAATAAATTGCAAATCGATCATTTCCTTTTTTCTATGCCACCCAACATATTCATCTAACCGAAGTTGCATCACCGAAATACGTTTTTCGAGCGCTTTGATTAAAAAAAAATGGCTTCCATTTTTTTAATAATTTTCTCTCAAATAAAGCGGTAATGCCACTAGTACGCAATATTTTAAAGGAAGTGAAAGTGAAAGAGAAAACTGAGAATAGGGAGGACTGAGTAAAGGAAAAAAGTTGAACGGGGTTCATGAAGACAGAAGATGGTGATTGACATTGCATTTAAACTTTTAAAGGTTGTAGTTATCAGGGAAGCAAAGAAACGGAAGAGAATTCCACAGGTAGGAAGTGAAAGAAAAGAAATTTTTGGAGTAGAAGTGGTGGTTGCATTTAGCTATTTCAACAGTAAAAGTGTGGGACCTAATACCAATCAATGTATTTGGAGTACATGGGAAAATGCTCGTCAGAGCAGATGTCATGAAAATATTTGTAGAAGACAGAAGAGAAACCGACTGAAGTCGAGATGCCTAGTAAGAGAAAAGCGATAATAACAACAAAAATTGCAATATGAGCTCTAGTAAAAACCTGTAATGATAACAGAAAAAATTGCAATAGGAGTACTGGTAAAAATGGTTGCTGAAGACATTAGATTTATAATACCCAGAAATTCATACACAAATTTCCTCAAGAACACATGGCACGGTGGACAATAGCGTTAGTTATATCCGGTGGCAGGACACAAAGAGTGTGAGTTCAATACCCGTTTAAGGCAGTGGAGAATTTATAGAGGGGAATTAACAGGAGATAACTGATAACTGACATACATTAAAATATGGCACGTGAAATTAGAACAGTCCACCCCAGTGAGCGAAATAAAGGGTTCAGTTCTACATTCAAACCACCTGAAGAAGGCCGGAGCGTACGACGGCCGAAACGTTGTAATAAATATGGCGAAAAAGATGAGGGCAATAGTCCGAATAATGTAAATAGTGTAGTCAGGATTGATTACATTATAAATTCTACTGTCAACAATCTTTCAGAAAAAAAACGAGATTGAAACGTTCGTCGAAAACTTTTCACCTCAAAAATAGTGGAATTTTACTTAGAACTTATCAAAAGAATGCTCGATAACTTGTTACAAGCGTTTGTAAATAATGGTGAATATATAATTGAATAAAATGTAATTCTACTATATTTGACAATCTTTATAAACGTAACTAGAAATTATTTATGTCGCAACATAATAGATTGAATAAATATTAATGAACTTTGGTGGAATTGAAACAGCAGTTTGAAGTCATAAGGTTACATATTCCGCGTCAAGACGGCACTATTATGTATTTCTTGCAGGAACCACAAGTCGGCAAACGAGCCCAGGTCAAAACCAGGACCTCGATTGCTTATTTTCGGAATGGCTAAGTCTTACCATCTTGGGATATTAGTGTGTCTACATCTATTTATCAATAGTTACTCCGATCATCATCTATCATATAAAGGTAAGTTTTGCATTAGTTCGTTGACCTATGATTTAGCTTTTATTTACAAAATAAATGTTTGTTGGGTGTGTGTGGGAGGTATTTGCGATACGTCAACTGCATTCATTGCAGTAGTTAATTGAACTCCCAACAGTAATAAGACAAGTTCAGTATATTAAAAATCGCACCGAATGTAGTCCATGAAATCATTTATAGATATTTCTCATTTGGGTATTGTTTGACCTCAAAGTTCAAATTCATACTTAGACGATGACTATAAGTGGAATTATATTTGGAGTTGCGAAATAACTAATAATCTTTTCCGACTATATTTCTGAGATAAGACATTCTAATTATTTACATTATTTACAATGTTCTCATCTTTATTGCCACATTCACGACGTTTCGGCCGTTGTACGTTCCGGCATTCTTCAGGTGATTAGAATTTCGAACCGAACCCTTTACTTCGTCCACCGAAGTAGATTGTTCTAGTTCCATGTACAATGCCTCTTTCGGATATCTCAATTTCACTCATTTCCCTTTTAGAAACACAACTCTCCAATTTTTTGTTCACCTCTACTCTGGCCTGGAATTGAACTCATAACTCTTTGGGCGAAGTCACTGGATTACTTTAACCAGTGCTTTTATCCACTGGACTATGTGATAGTTCTAGTCCCAAATGCCATGTCTTTTCTGAATTTCTCATTTTCACTTACTTGGGGACAAATGGTCCAGTGGATAAAAGCGTTCGTTGAACAAAAGCTTGGAGAGTTAAGTTACTAAAAAGGACATAACTGAAACTGAGACATCCGGAAGTGGCACGGCACGTGGAACTAGAACGATTTCCTCAGTGGATCAAATAGGGTTCTGTTCGAAATTCAAATCACCTGAAGAAGGCCACAGCTTAAATCGGCCGAAATGTCGTGAATATGGAAACAAATATGAGGCTAACAACCGGAACATTGTAAATGGGGTAAATAATAATCTTCTGTGGGAAAATAAGACATAACTTTGAGATGAATGACATCAAAGATGTTGAAGGTCAATTTTCAAAAAACCTTAGAAAAGGAGCTTTCAATTAAAAGAAGAAATATTTAATCTTTCGAAGATAGAAGCAATTAAAATGTATTCTTTCGAAGATTGAAGCAATTAAAATGTATTCTTTCGAAGACTGAAGCAATTAAAATGTATTCTTTCGAAGATAGAAGCAATTAAAATGTATTCTTTCGAAGATAGAAGCAATTAAAATGTATTCTTTCGAAGATTGAAGCAATTAAAATGCATTCTTTCGAAGATAGAAGCAATTAAAATGTATTCTTTCGAAGATTGAAGCAATTAAAATGTATTCTTTCGAAGATAGAAGCAACTAGCAGCATGGCCCGGCGTTGCCCGTGCTTGATTCAAAAATCGTACGACTCATACAGCAATCGCTATCACTTGACTTAAAATATTTTTGCCTTTCCTTGCCTCTAAAGAAGCGCCCTTTGTCGTGCTGATGTTGCTACATGCCTTACTTCTTGCCTATCTCACACTGCGAATTTTTCTAAGCTCTATACTAAACATTAAATCTGTTACGAAAAAAGAACTAAACTAAATAAACACAAAACGATCAGCTTTAAAAAAGGACTCGTAACTGGAACAACCGAATGAAAAAAGAATGTTAACAACAAATACTTTTTCACACCCAACCCAGTTTTGCGGAATCAGAATCAACGTTGAGTTTAAGAAAACGAATGAGCCAATTGCAGTAAAGTGCCATGCAGATTAAAATTTTTCCCACTTGTGACGAATGCAGCTATCGATTTATTTTGCATGCTAACATGCTAGTTAACATTCGTAGCAGTCAACTGTTGGCTCTCACGCTGGCCAATAGAATCTTCCTGCCTATCTGCAAACTACATGAAAGCTGCCGTAGAAGCATGAAAAAATCGATTCTTTCAACTATCGATGGGAGTTGGGAAATGCAAAGTCGATCATGGCCTTCCCGTTAACTTGGAGTATGTTCATGTAAATTTTGGTGCAAATCCGTCGTTACGCGCGCGCACACACACACACACACACACACACACACACACACACACACACACACACACACACACACATCCTGCCTTTTGTAGATAGAGAGTAAAATGTATTCTTTTGAAGATAGAAGCAGTTAAAATGTATTCGTAAGTAATTTTAATGACAGATGCCATCTGCTGAGATTGCTGACGTGACAGAATATAATACTAATACATAATGATGATAAAAAAACATGGGGTTTTCAAGATATGCATTTTTACGAACATGGTACGGTTGGTTTAAATAAACTGCAACAGGGTCTCTACTTTCAAAGTTGCAATGGCGAGATTAAACTTTTCCATGCAGCAAACATATCGATATTCATTGATTGATTGATTGTTTTTGTACCCTTATAAACCCTTTGCAGGTTATTTTAAAAAATTGAGATTGTAAGATATCTTTGGATATTGTAACGCTTTATTAGTACATGTCATATTAATTAACATTTCGTGATGTCAACGGACACGTATGTGATCTCAAGGAATACTCTTTCGTAATGCTCGTTGTAGCGTTACTGTTTGTTGACATTTATAAAAGCTTTTTTCTTAAAACGGTTGTTCTGGAAAATAAGTTTCTCACGTCCAATAACTGTCATAGCTCTTTCTATTATTGATAGGATCTTCCTTCCTAAACGTGCGTTTAAGATAGTATGGAAAATCATCCTCTAGATTATATCATTATTTTCTTTACTAGTAACATTATCCTTTTCATTTGATACTGCTTTTGGAAGTCTTTAAGTGACGTGCTTTTGTCATTTTATATATTCCCTTGTGTTTCAGTAGAGCCAGCTTATGAGATCTGATATTTCATATAGATTTTTATTTTTTGACCTAGATTATTCATTCGATTAAATGGAATTTTAATCCTTAATCTGATAAAAGGATTTGTAGACAAAATGGTCGCCATGTATGAGATTCATACGCCAGTCTGATTCTGCCGATGCCATATGACTAGTGTTCTCTGGTTAATATTTTGGTTATATAGCATCTTACAGATCAGTCAAATTACTCCTAGCACAGCTTTTCTTAAATTCAATATCTTTATCTTCTATACTGAATTTGTTATAATCGCTCCGTCCTCTTGCTATCGGGACATTCGACTCGGCAGGGAAAACAGGAAAACTGTTTCCTGTTGGTAGGCTATATAATCTATCTAGAAGAATGGCGACTTACTCCGTTCTATCTTTCCTTTCGCCACACATATTTACTCGAGAGTGCCTTTCACTTTTCAGACCAATATGCAAACTACTTTTCTAGAAGCACCATCACTTTCCTCGTCTTCTTCTCTTTAATTCCATCCATATTTTTCGGCTCAAATTTTAGCCGTGAGAATCAGAGGCGTTAATTGTTTATTGTATAGGGTAATGACAGGCATCGATGGTCCGATAGTTTCTAAATTGTCATCATTGGTCGACTGAACTTGCTTTGTTTCAATGACTTTTGTTTTGTTATCTTTATATAGTAATATATATTTATATTTTTACGTAATAAATTATGTTTATAATATATTAAAAAAAAAAATTCTAAAATATATAAAAAAAAAAAAAAGTTTCTAAATAAGATCATGTTGAAGAAAGAATACGCATATTTTGTTCACGAATGCGTCGGTCAGAAAAGTCATCACTTATCGCCAATTGCGTGAGACCACAAAATAAGAACTGTTCACACATGTGCAGTAAGTTAGCATCTGATTTATTAACAAGATGTACTACCTATTCACGAGTTATTCAGTATTAGGATGAGAACTTTCGAAAAGACATCGTAATCTGAGAAATCTTTCTGCAGCATAAATTCTAAGTGTATTGGAAGAAAATATATTAAATAAGTAAAACGGTGGAATTGAAATTTTTCTAAAAGAACATGTATGCTATTATTTTGCAATCCGAGCTATAATATAGTTTTCAAAAATGTTATGAAAACATTGCGTGGCGTGCAAATTACATATTTCCTACAGATTTAGAAAATAATAACAAAAATAAAATTCAAGCACGTTGTCAAGTGAAGAAGTGATGAGAAATACTCTCCCACATTTACATAGCGTGGCATTTTCGATTACTAAATCACGTGATATTATTACGCGTTTCGCAACAATGAATGCCAGATACCGTTCTGAAAGCAAGGAATATAAGTTCATGAACTTGGCATTTTGCCATTCTATAAGAAACTCAGAATATATCAAAAGCAGATCTGAGAATTCGCTGCTTGAAGGAGGGAAAATATTAACATTTACTAACGGTAATGTTTTAATTTACGTAAAAAAAAAAACAACCTATTTGTTTGTGGAATAAAGGCTTTCGTTTCTAAGTCGAAATAATAATACACACACATGGAAACACACATACAAAACACACACACGCAGAGAAAAACAGAGAAACGCACACACGCGCACACAGACACAGACACACACATATACACACACACACACACACACACACACACACACACATATATATATATATATATATAACATAGAATCGCTACTCATTTTTCATGCTCTCGCGATCATCAGGAAACTAGTATATATATATATATATATATATATATATATATATATATATATATATATATATATATATATATATATATATAACATTTTATATGCCGCATTTCAATAAATATATGTACCAAAATTACACAAAAATATCTTCGAATATGAAAGAGTAAATATATTCAATTAATCGACATTTGCTTCAATCACGGGCTCCAGGCGACTTCGGAATCTCCTGCACCTCTTCTGCACGGTCTCCTTGTTCAATTTGGTGAATGCTGCCATAATCCTTGCGTTCAGTTCATCTATGGTGTTACAAGAAGATTTGTTGGTCTCTCACTCAACAGCTTTGCATACATAATAATCAAGAGGGTTGCAGTCTGGGCAGTTATATGTGTACATATATATATATAGATAGATAGATATCAATAGATAGATAGATAAAAATAAATAAAGAGAACAGGCACACACGGGAGGAGGGGACAAGTCTATGATAAACGTAAATGACAAGGAGGGGAGAAGTCTATGATAAACGTAAATATATGTAGCATCTGACACCAAATTAATTGAGTTTCAATCCTGGCTTGAGGCATTCGGAAGTCTAGTCACAATGAGGAGCTGTGATACAGCGAAACAGTACTGTCTTTGAATGACATAATTTAGCTCTTGAAAATACATTTCAAGTGAGCACTGTTGAGTGATAAGCTAATTCTATAAACAACAGCCACCTGCACTAATGCAAAGCTCTTCAGTAAAATGAATGGAGCACTATGGTTGATTGTCATTTGTTTACATTTGTAAAAACAATACGCTAGATTTAGTTGTGTAACTTTCCCGAGTGAAGATAACTCTGGCTGACACCAAATTAGTTGAGTTTCAATCCTGGCTTGAGGCATTCGGAAGTCTAATCACGCTGAGGAGCTGTGATACAGCGAAACAGTACTGTCTGTGAATGACATTATATATATATATATATATATATATATATATATATATATATATATATATACCGGGTTTAACAGAAAAATGGTCCTATTCGTGTAACAGCATGAGATAATAGCCCATACCACAAAATGTTTAACATCTCAAAAACACTAAACCAATTTATTTTCTTTTTCCCAGATTTCAACTTAGACGTTTAGCTACCTTGACACCATTTGTCGTAGTAATCCCTGAATAATCCTTAGAATTATTCAGTTAGAACGAGAACAGGTTAAAATCGTTTTGTGTCAGCCGAACTCTGACTTCCTAACTTAACAATGGTTAAGGAAAAAAGATCATTCAGGTCTTCTGTAATGGCACCAGCATTCAAGCTCTGGCTTCCATCTTCAATGCCCATTTAAGAACGTTCAAGAGAAAGGTGAATCAGTTAAAAATACAGGGAAACAGTAGAGAGGAAAACTGAATCAGGAGGCCACAGCAGCAAGAGGTATCATCATTTCAACTTAGAGCTAAATACATTCTTATTGTTCAAAACAGGATCCAATAGTGTTTTTAAAACCTCGGAGAATTCCAGTAATATATCTTGAATCATTTCTAGGATACAACGGTTCAAATCTTAATCTAAAAATTAGACAATATTGCTGATACACGATTTGGACAATTTTGCGGTTACACCCGGTATATGGTATATAACACACACACACACACACACACACACACACACACACACACACACACACACACACACACACACTTATATATATATATATATATATATATATATATTTGTAGTGGATGATAAAATTTATTGGTAGAACTTGAAATATAATTTATCTTGGCACTAATTTAATCTGTGAGATTATTCCCATTAAATGAAGTGTTAAAATGTTTTAATATGAAAGAAAAGAGTTATTCGATATAGCCACTCGCAACTCAAGCAAAATTCCGGTTTCGTTAGTTAAAAAGTCGAAAAAACATAAATGAATTTTGTGTGGAGATAGATCGGAATAGATAAGAACAATTCAATCGGCCGAAGGCAATTAATTCGCTGAGTTAAAAAAAAAAAGAAAGAAAGCGAACGAGTTATTTCTTTTCATATCCGGTTTATACTTCAGGCTGATAATTACCCAAAAGCAATGTGAACAATTCCTTCCCTACTACGGTACAGAACAGAATAATGTGAATACTTCCTCATAGAATCCTGCTCACAGTAGTAACTGAAGTAGAAAGAAGCATAACTTTTGTATGCAAGGCAAGCAAAATTGATCTTCGAAGCAGAAATATTGTCATATTTTAAGGAAATAACACGAGCTA
>OZ038482.1:99122119-99129619 GCA_964036315.1 Acanthosepion esculentum | reverse complement strand
AATGTCAAATGGGAGTCAAAATCACTTCAGACCCCATTTGGGATTTTTATATTCTTACAGTTTCTAAAGATGCTGAAAGAATGTCCGACTCCTTGTTCCAACCCCCAAAAGTACTCAACCCTACAGATCAGACCAGAAATTGAGTTCAAAAGCAATTATACGGCTTTGTGGATGATTAATTATTTTCTTCCCTGATACTCCTTTGTTACAGACGTAACTTCACTACTCTCTTGTTATTCTATCGTTGTTTCCATGGCAAATGTCTAGACGAGGTATATTTCACCAGTCCAGAGCTTCACAACGTATTCCCTTCATATTTCTTTGGTAAAGAGGAAGTATCACTCATACAGAATCTTCTCCGAAAGGTCAACCTCTAAAGGGTGTTCCAATAACTTGGACAGATTTAATGTGAATGAATTTTAAACGTCTAATGATTTTTTTTCTTTTTCTTTCAGATGTGGCGGACATTTGGGCGATATTATATTTCACACATAATTGCCATGACTTAAATAACATGATCCAATAGAGAAATAAATAAATTTTCACCAATAACACTGATTTAGTCCGAATAATGTAGATAATATAGCAACGTGGTCTCATCAATTTACAGTTGAGCTGGCTAGAGGTAGCCGTAAATTCTATGCTAAGAGTTTATTTTCTTGCTGTTATCGCTTATGAAGATCTATTCCGACTACATGATTTCTAGCCAATTTTGATCTTCAAAAATATAAATGCAATGTCTATCCTTATTCACGGTCTTCCTGATTACTCTTCTATTGTTTTCGCTCCTTAGTAGGGTCTCTCTATTTTCTCATTCTTTCACACACATTAACTGCTTCTGTCTTAGTGACTTTATTTCCTTGCATGTGGTGAATTCGACTTAAAAGGTATTCAACAGACATTAGCGGTTTCATTAGGAAATATAAAAGATAAAAAATAAAACAGTTTTGTTCGTGCATTCCGACAGGAAGACACAAATTTAACAAATAAATAGTAACGGTTTTAATGGCCACAAACCCCCAAAGAAAAAAAACATGAAGTGGAAAGATTATATTGAATCAATTGCTCGGTCACCTGCTTGTTTCACAGTGTTGTGTTAAACATTTTTCTCTGCAGAATCTATCTTAGATATCTATAATTCTACCATTCGTCCGTGCTTAGAATATGGCTGCCACATATGTTCTGTTGCTTCTGCTCTATATTTAGAGATTATTAATAAACTTCAACGAAGATGACCATATGTGGTAAGAATATTCTAAGCATCAGAATTCAATTTTTCAATCTGTTGCTAGAGATATCAAGTTTAATCCATCCTGTCTGAGATTTAGCTTATAAACTGAATTATAAAGGGAGACATTTTCCTTCGTTTAAACAAAATATTATTTTGTTTTAGCGGAAATTGTATTATGAAACATATTATGTCTCTCCGCATTTTAATGCTTATATTGGGAAATTTTGACAGCTATCAGATTTATTTCATTTCATGCGAGGGAAAACTAGAATTTTTCCACCAACTCAATACTCACACACACACACACACACACACACACATCTATCTATCTATCTATCTATCTTTCTTTCTATCTATTTATCTATCTATCTATCTTTTATTCTATCTATTTTTCTGTCTATCTTTCTATCTATCTATCTATCTATATATATATCTTTCTATCTATATATATCTATCTTTCTATCTATCTATCTCTCTATATATCTTTCTATTTATATATATATCTTTCTATCTATATATATATATATATCTTTCTATCTATCTATATATATATATATAAATATATATATATATATTTATATATATATATATATCCATATATATATATAATATAATATATATATAATATATATATATATTATATATAATATATATATATATATATATATATATATATATATATATATATTATATAATATATATATATATATATAAGTGAACATTTGAGTCAGCATCCATCGGCGGCATTCTGTTTCATATTTAAATGCATTCGTCAAGCTTGACAATTGCGCTAGGTGTTGACTTCAATGTCCACTTTTATATTTACATACGTTATATCCTTTACAAGGAAATTTACACTGTACAAGGCCCAAGTATCCCTCGAAGTAGAGGGTTACAGAGTTAGAGTCACAGTTTTTATGGATATATAGAGAAGATAACGGTTAACCCTAGAACTGGTTCAGATTGTAATGACCATGGAAAGATCCTCTTAGGAGTCGGTTCCAAATGTCAACGGTTCGTGGGAAGCAGTTGCTCGACTGAAACATACATCTCACTAATGGAATACGAATGAAATGAGGGTAGTTCACTACAATATGCGTGGTCTTGTCGGGTCTTAGCGGTAAAAGTTAAGAGTGGTTGAAGGAAGGAATGTACAACATCCGAAGACTTTCCATGAAAATTGCGGCAGAGCAGTAACAAGCTTGTGACGTTTCGTTTGTGAGAAAGGGGTTGTAGGGTGGAAATTAATTCATCACTCACAAGGACGCGGATAAACGATTGGACACTATCGATACTGAATAGTGAAGTCTAGGCAGCCCCTGTCCGTATATGGAAGATTTACTTCATCTCCTGTCTGATCTGGCTCTTGAAAAAGTTAGCTGGTGGAGTCAGGTACTTAGAAAGAAACTGAAATGGTGGGGTTGCCCTGCAGAACCTTCTGTAGCCGGTTTTTGCGAAAACAGCTTAGCTGTATGTTTATCAGAATGTAAGTTTTCCCTGTGAGAATTAGCAAATATCGAATTCAGACATATCTTCAATAGTTTAGTCATAATAACATCTGATCGATAGTTGTCGATATGCATGGCTCTGAAATGTTTTTTGTCGCTCCATTTTCCAAAGATCAGTATTTTCATCTTTGATCCTTAAATTACTGTATTTGCTAAGTTGGTCAGGCAGACAACTTTCACCTCCACCCACCTTCACAGATATCTCTGTTCGTAGTCTTTAATTATTGTTAGAATAATAGAGAAATTTACATTTAGAACATTTACTGAGTACGAGTTAAGTTTTGATTTTAAGTACGACAAACGCGTGAGAGAAATTTCCTTTTAAACTAAGCTAGCGTAACGTTTTGAGAGCAGGCGAGGAGCATGATCCGAAGGAGGGTCACACTATTAAAAAGATTCAAGGTAATTTTTCGTAGTCGTTAGCTCAGCTATTTTCATTACAGAAAACGATAGGCATCAGCATATATCTTAGAAATGTGGAAATTGTTTTTTATGTCTTTGGAAAAAATAATTTTCTATAATTAAATTGATGGTACAGCATTATCACTGATGACAGTGTGATTATCACATGTTGCTGCGTAGGATTTATTTCTAATTTATTCATTTTAAAATAAAAAAAGTACAGAGAAAAATTCTTAAGAATGTTACCTGTTTTATATGCAAAATATGTTTACAAGTATTATCTTCTTTAATGACAATTGTCAGTGATTTAAAATGATGACCTTTCGCCAAAAAATGTATAAGATCCAACAAATATTGTAGTTAATCACTGTTTATGTATGAGAGAGTGTGTGAGTGAACAAGTGAGAACGAAAGAAAATAGAGTTTTAAGAAACGTTTTTTACCTTATATAATCGCGCATGACATTCATAACCAAACTGGCCGCGTGGGCCCGGGGAAGCAATACAGTTTACCCATGTCTTGTAGGAAGAAGAGGACGTGGTAGTATTATTTCTTGCTGGAGTTTACTTTTTTCTAAGCAGAGGAGCTAGTTCTTTGTAGAGGTAGGTCAGCACTTCCAATCAATGTTCTAACATAGCGAGAAACCCGATTGGTTTAAAGCTCTTGTTTTACACTTAAGAATATTCTAGAGTTTTGAAGTTTTACCTAAGTTTAACTTCCTGCGATGATTTAAAACAAATGTTATTATGTAAAACATCCGCTTCAACTTTGAGAAATTAAAAGGCGCCGATGTCATTCATCTGTTCCAGATCAAAGGTAGCAACAAGTTCCCAGCCCTGGACCTAAATAACATGTGATTGAGAAACCTTTGCAGATCACATTAAAGAATTGTTACTCACAACAGCTGAGGAAGTTTTGGGTAAACAGCGAAGGAAAATCCAATTGTGGGTTACGAACGAATTTTTGCACTTGCGTGATAAGAGGATAGAACCGAAAGGAAAGGAGAAATTGAGTGATGAGGTCTATGCCTAATATCAGGCAGTGCAGAGGGACGTGAGGAGAAAAAATGCGGTTAGCTAAATAGGAGTGAATGCAAAATAAGTGCAAAACCCTTGAGAAGGATATGCTTACTGGCAATAAAAGAACAGGCATACAATACTCTCAAATCCCTCACTAAGACCAGCCAACCAAGAGAGCAACGGTTGTAGAGGATGAGAATGGTTAATGGACAGTGAGGAGGTTCTCCATAGATTGACGTAATACTGTGATGATTAATACAATTACCAGCTTCACCCAGATGTCTCCATATTGCAAAGTGACCAACACTCCACAGACCACGCGAGCAGTTCGTTAATATTGAAAGAAGAGGTTGAGTTGGCAGTAAAGGACTTGATACCTGGCAAGTCACCATGAGTGGATAACATTCCATCTAAGAGGATAAAACATGGAGGTGAAGAAACTAACAAAGTCATAACAACACTATGCAAGAAGATTTGGGAAACAAAAAAGTGGCATAACAAGTAGACCCAGTCATTGGTAATGCCTCTCCCAAAGAAACGAATCCTCAGTCAGTGTTTATATTATAGGACAATGTGCCTGATCAGTCATCCTAGTAAAGTCCTGCTTCGTATCATTTTGAATTGTTTGAAATCCAAGGCTGAAGAACTGCTATCAGAGGAACAAGCAGGTTTTAGAACCGGACGTAGTACAATGGAATAGATCTTCAGTTGTCGGATCCTCGTAGAGAAACACCTGCAACATCAGAATGACGTCTTCCACAACGTTGCTGATTTCAAGATAGCACTTGACCATGTATGGCATGAAGTTCTTTGGCAAATCCTTAAAGAATTCAATGTAGATAACGGAATTATCCAAGTCATCCAGGCCCTATATAAAGATGAAACCAGCGCAGTTCTTCTGGGAAGATAAATGAAAGGATTCTTCCGAACATTTGCCGGCGTGCAACGGGGATGTGTAGTTTCACTGAGATTGTTCACCCTATTTCTAGACAGAATCATGCAAGAAAACATTGAAGGACGATGATCCTTCAATCACTATCGGGAGCAGACGCGTCTTTAACTTCCTTTTTGAAGATGACATTGACCTTATAACAGGTAGTAACAGTGAGTTCCAGCACTTGACCAACATACTTTGAAAGAGCAGGAGCATATGGAGTGGAGGTCAGCTCAGAGAAATACAAAGTAATGGTGACAGTAACACCTGTGTCAACATTACCATGAATGTGAATTCACTGAAGGAAGTGTCCAGTTTCAAATATTTAGCAGCAATCTTGTCTAAAGATGGTACCTGAAGCTCGGAAATTTGCCAACGGATTGCCGCAGTCATGGCAGAGATGGCGAATTGACAAGAATATAGACGAGCAAAATCATCTATCAAACAAAGTACAGACTGTACAAATCGCTGGTAATCTCCATTTTTCTATATGGATGTGAAACGTGGACACTCTTGGCAGATACAGAGAGAAGGGTCCCAGCGTTTGAGAACAAATGAATAAGAAAACTCCTCGGCGTTTTCTATAGGGAACAAAAAACAAAAACAATGAGTTTGTGCGAAAAAAGGGTTGAAAGTTTTGTGGGATACGAGGAACTTCTACTCGCCACTGACAAGCGGAGAAAAATGGCGTGGTTTGGACACATAAAAATGCACCACAACCCGTGCAAGACCATCTTGCAATGCAACGTTGAAGGTGGACGTAAGAGAGGAAGCCAATGCAAAAACTGGTTGGACAATGTCAAAAGAAAGAACAGGTATGACTGTACCAGAATTGCCCATGGCTGCCGTTGTTAGACCGTTGTGAAAAAGAGTTAGGGTGGAATCTGCATTCGGATCCGCCCTACGATTACAAAAAATGATGATGATGATGATGATGATGATGATGATGATGATGATGATGATGATGATGATGATGATTATGATGATGATGTAAAACAAAAAAAACTCACTAAAATAGATAAACTTAGACATTTAAAAACAATTCTATGTCCACGTGCCAAATGTTTACATCGCTTGAAAACAACGACGGTTAAAATGGTATTTTGCGCCATCTTCTCCTTTCCTAAATCCTCCACTTTTATTTTCCTTTCTCCCCACAAATGTCTTCTCGTCTTCTTTCATTCTCAGTAAGCACTTGAGTCTTAGAGAACGTATCGCCATGCTTGAGATTAATTATTAAAAGAAAGGATTTCTATAATGACAATGTATACACTGTTGGGCATGTGACCGAGTGATTTGTAGGTTCGCATTCTGACCATTAGACCCGGGTTCGAATCTCACAATCGTCGATTTATCAGGGAGATGACTTCCTAATCTCATCGGACTGGAGGCGTCGATCGCAGCGTGTGGCACCTATAGAAAATGTATGTAAACCATACCACGTGTTGACTCAAGCCTTGTGAGTGGAATTGGGTAGGCGGAACCCTTGGTTGCCGTCGATAGCTGTGCTAGCACGAAGTCGCAAGCCATCGAGGCCGAGGGCTCGTAAGTGCTGGCTTTGTTCAAATTGCTGATCACGCTAGATAACACACTCTTTCCCTGAAACTGTAACTAAGGTCTGCTCAGTATAGTTGTAGCATAAACCACAGGTGGGTTCTTTGAATAAACACAAATGAGCCTGAGCAAGCGTCTGCAATAGAGATTGGCTAGTCACCGTAGTAGCCGCCCTCGAATCCGAGTAGCAAGCTATACCATGACTACATTTTTTTTATCCGAGTTCCACTATATATTACAGCCAAACATTTTGGTTAATTTGGCTTGTGCAAGATCAATACATATATCTATCTAATCTCCGATCCCACTTCTCAAAGGACGAATTTTATGTTTATTTATTTTTTCCATTTATTTTTCTCAATGTTCATTCAACATCTGACCTAGTCGTATGGATGATAAGAGGAAGATAATATTATGACAATATTTCAAGTAGAGTAAACCCCTCTCACTTGGCAAAAAAGTATACATTCAAATTCCTGCTTTAATTTACATGTTCTTCATTTTGGTGCTTATTTCCTTGAATGTCCATAAGGTTATTCTTTGACATGCACATTGTTAACAACATAAGATCATGATATTTGACGGAAAGGGTAGGTAATTTTTGAACAGTTTGTGTCGCGTCACATATCTCAGCCACATAAATGTACTAAAACACCAATCAACGAATTCCGAATCGATTTGTCGGGCCAATTCCATTTACAAGACTTGAATCAACCAGCGGTATGGATTTGCAGCGTTTCCAACAGTGAGGCATGCTGGGATTGGCTCTCCAAAAAGATACGTTTTATGAAGAAACATTCTTGACTCATCGGCCATGTTTAGATCCGAAGTCGGAACGCTAACGCTCTAACA
>OZ038482.1:99102119-99117119 GCA_964036315.1 Acanthosepion esculentum | reverse complement strand
TATATACATACATATATATATATACATACATATATATATATACATATATACACACATTTGGTATATATATATACATATATATATATATATATATATACATGAACTGGTTATGCATATATATATATATATATATATATATATATATATATATATATATACATTTGGCAATGTACATATATATATATATATATATATATATATACATACATACACACATTTGGTATATATACTATTTAGTTATGTATATATATATATATATTTGGTATATATATATATACTATTTGGTTATGTATATAAATATATGTATATATATATATATATACATTTGTTATTGTTGTGGTAGGATCCACTTAATTTGCATAGCGGAGTACTGACGATATACATATGGTTGGTACCGGAAGACAGGGAGGCAAATCAAGAGATCCAACTAGAGACACTGCCCGACTGCGACTTAGTCAACACATTCTCCAGGAACGGTCTTCCCAGGAATATACAAAAGACTATATGTAAATATGGTGTACACTTTCTTGTTTCAATACATTTTATTCTAACTACATTTTGTGTTTGCATTATTATTCCATGCATTAGTCAAGTTTCAACAATGGCGACGAAGTAGAACGAACTATACGAAAAAAAAAGAATTAATAATTGAGAGTTTTCAACAATTGGGATAAGTCATTGAAAAACCCAGGCTGAAAAAAAAATTATTAATTCAAAGTCCAACTGTAACGTAACGACGAAGGATTCTGAACTTCTGGATATGTAGAACTCGTTAAAGGACGACTAAGCATAAAGGAACCTTCATTCAGAAAAATTTTAAAGGTGTCGTAAACAAATAACGGTAATTTTAAATTGAAAAAATTATCTACAACGAGGCACCCGTTAAAAAGAGAAAAAAAACTGGCCGACTACAAAAACATGCATGGTAGTAAAAGGAGCACAAATACACCGTGTCGACTTTGAAAGGTAACGAACTTTAAAAAATTATTTTTTTTGTTTGTTCAACAGTATAGTGACAAATTACCTCTGATAATAAAATCAGAAGTTGTCATTAAAATACGCGAACAGAAGTCGAAAACGAAAAAAAAAAGTCCGACGGTCTCTGTTCACAAAAAAAAAAAAAAAAAAAATACCAAAGTTGATTATCACGGGCGTGAATGTAAAAGCAAGACGTAAAATTAAAAAGTCGTACGTTGTTTCGATTTTTTTGGTCAGCTTATATGATATCCGTGGATACACAAATTAAAAGTATATTCTTTGTTGCATGAACACTATCAGCTAAAGATGGATGAATTATCCAAAGTCATATCTGAATTATTCAAATCCCAGCAGTTGAGTCAACAACGTCAGCATGAACAGTTTGCCTTATTAATAAGGGAACAACAGATAGCACAACAAAAATATCAAGATAAGCAAGATGAAAGACAGCAAGAACAACAGATAGCGCTGCAAATATATCAAGAAAAGCAAGATGAAAGACTTTTAGAAATTCAAAAGTTAACACTGGAGAAATTAAACAACTATCAGGCAAATGAAGGAAATTCTTCATATTCTAATAACACCATATTTAATTCGCTGGAAAAAACGTTTGAAGCGTACTTTAAACGATATGAAGATATTTTCTACACAGACTGTGAAAACTGGTCGAATTCAAGAAAAGTCAGTCTATTACTAAGAAAGCTAGGTACAGCAGAACATAGCAAATTTGTAGATTTTATTCTACCGAGAAAAACAACTGAATTGGAATTCTCGGAAACACTGAAATTGCTAAAAGAGCTGTTTGGAGCAAATATGTCGCTTTGGCATAAGCGATGGTTATGCATGAATGTCTCTAAATCCGACGATCAGGATTACTTAACATATGCATCTATAGTGAATAGACATTGTGACAATTTCAGATTGGCAGAGATTACAGTTGAAGAATTCAAGTGTTTAATTTTTGCTCAAGGACTGGTATCCAGTAAGAGTGCCGAAATAAGACGTAGAGTTTTGTCTAAACTCGAATCTGAACAAAACCTTACCCTGCAAAAGTTAGCAGAGGAGTGTCAACGGGCCGTAAGTTTAAAGAAAGAGTCTCAAAAAATCGAAGATGCTGGCATTGCTTATATTAAAAAAATAAAAAAACAGTCAAATTACCCATCAGAGAAAAATTGGAGAAAAAATTCGGCGTATTTTAATAATAGACAAGAAAATAAAAAGAACGAGGATAGAAAAAAGGTCCCACCATATAATTGCAGACGTTGTAACGAAAGACACTGGGAGGTAAATTGCCCATATAGAAATAAGAAATGTTTCGTGTGCCAAAAGAATGGTCACAAAGGATCGTGTTGTAAAACGAAAAAATTCAATAGCCGAATTAGACAAACAAATTCGAATATCAAATCAGATAGAGATTTGAGGAAATATGTGACGACTGAAATATTCAAAAAGAATATCAAATTTCAACTCGATTCGGGGTCAGATTTAACAATAATGAACGATAAAACATGGAAAATTTTAAAAAGACCTACAATAATGAAGTCAACGAAACTCGCTCGAACTTTGAAGGCGATGTTGTACTTCCCATGAAATTGAACGGGATCGTTAAAAAAATAAAAATTTTCATTCTGAAAAATGGAGAAAACTTGTTGGGTACAGATTTTATTGAAACATTCGAATTGTGGGATAAACCGTTAAACTCATTCTGTAGAAAAGTAGAAAGTAATACGCAAACAAGACAGGACATTAAAGATGAATTAAAGAAAAAGTTTCCGGAAACCTTTACACCTGGTCTTGGAAGATGTAACAAGTTTGAAGCTAAATTTGAATTAAAGGAAAATATTATGCCTATTTTTAAAAAGAAACGTAACGTGCCTTTCGCAAGTGTAGAGAAAGTTAACGAAGAACTTGATAGGTTGGAAAAAATGGGAATTATTTCAAAAGTAGAATCTAATTCATGGGCTGCGCCGATTGTGTGCATAAAAAAGAAATCAAACCAAATCAGAGTCTGCGTTGATTTTTCGACAGGGTTGAACTCGGTAATTAAGGACTACCATTACCCGTTACCGAGTCCGGAGGAGATTTTTAACAAGCTAAATGGCGGAGTGATATTTTCAAATATCGACTTATCAGATGCCTATCTCCAAATTCCCGTCGAAGTGGAATGTTCGAAGCTACTAGGGATAAACACGCATAGAGGTTTATTCAAGTACAACAGGCTTCCGTTTGGTATTAAAGTGGCACCAGCCATTTTTCAACAAGCTATGGACGTCATGTTGAATGATTTAGACTTTGCGTGTGCCTACTTAGATGACATCATAGTAAGGAGTGCAAACGTCGACGAACATCGAGAGCACCTCAATCAAGTATTTAAAAAGCTTCAGGATTTTGGATTTAAAGTCAAAGAATCAAAGTGCGAATTTGGTTTGGAGGAAATTAAGTATTTAGGTCACATAATCAACAAAAATGGCAGATTTCCAGATCCGGAAAGGTCCATTGCGATTAGAGACATGCCGACGCCCACTAACGTGGCGACACTACAGAGTTTTCTGGGGATCACAAACTATTATCAAGCGTTCATTAAAGGAATGTACAATCTAAGAGCTCCGTTGAATGAACTACAAAAAAAAAAAGAAAAAAATATGTTACGTTCTAGAGCATGAAGAGAGTATACCGGATGAGGAGGAAGATCCCATTGATGTAATGTATGATATTTTTCAAGTAGAACCTCCGCAGAGTGCTCCTGAACCGAGAAGATCCGGTAGGAAACGAAAGTTCACGGACCCATTGGACGTGAATCCAAAACGGAAAAGATATTAAAATTAAGCAGATTGACATATACATATGAAGTATGCAAAGGGGATCTACAAAGAAATAACAATAATCACCATCCCATATACGAAGCCAGTTTGAAATCCAAAAGGAATTCCAAGGCTTGGGAGGGGGGTGTTGCGGTAGATCCACCTAATTTGCATAGCGGAGTACCAACGATATAAATATGGTTGGTACCGGAAGACAGGGAGGCAAATCAAGAGATCCAACTAGAGACTCTGCCCGACTGCGACTTAGTCAACGCATTCTCCAGGAACTGTCTTCCCAGGAATATACAAAAGACTATATGTAAATATGGTGTACACTTTCTTGTTTCAATACATTTTATTCTAACTACATTTTCTGTTTGCATTATTATTCCATGCATTAGTCAAGTTTCAACAGTTATATATATATATATATATATATATATATATATATATATATATATACTAATTGAATATATATATATATATATATATATATATATATATATATATATATATATATATATATTGAGTAATGTCATTATAAAATGAGTAAAGCTCCAACGTTAAAATGTTCCTATTTTTCATATAATTGTTCACACAATATATTACCTAAAAACCTCAAACTAGAAAATTAATAAATGAGTTTGTGGTTAATGAATAAAAGAAAGAATTACATAGAGTATATTACGAGGATATGTATGATAGATAATATCTGGTCATAGACTTGACGGCTTAAGAACATAATTATTAGAAATCTATCTTCTCAGGTGTCTATTTCACAACTTCTTAAGCAGCAGTCCAAGTAGAATGTGCTTCTTATCACTGGAAATGTATCGAATGTAGACGAATCTACATGTGCAACTCTCGTGGATTTCTGGACTGGTTCAACTACAAATGTATCCAGTCTAAATATCTGAGATGCAAATGGTGAGTGGTTAGCGAAAGGCGAACAGCGTTTTGATTTTGGTGAAGGCGTTGTGGATAATTAATAAGCGACAATGCTGCTTGCAGAGATTCCAACGCTTTGTATGCTGAAAAGTGTGGATTGCACAACGCTAGCACAGATGTTGCAACAATGCGCCATTGTCGGTCTGATCTGTCCTCAGAATATAATTTCCAGAACGATAAAATGAACCGTTCATTTTTCCGGGCATCATTCTCGATCATTCTTATATATGCGATTTCTACATGTGTTCTGGAGTGAGTTGGAGTCCCAACAAGACTTCCGTGGTAGGAAGCTTGTTTAAAAGGCAACAGGACTGGGGATAATATAGGGTTTGCCCAGTAATGAAACATAACGACCTTGGTTTTAGATATATTGAATGATATAAGTCTGTTCTTTCCCCATTTAACTTTGAGGACACGGATGAGAAATGATCTGTTTGATCCTTGTTAGTTAACTTTTTGGAGGCGCGCCCAATAACCGTGACGTCGCCCATATATATATATATTTACAAATGATCTGAGGATGTTCTCAGGTAGATCGTTAGAATAAAGCAGAAAGTTGGTAAGGACAAGGCGGGAACATTCAGAGATACCTGTATTAACTCTTGTGCTTCAGATGAGTGGATATTAAGAATGGCCTCCATGGACTTACCTGATAGGTAGGACTCGAACGTTGAGAAGATTATTCCAGGGATTCCATAGCTGGAGATTTGTGTTTCGCTCCATCATGTCGCATCGTTTCTTCAAAGGCCTTTGAGATATCTATAGTGGTCGCTCTGGTGCTCTGGAATTTATTATTAAACACCGTACTGACTCTAAGATAGTAAATAAATTAGCAGTGGATCTCCAGGTGTAAAATCCTTACTTTTGTCGCTCACGAAGTTGTTGCTTAACATATTCCTTTCTGGTGGCATTAATAAAGCTTTTGATACAATATTGTTGGGGGACGAACGTTTGTCCATATTCCTATAAGCAGGACACACAGTTGACGCATTCAATAGTACTAAGAGGCATTTCTTTTACGGGCAACAGTTAAACAACTCTGCCAAAATTGGAAATAGTTCTGTGCTAAGGTTCTTAAGGAAAAGCGTAGGGATTTTAGCTGTACCGGTATCATTCTTTGAGACAAGGATTTCCCATGAGTATTTGCGAATAAGTAAACGGGACAACTCGATTGGAAAATTCGAACTCAATTCTCAAATTTCTCATTACGAGAGGCTACAAATTACACCAACTGCAGACAAACAAAGAGAGAGAGAGAGGGGGGGAGTGTAACACACAAACACATACACACACGCATGCGCACATAAATATAAAATCAAAGATATAGTTTAACAACAACATTTAATAAAATAGGATAATAAAAACAGTCTACTGGAGATCTATTGTGATGAAGTTTATATTTAACACAAACGACTGCTTTGATAGAACCTAGCAATTTCACTGCCTGGGTTAATTCCTTTCTATATTAAATTGATTAGCACTTTTAACTTTACTTGCTGAATTACGCTTGCTAATTTGGATAATTATTAAATGAAAACTATGAACTGGATATATCTACCGGTGAACAAAATAAATCTGTCTGACCAATAAGAATTCTTAAATCCAATACGTAGCTTGGTGATTTTAGTCAGGCTTTGGGAGAGTGTCGAACCAAAAAATCTCCTTTAACCCTCAAATATATAGCATCAGTAGCATGTAAATCTACAGTCTACAAATTAATTTATATTAGCATTTTCATAACACAAACACACACACACAGCTTCACACCCACATAAATACATACACAAGCGGTCGCATAGATCTCGACCAAATTACTTTCCAAAATCTAGCCAAAAAATGTAATATTTTGAAAGTAGTTTTCAACTTCCCAATTATAAGTATTATTAAATTATCAAATAGAATTAATCGTCCCGTTCACATTCCTCTCTTGTCTTTTGAACGTAAGTAGAGTTTCGTCCCTTCTTTCCTTTTAGGATTGAGTTTCCGGTTCCTGCTAAAGTATTTTCCTTCTCTTTCATTTCCAGTAGACCATTCCGTCGGAATGGCATTATCACCTAGCATTATCATCATTCAATTCATTCATTTTTCTTCAGAAAGTACGGACCTAGAGAGAGAGAGATAGACTGTTTCACTGTATCACAGCTCGTCAGTTTGATAGACGTCCGGTTGTCTCTAGCTAGGTTCGTAACCTGGCTAAATTGACGTCAGTCGGAGAATCTACTCCTAAGCTGTTGGCGCACGACAGGGGTGAAGGCGGATTTAACCGTATTTATTTTTAGATAAACACGCCTGTGACCAAGAGAACTGGATTTGTTTTATCGAAGAGTATTGTATTAGTAGTACTAATAGTCACTGTTTACAAACACACACTTCTTTCACACACACACACATATATATATATATGCATATATATATGTATATATGTGTGTGTGTGTGTGTGTGTGTTACGAATTCACATGTGCCTCAATGAACCGTGTTAGGGATCAATCCAATTTCGTAAAATATTATATAGGATATACTACATATTTAACAAGAAGATCTCAGGTTACACGTCTCTGATCCTAGCTCAAATAGGTCTCATTTAAATAGACATGGAAACCTACCAAACTCCATCTGCAACATACTCGTAGAAAATACAAGTATAATAACATAATTCACGTGTAAAAATGGATAAAAAAATGTCAAAGATAAAGCTAACACTCATTGATATCAGAGATAATATCAAAGATGAAGACGGCCACAGTGATCCGACTGTGTTTGGAAAATGAAACATTTGTACAATTTCTACATAATTTACGACCAGAAAATAAAAAAAATAATAATGTATGAAAAATTAAATTAAAAATTTAACGCAGTAACTTGTCAATCATTTTAATATAATATAATATAATATAATATATATATATATATATATATATATATATATATATATATATATATATATATATATATATATATATTTATATAAAAGTGAACATAGAAGTCAACACGTAGAGGCGACAGTCTGTTTCATGCTAGATGCAATCGTAAGGCCACGAGGTCCTGGGAGCGTGGCATGACGATTGCGTCTACCATGAAACAGACTGTCGCCTGTATGTGTTGATTTCACTTTTATATTTACACATGCTCTATCTCTGATATTGAGCACTTTATCCCATAAATATAGCACACTTAAAGACTATATTTCTTCATATATATATATATATATATATATATATATATATATATATATATAAAGGTGGCCTGATGATTGCGTCTAGCATGAAACAGACTGTCGGCTCTAAGTGTTGAATTCTATGTTCACTTTTATATAACTCTGATATTAAGTACTTTATCCGATAAATATGGCACACTTTAAGACTATATTTCTTCATATAAATATATATATATATATATATATATATATATATATATATATATATATATATCAATGTGTGTGTATGTATATATATAAAACACTCCTTAAACGCATGTATTTCTAACAATATTTCTCGAATATTCAGGCCGATAGATGTATACTAATAAATATACTGTCTAATAGATAAATAAAAACAGGGCATCTACTCAAATATGAGATCCATTAAAAATAGCTTTTAAACAAATAAAATTACACACGCTCACATATACATGAAACAATTGAATTTACTAAGAAATATTAACTGATATCATATCTAATTTAGAAGACATTACTTAAAAAGTAAACAGCAATGCATATATTATCAATGTATATATAAAAAATACGCATAAATATATAGTCATCTCCCTACAGACTGTTCCGCGATATCACAGCTCCTCAGAGTGGTTAGACGTCCAATTACTTCAAGCCATGATCGAAACCTGACTGATTTGACATCAGTCAGATATCTTATATCTAGGACATCGCTCGCACGACAGGAAGGAATAGATTTTTAACGGTTTTCTCTCTTTCTCATATATATATATATATATATATATATATATATATATATATATATATATATATATATATATATATATTATAGTAAAAAAGGAAGAACAGTAAGATATGTAATCCATTGTACTTATTGATATTTTTACTTTTACAAAACAGTGCTCTATGTAAATTTACAGAGCATAAATAATTTTAAATTAACTGATTTAAATATATATATATATATATATATATATATATATATATATATATGTGTGTGTGTGTGTGTATGTATATATATATATATATATATATATATATATGTGTGTGTGTGTGTGTGTGTTAACGCATGCGCATATTCTCTTATATTTTCGCTCCAATGTATTTTCAATTCAACTCAGGAGAATTTAGGCGCGTCTGGAAACTGAGTTGTACACAAAATATATGCGCGTTTCATAGGCAACTACATAGGATTTTTTGTCGTTTTATTATTTAATAGGAGCAGCGTGTTTATACTGTATATGACTAAAGTCAGGTGATATTTCATCGAAGCTGTGTCGAGTGATTTATGTAAGCGCGCGAGAACATGACTCCGCATCCATTTTACGTCGATGTTATGTCCATGTTTGTTAGTGGCTGATTATTTCGATTCTCTCAAGATTTTTATTGCATTTTCTTTTGTAACCGCCATTTTTTTCCCGCCCGATATGCAACGACTTATTTTGGCAAAGTAGACATTGGAAACAATGTTTACTAATTTGCCTGGCAGGTGGAGGGAATGTAAACGTATGTTCAAAGTAGATAATTAATGAATATCGCACGTAGACAGGTATATTTATACATATCTACACCCACACATTCACACACACACACGCACACACACACACACACACACACACACACACACACACGTACACACGTGTATTTTCTATGGTTTTCTCGTTTAAAGTGATTCATGCATTAGTCTCTATGTATAGGTTCAATCATATTTGTGTTTTTGCCTGTTTGAAATCGACTTGTGCAACGATCCAGACATTTAATTTACCGTCAGTATAGTTATCTATATATCAGGGGTTACCATGTGCAGTGCATCTATTTTAATAATGTCGGCCACATATCTGCGTATATATATATATATATATATATATATATATATATATATATATATATATATATATATGTATATATATTTGTGTATTTAGGCAGCAATCCTTCTTTGATGCACATTTCATTAAAAACGACTGACAAGGTGCTTTCATTTAGTTTTTTATAGAATTTCTCATGCGATCTAATAATGTTTTTCTTTTCGGATGATAAATTATATAAAAACTGTCCGAATGTTCTTTTTATCCGAGCGCTTTCGGCTATACATTTAGCCATTTTCAAAGATTATATTTTAACTGTTAGAATTAGAAATAGTTTGTTATATGTATGTTTTATAAAATGTTTCATTTTTTTGTTTCAAAACACGGTCAAGATATTATGTTCATGTTCAAAGTTAATATTATTAAGTGTTGGTTTGTTTGTTTTTATTAATAAGGCTTCCGTTATTTTTAGCCTTTTTTGCATGTGGATGATGCTATTATATTAGTGTTGTCGACTAGTATGTTCCGAATAGTGTCCGGTAGGTCTCCATGAATATTTAAATGAGATCTAATTGAGCTATTGTCAGAAAGGTGTAGATTTAGTCTGCGTGTTAAACATGTTGTAGTGTGGCCTATATAATTATTTACGAAAATTCATTGGTGAGGAATACAATTCCATAATGGGCATTTAAAAATGGCTAAATGTATAGCCGAAAGCGCTGGGATAAAAAAGAACATTCGGACAGTTTTTATATAATTTATCATCCGAAGAAAAATATTATTAGATCGCATGAGAAGTTGTATGAAAAACTAAATAAAAAACACCTTGTTAGTCGTTTTTAATGAAATGTGCACACATATATATATATATATATATATATATATATATATATATATATATATATATATATATATATATAACTTGGAAATCTAATCAAGTAAAGGTGACATACAACAATGTCTTTCAAATGATTGATCACTCAGATTTCCTCACAGACAAATACATATAAAGGTATATTTAAAGACATTTATATTATGTTTAACGTTCTTTTTATAGATACAAGTATTTAAGCAAATGCTCTGTTTTATAATAAACAGTATTAAATAACATTTACCGGCCTGAATGTCCGAGAAATTTTCATAGAAAATTTTCGCTCTCCGACAGGAATCGAACCTGTATCCTATACGGAACCATCATTTCGCGTGATGTGCCTTAATAATATAAATGTCTTTAAATAAATTGTCGGACAATGTCCAATTCTAAAATATATAAAGGTATGTAAAATCTCAACCTAAATATGCTGAATTTTATATTTTATTTTCCTCAATATGATGGCCGGCTGTAAAGATACTATACGCCATGTCTAGACGTATCTTCCTTTAAATTCTTCACTTCTCTCTGCCTTTCTTTTATTTTTATCTTTTCCGTTATTTTTCCATTTTACTCCCACTTCTTTTCCTCTGCTTAGTTTTACATTTTTTTTAGAGTTTCATTTTATTTTATTACCTTGATCAATTTGAAAATCCTTGAAAGGACATTTTTACTTGTAAGGTGTTATGGTGAAACACACCTAGTCTATAAATAATAGACTCTCCCATCTAATATAAGTAGGAGTCAGTGGGAGTCGAATACGCAAAAGTAGTCAGCTACCACAACTCGATTACTCTGCGTAATACTTATTATAACAAGTTCCTTACGTTTTTGTACGTTGAACCTATTTAGGATGAATTTAACCCAAATACAGTTTCCACTGAGGAAATAACTCTACAACATAAGGTGGAATGATCATTACAATAAGGTTATTTTAAAATTCATACTGTATTCCTTAAGCTATATTTTTAGTGGATACCCATATTTGAGTAGACGCATCGGTTATTTATTAAACAGTACTGTCTAATAAAGAAACTTATAATTTACTCAAAAATTCATGTACATCTAAAATAAGGTTTAAGTAGTAAAATTCTGTTGGAGTAATAAATAAAAATCCAACTACATTTTATTAAAATTTCAATGAAATGTAGTCTGTCTGTGGAGGCATGTATATATATATATATATATATATATATATATATATATATATATATATATATATATATGTGTGTGTGTGTGTGTGTGTGTGTGTGTGTGTGTGTGTGTGTGTGTGTGTATACACCTGAATATGTATAATGGTAAAAGACAATAGGAACACTGTATTATTAGCCGACGCATTTCGTCCAAGGTGGACCTTTTCAAGGAAACAAAAAAATGTCCTTAGAAGCATTTAGAAAAAAGTATTGTATTCATATTGTTAACTGAAAATTACGATATGTATACAATGGCGTTTTCTAAATTCTTCTAGTATCTAAAGACATTATGTTTGTTGTAAATATTTATATTGTTTTCAATAAATTCATTTCGTTTTTGCCTTGAAAATGTCCACATTGGACGAAACTTGTCGGCTAATAATACAGTGTTCCTATTGACTTTTACCTTTATACATATTGTCTTTTTCTACAGATTAACTCTGACAAATGTTTCATATATATATATATATATATACATATGTGTGTGTGTGTGTGTGTGTGTGTGTGTGTGTATGCCATGCTAATCACTCGTCTATAGCTGGCGCCCATGTTTGACTGTTTCGTTACTCTGTAAATTCAAACCAATTCAAATAATATGGCATAATATCAACATATGGTTACCCTCACTCAGAATCGATTTCTTTCCTTTAACCAACGCTTGTCTTTACACACGTTCTTTTCCGGTATTGATTCTGTATACGGGAACCTATCCAGCTAACTGAAGCCTGCTCTCCGACGACTGCCGGCAACGGTAAGCGCTTTGAAAGAAAAACACTTTAAACATGCTATACGACATAATTTCTGTTTTGGACAAACGACCTAACAGGAGCTTCTCTTGAGTGAATGCAATTAACCGAAACCTGGTTCCCAATTTTAAATGACATTGTATTCAGGTGGATTGTTGTTTACTATCCTTTGTCAAGCACACAACGCACACAAGCACATGCATACATACGTATACATACATACACACACACACACACACATATATATATATATATATATATATATATATATATATATGTGTATGTGTGTGTGTGTGTGTGTGTGTGAGTTCTTGTGTGTGTGAGTTCTTAATTTTGCGCCACGAAAGCAAGAAATCACGGCAAATGGTGAGACAGCTGTCTCACTTTTGTAAGCGCCTGTGGCGTTTTTTTTTAAAATTTTTGTTAAAATAATGGAACTAATTTTTATAATGAAATTAAAACTAAAACCACTTGTGTCTTGACTGACATAATTTTCGTAAATGTAATACTTGAGCATTGGTCGATTTTTGATTTTTGAGGCAATGGAATACACAATACCCGTTGTAATGATAGATAAATAATAGTTCTGAACACGAGACTCTTCTATATTTTCTGAAATATACTGAGATTGGAGCCTATATTTACAGGTCACATTCTATTAAATTCGAGCAACAGAATCTGAATATAGTGTAAGACGGAGTTGTACCTTTAGCAGTTACATATTCCCATGTATTATTATTATATATTTAAATATTAAGAACCCCTTATCAAATATATGAAAAAAATATTTATTAACTTTTATAAAAGTTACAAGAAGAATCAAGTATGCTATGTAAATGTATTACATTTCGATAGCCTCATGGAAGATTAAACAAAAAGTGCTCATACTAAGTGATTTCTTGACAATTTAAAAGTAATAAAAATACTGAATTTCGTAATCTGGATTAATTAATCAATAAAAATATATGATAAATTAATTCCAGATGACACATTTCTATTTTTTGGGATATTTTAAGAAATGTCATAATGTAGGACAATTTTTTAGTCAGTAGAAAAATAAAACCGTTTGGAATTCACTCAAAAATAATTGTTAAAACCAAAGATTCATAGCAGTTACTTGTCAGAGAAATTCAAAAGATTCTTGAGTAATCCTGAAAAAATGACTTGCCACTTGTTTAAATATTAAGAAAAGGTAAAGTGTAAGGCGTTTAAGAACGCTATAAAACCAACCAAGTTTCATTGAACCGAAAAATCTAATCAAACATCTTCCACGTTATGACTGCAGCGATCAACAGCAACATCAACTATCCGTACAGTCTGCATAATAAATTAATGTGGAAATCTGGTATTATTATAAGCTTCAGAATTGCTATAAGCAGCAAACAATATACCAACATCGTCAGCAATAGATTATTCCAATGCTGTATTGGTCTTGTCAGCGGGTTTCGTGAATAATGTTATAACTCTAAGCTTAATAAGGAACACGTTTTTCAACAAAGAGTTTGGTATTTATGCAACAAACAGTAATAACGATGACGTTTACTGAATTGAAAAATGATGTTTACTAAGTTGAAGTTAGTCAGGCTCACTCCTATGGTATTATCCTAAGGAAAGCCTATGAAACGATAACATTATGTCTTAAAAGTCAACGTCATGAATATCCAATTAGATGAAGTTTTTGTGGTATCAATCTAACTGCTGGTATTTATATTTCGGCAATGATGCTACTTATATCTATTCTTTTACGAGCCTTTAATTTGAGCTTAGATACTAGTTACCATTCTCTGATCATCTTTATCTATTAGCATAATATTTATTTATCTAGTTACCAATATTTCCTTCTTTCAAAATACATTAAACCCCCAAGATATAAAGAAGCTAGTTTCCCAAATATTTAGCAATTTCGTATCCTCATTCAGACAGTTATATGCCATCCGTGATACACGCTTAGGCAATCGTATAACTTTCAATACATGACTGACAAGGCAGATTTCTTCCCTGCAGTAGGTTGGCATTTCTTTCTCAATAGACCACTTGCCAACCAAGGCTATAGAACTCGGTCTGTCCTGCTATTTACCCATATCTTGGCGGGGGGAAGAACAGGATTCATACATTTCACAAGGTTATTAGCACATAAGTTAATGTAATTGATTTGAAGTTCCCTTAATTGCTGTGAGAGCAACTTGTAAATAATATCTGGGAAAGAGACTGTCATAGAGCAAAATTTACCAAACCAAGTCTCGTTAGACAATTCAAAAAGTTTAGTAAATACTATACAGCCGAGGTGTCCCTCTATAGTGGTTTCTTATTAAAACTAGTTTGAATGGTTGATTTGGTTATTTGTGTTTATCAGAGAATAAGTACGAGGGTCATTCAATAAATAAGTTGAATTTTTCGGTATAAGGACTTCTAATACAGATAGAAGCTTACTCTTTTATTTATTTATTTTTTTGTTTTACTTCTTTTTCACATGGATTTCATTTCTTTTG
>OZ038482.1:99054619-99097119 GCA_964036315.1 Acanthosepion esculentum | reverse complement strand
ACCTGAAAAAATATAGATTTACTTCTTTCTAATCCTTTTTACAAATTATTTCTATCGCAAATACAAATAAAGTTATAAATTTACCGGAAATTTTTAAAGTGCACATGAAATTTATGGACACCCTGCATATATTACATATTTGGGAATCTATTATTTAGATTATTCATTCTAACGTTAAATTGTCTTGTCTTTAAATCCCCCATCACTTAATAACATAATCCACTAGCAGGAGCCTACATTCATATACATACAACTAAAGGCTTTGGCCATAAATAAACTCCCACTCCGTCTAGACTCATTATCAACACGAGACGTCCTCTTAAGTAGCCCCGTACGTTTTAACCGATTGTTATATAAAATAAATTCAAACCACCAATTCCGAGACAGTCTAATTGGAACGTTTGGAAGTAGTGGAACTAAGGAATATAGCTCATCTGAACATTTTCCATGAAAATAAAACAGCGATATGCTAGCAACTTTTTGTTAGTGAGAAACGGGTTCTAGTGTGGGAAATAATTCATCACCCATAAGGTCGTGTAAAGGCTTTTGAAGTCAGTCAAGGCTGAAAAGTGACGATTGGCAAGCTTATCTATCTATCTATCCATCTATCTATCTATCTATCTATCTATCTATCTATCTATCTATCTATCTATCTGCTCATATCTATCTATGCCCATTTGTTCATATATATCTCTCTGTCTATCTATCTGCTCATATCTATCTCGTCATATCTATCTATTTATCTATTTCGTCATATCTATCTCTCTATCGATCTGCTTATATCTATCTATCTATCTATCTATCTATCTATCTATCTATCTATCTATCTATCTATCTATTTATTTATTTATTTATTTATTTATCTATCTGCTCAGGCATGATGGAGTAAGCGGCTCGGATTGAGGAACCGGAGAGACGAATTCGAATTTTAGTCGAATTCATTACATTCACTTACGTATTAATAACCTTGGGAAAGGTATGAATCCTCTTATTCTCCCCCAGACCATTCACTTATTTAGTAAGTTGGTGTTTCAATTTAGCCTTTTATGAGACTAACCTAATATTGGGATATATATATAAAATAAATTGCATTCTCGTTGACTATTTCCCATTAGTTTTAAGGGCCTCAATTTGTAATATTAATTTTGAACATATGAAAATGATTTGTACCTGGAAAATTACCAACACCTTTATGGTCGTTTACATTTATTGAAAAATAAACTGAAAATTCATGTTTTTATTTATCAATTTTATTCTTTTAAAATACATTTACATTTTATTCAATTATATGCTCACCATTATTTGCACTGACACGTTGCATCTTTTCGTTAGCTTTTGATTAAAATTCGACATCAAATAATCAAATTAATGCTTAAGCAATTAATATCCGACAACATATTGAAACCGGGAAAATATAAATTAGGAAGCAGGATCATTTGATTAGAAACAAAGAAAAGAAGGCTAATCTGTGATGTGAAATCAAACGGCGGATATGGAATTGAATGCTGGATAATTTCCTCGCAGTTGATAATGAGACAAAACAACAGAGACGTGTTTCTACTGACGAATCTCCAGAATACAAAGGACGAAGAAGTTTTACGGAAAAGGTAAACAAAAGGACATTCGTACTTAACAGAAAAACAATTGAAAGAGGTCTTCGAGAATTAGACACTAACAGAACAGAAAGAAAGGAAGATGGGTTGAGAGAAAATAGAGTAAGCGACTTAACACGGTTGTATAAATGCACAGAAGAACAGAAACCAGGAAATACAGTAAGGCGGCAAATATTGCTTATAGCTATAAAAGGTAGGAAACAGTTAAGAACAATGACCGCTCGCGTTCTGAAGGGAATAGGAATATGTATGAAAAAGAAACCAGAAAAATCTTCTGACATATCTAAATAAAATATCCTAACTAATCTTGTAAAAAGGAAACATTATTATTCAGATACATTAAAAAACACTATATATATATATATATATATATATATATATATATATATATGTACATATAAAGATATTTTTATGTTTAACATTCTTTGTATTTAAGTAAATGCTCTGTTTTATAATACACAGTATTAAATAACATTTACCGGCCTGAATGTGCGAGAAATTTCTCGGACATTCAGGCCGGTAAATGTTATTTAATACTGTGTATTATAAAACAGAGCATTTACTTAAATACTTGTATCTATAACAAAGAATGTTAAACATAAAAATCTCTTTAAATAATTGTCAGACTTTGTCTATTTCATAATATATATATATATATATATATATATATATATATATATATATATATATATATATATATATATATATATATATATATATATATATATATATATATATGTGTGTATATATATATATATATATGCCGAGTGTAACAGCATAATTGTCCAAATCGTGTTACAGTATAATTGTCTATCCGAGAAAAAATTTAATGTCAAAAAACACTAAACTGAGTTTCTTTTTTCAGGTTTTCGGATAAGATGTTTAGCCATCTTGATATCATTTGTCGAAAAATCACTGAAAAACCCTTTGAGAAACCATTTTAAATTATTTTGTGTCAGACACACTGTCTTACCACCTGAGCAATGGTTACAGAAAAATGATCATTCAATTCTTCAGTAAGGCATTTAAAACAATATGCCTGGCTGCGTACACAATTCCGGAAAATCCTCGTCGAATATACAACTATACTTAAACATGAAAACAATAAATAAAAAATAAAAATTCTTGAAGCTATATACATAAAACAGTTGAAACCTAATCTGAACAAAATAAACTATGAAATCTCTACAAGTATTCTTAAATGTCTACAGTTTATAACAGAAGCCATTGGCTTATACCAATGGCATCCCATACTTAAGACTTCACGTTTTCACTCTCGCGTGGTTATGTGTGACATCACGAGCTGCGGCGCGATTTTCTCTTCCGCGTCTCTTATAGATGAGTTTGTCGTTGCTTGGAAATCTTTCATGCAACAAAAACCGACTCTCATTATATATAATTCGCTTTCAAGACGTTTAATTTACTATGGAACGAGAGGAACACACAAAAGCTTTATAAACCTTAATTAACATTTTTTACAGGCACATCTTGAGGATGGATCTTTCGATTTGTATAACTGAATATCGAGCCCAGAGTGCAAACATTATATTTAAAGGATTTTTCTAAATTCCAATAGGATTCATTATTACTATAAACGTTACATTTAATGTATAGACGTATTTAGGTTATCCGCCCTGTTTATATATCATTACGCATTTGAACTCAAAACTTTGAGGAAAACAGAACATACATCAATTTGATGATAAGATCAAATATCCAACGTTTCCCCAATCATTCCATTAGGAAATAAAATCACCTTATTTATTTAACTTTTCTCTCTTTATTCCGGGGGTGGGAGTCTTACGAGGGGGTCGTACAATTACTGAAGTTAAGCAACGTCGAACTTGGCCAGCACCGAGATTTTTTTGCCGCTTGAGAATATGATGTACTGCAAACAGGAATGTGCTTGTGGTCTAACCAGTAACGGCTTGGAATTGAAAATCGGAGAGCCGATTTCTAAATCTAGTCGGGTTCTTGATATTATGCGCAAATATCATTGGGAAAAGTATTAATCTATTCTTTCTCCATTGGCTATGGGTTAATTTGCAGTAAATATGGGTAAATCCGCGAAAATAAATACTTACAAAGTAAAAAAAAAAAGTTTGATAACCCGTAGAAAATCAATCAGTTCTGATTGATGTCGGTAATAGTTAATATTATCGCTAACACTCATTGACTAGATTTATCCCGAACAATATTAAATAAAATCGACTTCTACACGAATACATTAGTGGTGTTAATGTTTACTTTAAATGGGTTTTGCTGATATTTTCGAAAAAGTATGAAGCAGATGTTCTCATCATAGATATATCAACTCTGGAAGAAGTCTGTGAGCTTTACAGGAATTCTGTGAAAACGCAAACAACCTTTTTTTGATGAAGTTGTTTACGTATTTGCAGTAACTGACCTTTTTTGCCGGAGAACCGTCTTATTGATGTTATTACACAGGCCGCTTCGATACCTAAGTAAAGGCTGAACTTTTCGGATAGTTAACTATTTTCCTGTTTGCGTGTGATGTGCAAAAATGCTTTTCATTTCGAAGTATAAGGTCAACCGGAGTTGAAATGTTTAGCTCCATGGTCAGAATTAAGGGCAAGGTCGAAGAAAGACTAACAACAGAATTCCGGGTTTGATGACATTTATTGATATCTATCAACTCGGAGATAGAAAATAAAAATAAAACTGCTGTCAGACTTTAGTTGTATATTTCAAAATATCAGGTAAAGCAGCTTGTTATAATATGGAATAGAAAAGCAAAGGATTATTTGTAAATATTTAACTTAAAAAATAAATTTTGAGGAAGGATTTCTTTTTTATCTCTGTGTTATCGATTTTGTAAAACTTTTATTAGCGAAATAATTTACATTCATATATAGAATAACGTGCCTGTGAACACACAGCAAGAGATATCAATGAAATTTAGCTTAGTCTGCAACACGGAGAACCGTGTCAAGAAGATAATGTAGCGCCAAACTTCCAGAGTGATGAAAATGTTTTGTAACTTAAGGCACCTAAAATTAGTCTTGTACATTGTATTACTTGAAGAAAAATCACACCTAACCCGATGGAAAAATAAATTCTTGGAATTTAATAAATATGTTTTACTTGAGAAGAAATCAACAATTTTAGAAGGCCAGAGAGCCTCACGAGGTAGACGTTTACAGAGTAAGAGGTACAGTTTATCGGCATATACGTGAAAGATAGCTGTTAACCCTAGAGTTAAGCACGTAAAGATTGTATGCTTTTGGGATTCAAGTTAGTCTAACAGAAAAGCATAGCACAAGCAGGACACACACACGCGCGTGCGCGCGCGCGCACACACACACACACAATCACATACACAACTCAGTACATACTTAAATATAAGTTTTCTAATGAGGACTTTCGGCTTTCGCAAGCTATTAAGAAAGATTTTTCTCTTTTGCGTTGCATCAATTCCGGCATTCTCAAATATCACGTCTTCAAAACAAGAAATTGGTCAACTACTTACCAACGACTCAAAAATACTATATGACATAATCTGCAAAAACGATTACAAATCCTAGAAGCATTAAACATAACAAACTAAAGTCAATAAGTTTTCATTTAATTGAGGAGACATAGAGTAAATATCTTTTTAAAAAAGTATGTGAATATAACAATCACTCACGTGAAATTACGAAGATACGATAGTTGAAAATGACGAAACAGTCATAACACAAACAATATTTATTTTTGATAATGGCTGATGAAAACCGAACGTACCCAGACGTAGAGCTATTCACATTTGTGTTATATACAAGAAACCAGGGATGTAGTCTGAATTATAGAAAAAAATAAGCGAGAAATACTGAAGGAAGAACATTATTTGGCATTTAACCAAACATATACAAATTTAAAAATGGTGGCATATATATATATATATATATATATATATATATATATATATATATATATATATATATATATATATATAAAGATTAATATCAAAAGGTGAGGAACAGATAGATAGTAATGCTTAGTATGAATTTTAATCGAACACTATTTTATTATTAAGGGCACTTATTGTGCACTATAATATATTTAAAAAAATAACGGAACGCATTGTTTTAAAAGGAACCTTTTGGGGCCAACGCTTATGCATACGCGCATACATACATACATCCTGACGGGATGTGCATTTCCGTTAATAAGTATGTCATTAAGTAGTTTTCTCAGTTTCAATATGTATATATACATATATATATATATATATATATATATATATATATATGTATGTATGTATGTGTGTGTGTGTGTGTGTGTGTATGGCATTCTGTATTATGTTATATTAAGTCATTGCACATATTTGAGGAGATATGTCATTTATATGTTGAAAGTGAGATAACTACATAATAACATACTTATTAACGAAAATGCGCCTCACGTCAAGAATCCAACCTAAGCACAACTGTAGTATTTAAAACGGAACTGCAATCTATCTTCTATAAATATTGGTTTTATGTAGAACCTACACCTTGCTCTATGCCACGTTCGACCTTGTTGGCATTTGGAAATGCTCATTGATACGTATATATCATTTTATACGACTCGTATTTCTTAGTCAATAGCTTTAAATTCATGTATAGCAGCGACAAGCTTAAGTAGTTTTTGGCAAAACACAAGGAGAGAGCACACCTTTTAAAAGAAGTCGTAAAATTCTTTGCAGTGGTTAAAAGCCAGTACTCTTTCTCTACTAAATGTTTAGGAAGAGCGCGGCTACATAATGTTTTTCGTAAAACTTTGAACTATTTTCTTGCTCCTTGATCAGTAAATATGACATTCGCTCCAGTCACCCTTCAACTTTCATATTAACAAATGTTGCCGCTTTAAGAGAATCTCCCCTAGAACTTTACAGTAGCCCAAGTAATCAATAAAACAAAATATTTCTTTTGACAAAAACATTAACACAAAATAACGAGTCAAGTATCGCACAATTTACGGAGACCAATTTCTCTAAAGCTCAAGCAAAAACGATTACAGTTTGCCGGCCGCTCCCACCGAGCGGACAGTGAAATCGTCTCATCCTTACTCCTATGACATTTTTTCTAAGCTTATCACCCCAAGCAAGGTTGGAAGCCACTAGCACGCAAGGGGTACAGAAGGTTTGGAGGAAGAGCAGATAGGAGTGGTAAAGGAGAGGATGTGAAGAAAGATAGTGGATCGATCAAGGCAAGGGGGTTACAGAAGATTTGGAGCGAGAGCAGATAGGAATGAAAGGTGAAAGGATGTGGAGAAGGGAAGTGGATATCCTTCTGGAAGAGTTTTCTCACGAAAATTGACTTTCTCAGGCAGCATAGCTCGAGATTCAAAGTTTAACATTGAGCATCTGCGAACAGCAATGCAAGACCGAACTGTGTGGAATGGGATTGTCAGGGAGGTCGAAGGATGATGATGATGATGATGATGATGATGATGATGATGGCACAATAATTTTTATTAACCCAGTTGTTATATTGTCATAGAAATTTTTTGTACTAAATCATGGATCTATTTTTGGATAGACAAAACATTGTTGTTGGCGATATTTTCATAAGTTTCATTTATAAGCCAACAGGACAAATATTAGTGACAAATTATGATAAAAAATTGTTACGGCCGGCTTTGACATGGAGAAGATACGCCTACTTGTATTAAAAATCAGTTTTCAAACTATTCACTTTTATTTGAAGTTAGCCATTACCGATGTGAACCGATAACAAATATGAAAGGGTTTTACCAAAAAGCAATTTGTATTGCTTATTCTCATAAACTAGGCTTGGTTTATTCACAAACGCTAGTCTTCTATAAAAAATCATCTTACTGCAGCGACCAATGGCTCTGTGTGAGATGCTGATCATTATAACGTCTAGTTTATTACATTAGATTACTAAGCTTGGCAGCTGATCTCTCTTTTGATCAAGCTCAAACAGCTCAATGGGTAAAGGCTGGTCTGTAATATTCAACGTTATTATTCTCAGTGAGAATCCGTCTATTAGAACTAATGATCACAGCATACCTCAACTGGAATACTCATACACCAAGTATCAATGAAGAGCCGCCCCAGAAAATACCTGACTCGCACCATTCTCTATATTGACAAGATTAGAACAAAACATTGCCACTATATTTTATTTGGGTAGCTACTATATCTAAAGCTACACAAACCTCACTTTCCAGCCTTGACAGGTTTCAAAAGAGTTCATGCGGATTTTGGTTTATTAAATGATTTCCTCTCTACAATCTCGTTTCCACAGACGAAATGTTGCTAACCTCTCACTATATTGTCACTGTTACCACGGCAAATGTTCAGACGCTTTACATTATTTCTTTCCATCAGTTCAGGTTTTACAGCTAGTACGCGCCATGTTACGAACACGGAATCGAATCTTCCTCATTCTCTTTCTATTTAATTGTTAAGGAGGAAGTTCTGCTCAGCAAGCGTCTTAACAAGAACTGCTACTTTGTAGAACAGAAACGCGGAGAATGTTTCCCTGGTAACTACGATTTTAACCTCTTCAAGTCTAGGATCAACCGTTATCGATTCAACATATAATTTTCGTATCTGTCTATATTTCTGACATGAGGTATTATGTACACTATTTACATTATTCAGACTATTGTCCTCATCTTTGTCGCCATACAACGTTTCGGCCCTTGTACGCTCCGGCTTTCTTCAGGTGGTTGGAATGTCTACCTGAACCCTTTATTTCGCTTACTGGGGTAGACTGTTCTAATTCCACGTGCCATGTTTAATGGAGGCCAGTTATCAGTTATCTCCTGTTAATTCCCCTCTCCAAGTTCTCCACTGCCTTAACCGGGTATTGAAATCACACTCAAAGACCCAAAGAGTGCGAGTTTAATACCACCTGAAGAAGGCCGGAGCGTACAACGACCGAAACGTTGTAATAAATATAGCGACAAAGATGAGGACAATAGTCCGAATAATGTAAATAGTGTATGTTATTTTCGTTTTAACATTTCCACAATAACCTAATTCGGTAACACTATACTTCACTAGTTCTTGGGTCGTGTATTCTGTAGACAATAGAATAAAAATTGAATTTCAAGTCGATATAAACAGTAACCTCAACAGAGATAACCTATGGTAGGTTCTCGAGCAGTACAATATTAAGCGGCAGCTGCTAGACAACATCCAGGCCATGTAAACTAACAACAGAAACGCAGTCCGCACGTCAACTGGAACGTCTGACAGGTTTTCAGTAACATCTGGGGTTAGGCAAAGCTGCAATCTCTCTCCTCTACTGTTCGTGATCTACATCAACGACAGGATCCAGCTGCAGGAACACACTGACCACCTCAACTCAAGCTGCGGGAAATACGACATGAAGATCAGTGTCAGTAAGACCGAGGTCATGACTGTCCGTAAGAGACCAGAAAAGCTTGACATTAACATCAATGGGACTCAGGTAAAGCAACCCATTGAATTCAAATATCTGGGCAGCATATTTACTGAAAACGGCAAATCAGAGAGAAAAATCGAGACCAGGTGTCAGAAAGCCAACGCAGTTAGTTACCAACTTGCCCTTCTTCTAAAACTTTCCAGCATTTCCATGAGCACCAAAGGCAGATCTTACCAACGCCATTTTCCTACCAACGCTGACATACCAGTGCCAGACATGGTCCACAGCAAAAACCCTTGAAATGAAACTGATGATTTGTGAGAGGAAATGCCTGAGGAAAGCCCTGAACAAGACCAGGAATGATGCAATAAGACATATGGTAGGAGCAATACCAATCATGCAACATATCGAACGACAGGGAATCAAGTGGTTCGGAGACCTCACTAGTATGCCTTTCAACCAACCAGGCCTACGAGGATACCCCCTCAGGTACTCTGGCTGGAGAGCGAGAGTCAGACCATGAAGACGCTGGAGCGACTCAGTGGCTGACACTCTCAGAGCCGATGAGATATCTCTCCTCCAAGACACAGGCCTTGCCGCGACGCCTAACAGTACAAGCAGAAGGAGAAACTAACTATAAACAGTAACAAGCAAATCCAGATCAACATTATAGATAAACGCTATATTTGCTCTACCAGTTCTTCTATGTAGCATGTCCCTTCAGGACGTCCGTGATCATAACTGTTCACACGCGTTCAATTTGTGTTGCTGCTGTTAATCGCGTAGCGTGTATCTCGTTTAGGATCAGACACCTCGACGTGGTGTAATGGTTAGAATGCATGTCTTGCTAGATCAATTTCGACTGAGTAGTGAGTTCGATCCTCACTGGGTGCCCCATACTTTCGGCCTTGTGCCACATCTAAGCCGGGCTTACAAAAATCTCTATCTCGTTTAGGATTAGATGCACTCCGTGCTCAAGTATTTCCTGCACGCGCATAATTATCTCAAGCCTCTTGACCCCGTCAACTCCCTCCGATTCTGTTGAACCGGGAAGACAGGTCAAGAAATATGCTGATTTGTCCAACGTGGACTGTAAGCTAATAAACATATTTTAGAATTAAATATTCAACGTGCATCCGAACAGCTGTCGACTGACATATAACTGTGATAGAAACATAGGATGGACGGCTAGTATTAATCACAATCATATATATATATATATATATCTATAATTTTAATTCTATGACTTGAGGTACGTTTTGTGTGGATGCGTGTGAGCGTATTTTTAAAAATATTTTTAGTTATGTTTATTTCAAATACAAAATTAAAAAAAGACAATCCCTGTAGAAAATATGAACTGCCTTATCATTGCGACAACCGAAATTATTTAACAAAAATTAAGTAATGTAGTCACCTGAAGATTGCGTTGTACATGAAACTCATTGTCTTAACTCCTTTGATGCCGATATATATATATATATATATATATATATATATATATGGAGAGAGAGAGAGAGAGAGCATTTACATAAATATTTGTATCTATAAATATATTAAAATCTTTGTCCATTTTATAATATATGACGTCATTTGTTTACGTTATGATACGCTTCGAGTAGATAAGAGCGTTCGAGAGAAATCATGGGAAATTTTTAAATCATGGGGAGTTTAAAAGCAGTATATATATATATATATATATATATATATATATATATATGTGTGTGTGTGTGTGTGTGTGTGTGTGTGTGTGTGTGTGTGTGTGTACGTTTCGTTAAAGACGACTGACACAGTACCACGATTAAGCCTTTTATTTCATTTTTCTTGTGTTCTTTCTTTACTGGACAAAATATGTTCAAAATGTATTAAAAATAATGGGATACCTAGTAATATAAAAGGACATGTCAACACTAAATGTGTGATGAGCGTTGTTTGGAAATTTTAAAAATTCGTATGACTTCAAACGCATACATATGAACCCACACATTCCGTTAACTTATATATATATATATTTTTTTTTAAAGACATTTATATTATGTTTAACGTTCTTTTTATAGATACAAGTATTTAAGCAAATGCTCTGTTTTATAATAAACAGTATTAAATAAATTTACCGGCCTGAATGTCCGAGAAATTTTCATAGAAAACTTTCGCTCTCCGACAGGAATCGAACCTGTATCCTATACGGAACCATCATTTCGCGTGATGTGCCTTAACCGTTCGGCCACAGAGAAGCGTCTGGCTAGCAAGTTCGATTTTACTATCTTTAAACTTAAATCTTCCATGAATCTCTTCTATTCATATCTGCTCTAGCGTATCAAATGTAAACAAATGACGTCATATATTTTTGAATTGGACATTCAGGCCGGTAAATGTTATTTAATACTGTTTATTATAAAACAGAGCATTTGCTTAAATACTTGTATCTATAAAAAGAACGTTAAACATAATATAAATGTCTTTAAATAAATTGTCGGACTATGTCCAATTCAAATATATATATCTATATATATATATATATATATATATATATATATATATATATATATATTAACTGCGTCATGTCAGAATCTTTTTCTTCTTGTCAGAGTACATCTTACATGTTTGCAAATCTTCTGTTCGTCTACGAATTGAATACCATTGCCATATCTGATGTGGTGCTTGTGCTATTCATCTCGTGTTTCTTGACACAATAAGATTATAATGTACAAACACGTAGACATAGTTATATATATATATATATATATATATAAATATGCAAAAACACGAACGAAACAGGAAATAGATGTCCACGACCCCCTCTCCAAAAAAAAAAGAATATAATCAGAGATCATATACATACAATGAAAGGCATATATAAGCGATCATACATACGTACATTAATAAAGACACACATATACACACCCACAAAGATTCAAGTTTGCAAACTTTAGTAAACGAATGTAAACAGACTATTAAAATATTGCATACGAGGGCAAAGATATATATTGATAAACAGAGGGTTCAATAGATAATATTTAAGATGCGTAGAATAGGAAAACAAATATTCGGCAATGAAAAACGCAAAGAAAAAAGACAAATATAGAGAATATATATATATATATATATATATATATATATATATATATATATGTGCGTGTGTGTGTGTGTGTGTGTATATGTGTGTATATATATTTGTGTGAATGTGTGTATGTTATTGTGTGCACGTGTTTGCCTCTGTGTGCCAAATGTAGATATAAGTATTAGGTAAAAACAATATGATTAAATGGAAAGGCAAAAGAAAAAGCATCTATGGTAATACATTTCTTTTATTGAGCAACTTTGCCCAAGGCAAATGTAGAAATTGTATTTCGCATCTTTCATTTATGCACAAAAGTAACGTGGAGAAAAATAAAATATCGTTATGTTTTCAAATTTTTAATAGAAGTAAGCGCTAAAATACTCTACAAACTTATTGTGTAAAGTTAATCTAAGCTATGGAGGACGCTAAGTGACGTAAATTTTATGTTTATTAAACGAAAATTAAAGTTAAATTTGTTGTTGCTGTTATTGATATTTTTTAAATGTTATTAATACGTATTTATTATTATTTTTTATTTTTCCACATTTTCCACATTTTTATTTTATTTTATTTTGTTTATACATTTTTAACATAATTAATATATTTATTTTTCCAGATCAAGTTTTAACCGTTTTCTTTTAACTGTTGAATTTTTTTTTGTCAAATTTGAATTTGAATGTCCGAAAGAAGCGTAAATTTTCTTTATAAAATACTTTTAGATTTTAAATTTATCAATGGACAGTCTCATAACAATCAAGTCATTTTCCGAAGTACAATCAAAATCCGAGTCACTTGATATTGTATTTTTATTGTCCTTCTAAATGTTCACTATTCGGACCATCCATATTCTTAAATTGCCTCGTCAGATCGAGACTTTCATTTAAATGTCACGCATTAATTTCCGATTAAATGTTTTCACGTTATAACGTTTTAATATAGAACACATTAAAATGTATATCAGAGTCAGCAATTTTTTTTTTTAAATTGATATTACATGAATAATAAATACGAAATGTGATATCTGCTAATGAATTCAATAGATATATCTTAGCCTAATGAGCAGTATGGTGTCTATGGGAAACTTCAAGAAGTCATTTTTACTTTTCTTTATATTTTAACTAAGTAATATAATATAATTTAATTTTATGATAATTCCAACTATTTTTTACTGGAGTGTTTAGAACGACCAGACGACATGTGTAAAGAGTTTAGGATAATCTTACATATGAAGAATTAAAAACAACAAGAAAATATGGAGCACGTTTTAGAATTAGGATAAATTGTTGATGCAGATTTCAGTAAGAAACACCATAAAATGCATGTGTTAAATTGCATTAAACTAGTAAAAGTAATTCTACCAAATATCGTATATAGATTATACAAGTCGATGTTTTAACAATAAAAAGTGACCTTATATTGTGTTGGTAACATTTTTTGTGAATAATTTTAATGACATAAAAGTATAGCATGTGTATTTAAATTTATAATATCTAATTTTATTAAAAATATTTACAGTAACTTATTTGGTGCTATGAGCTTTACATTCAAAATCGAGTGTAAATACATTGTCAGAACAAAAGTTCGAGGCGTTTATAAGTATTTACAGATGGGCACGTGACTCTGGTTCAAATCTTACTATAATCGATTTGGCTTACGGCCTCATCATGTTGATCATTTGGTTGCTTTGTTTTATGGCATATCAACCTCAGTGGGTCATTTAATGCCAACAATTTTTTTTAAATAGATTCATAGCGATAGTTTGGTAAAGAAGGTGTGTATGTATACATATATATTTGAACCATTTTTCAATTACTCATATTTTTTAGTACAGTCCAACTTCTTTTAGGAAATTTATAATTTTGGATGGTTTTATTTTCTTAAAAAGATTTTTTTTTAATTTCTCACTTGGTAGATAATAATTTTTCCTTCAAAAATTATTGTTGGTAATATTTTTTTATTATAAAGTATTTCTGGTATTAAAACCTATTTTTTTTACACAAGTTTGGGTGTTTACTATTTGCTCATAGCTGGGACCCTAACAGGTGCTACCACCCCGGGTCAGAGTGGACCTGGGAACACCAGCAATTAAGAGGTGGTTCCACGCTCCTCAAAACCTCCTGATCAGAGGCCTTGCTGTTGGACGTACTTTATCGTCATACCCAGGACACCTCATCATGTTGAAACACCGGTTCTCGTACGATATCGATGTTAAGCAATCTTGAGCCTGGTCAGTATCGAAATGGGTGACTGTTTGTGAATAACAGATTCTGTAAGTTTGGATGTGCGGGTGGTGTACTGAATAATGACAGGGAATTGTTAAGAGACGAGTTCCTTGTGCATGATATGAATCCACCTCTTCTCCCCCAGCTATGGGTTAATTAGTAAGACTTGTATCACTAAACCATTATTAACTCAAAAAAAAAGAAAGATTCTAAAAATATTTTCTCACTTTAAATAACATGCAAAGGGTTGATAAACCGTAAAAATGGAATCAATCAATCATTTAATCATAATCGATTTGTCATGAAGGTTAATTCTTAAAAATATCGACATGGAAAGACAATACCAGCATGGGACACTTTTGGAAAGTGTAGGAAAACGATATCATTCGGGCAGCCAAAGTGATGTGTGTGAAATTGGGTAGACGGAAGCTGTCGATTGATTCTTCAAAAAATTAATCACGCTAGACTATGCGCTCTCTTCGTGAAACTGTAAATAAGGACCGCTTAGTTTATTTACAGTATAGACCCCAAGTGGACATTTTGGGTCAGAGCAGGCGTCTGTAATAGGGATTTGATAGACGCCCTAGTAAACGGAAACGAGCAGTACCTCACCAATACGTATATTTAGATATTTGTCACTTTTTTCATTGGTCATTGACTGCACGAGTTCAAGCGCAATACTGGATTGGCGGCTAGGTCTCATAACTTCACTGTTGAAATTACTAGTTCTATTCTAATAATCTCCTTTTCCGCACTTCTCATTTGGGAAATCTCTACTCTCATTTGGGTCCTTAAAAATGTAAATGCAGTGTCACTCTCAGAAACCCTTGTATCTTAGTGGGTTTATTGCCTTGTTTGTGGAAAAAAATACTCAACTATTACAAAACATTCTTCAAAAGTAAGTATTATAATAGTGGTTCTAGGTAACATTTCATACTATATATATATATATATATATGTGTGTGTGTGTATATATACTTGTATAATATTATATAAGATTATATTATATTATATGAATATAATATTCATACTAGAATACTATATAATTATGTTTACTTCATCCAAATCATTTTTAATATTTTTATAAATCGTATTATAATCGCTCAGTTATGTGCCATGCGTTATACCTGCTCAGGCGATCAGCATCTCATGATACATGATTGACGAGGCAGATTTTTCCTGCAGTTGCTACCCAAGGCTACAGAACCTGTTTTGTTCTGCCTGAAGGATTCACACCTTACCCAAGTGTATAAGCACGTAAATGAATGTAATGGATCCGGCGGGAATTCGAACTCGGCTCTCCGATTCCCCAATCCGAGCCGCTATCCAATACTCCACTGTACCTTACAATACATTTATTATAATTTTTATTGTTGAAAAATAATAATAATAAATATATTGCCGTTAATGAGAAGTGTTTTTAAATTCCGGGTTCAAAACAGTTTGAAGATTTGAGGGATTGATTTGTTTCTTATTGATATGTTTGTATGATCAATATAATATAATATAGGTGCGCGTTTTAATCTTTATTACTATATACCTACTTCCCCACCCTGTATGCGCCATTTTGTTCCGGTGCCTTTTCCCAACTCTGAGACATATTCTTCATTCTATCCTTACAGAACGAGGCATTTTTATGGGTGATGAACTGTATTATGTTCTTTTTACAGGCTTCTAGGGAATTAGAATTCTCGCCATTAAGAGAATTTTGTAGGGATTGAAACGATTGGTAATACGAAAGTATAATGGCAAGGCGTACGCCAGACGGCATTAGATATCCTAGCCAGGTTGTATTAATTTCTGCGGGTCTGCAAAGAACGTGTGAAAGAATGTTAATATTAAGGAAAAGAGTGTGGCCAATGTTAAGATTTCTTGTGTGTTATATTATAGATTATAATAGTTTTTAGTAACATAACAGTTTAAAATGTAAGCGATCATAGACCTCCTTTCTTTTCATTATTCATTGGATATTGCCATACATTCTTAAGAAATATAGTGGAGTTGTTTCCAGCTGCCTTCTCCGTAATTTGGTATTTAGTAATTTGTTTCATTTACAGTTGTTGCCATGGAAGGCGAATGAACCACTCTGTTTGTTTGCCGTGCCCTATCTTTAAAAGATGCTGATCAGACTGAAAATGAAATCTTGCTACCTTATCAGGGCTACAGCAGTGTAATTCTTAATTTCCAGCCTTGTTAGATTTCAAAAGCATGAAGTTAAGCGCAGTACTACACTGATGACTTTGTCGTCAATTTACATTTATATTAGCTAGATGTCGCCATAAGTTCTAAGCTAACAATCTCCTTTCTCTCACCACTCGTTCCATGCTTGCATTCGACCTTCAAAGAGTAAATGTAATGTCAATCGCTATCTACTGTCCTCCTTGATTACTGTTATTCTTTCTCGCTCCTAAGTAATGTTTCTGGTTCTGATTCTTTCACACCCAGTAGCCCCGTCTGTCCATGTCGCTTTACTGCCTTTCTTGTGGTCATCGTGATAAAAAAAAAGCCGGGATGTAAACAGAGAAAATTACGATAACACTTCTACCCATAAATTCTAACCGAAAATATTTTGTATTTTGAGGATAATACTTTTCTCGCATTTCATGCTTGTGGAATTAACTTCGGAGTTCATGCTTTCTAGTTAACGTTAATCTAAAAAAATAAATGCAATGTTAATCGCTATCTACTCTTCTCCTGATTACACCTCTTCTGTTCTTGCTCCTTAATAGTATGTCCGTTATCTCATATTTCTACACCCAGTAACCTCTTGTGTCTTTGTGGATTTATTGTCTTGCGAAATGTTAAAAAAAAAATTGCGACGAGAAAAGTTTTCTAGCACGAAAGAGTAAATCAGATTTTCTAGCAGCAGATCTTGAAATTCGATCAATATAATTTTTCTAGAAGTTAGCCCAAGATTGTGCAAGGATTCACTATCTAGGAGGGTAGTATCAGCCATGCATATACTGCCATAAGGTAGTTTAGATATTACAATGCAGTTCTGCACGGTTTGCTTTTTATATTTGCTGTTCTAAGAAAGCCAGTTCTCCGATGGCCAAACTGTAGCGATTAACGACCAGTCCTCCAAGACACAAGAGATCAATGCTGACGTCCGCTTTCTACTTTACATAAATGATCCGCCTAAGAGATTGCGCCGATCATTTATTAATATCGATGCTGGTGATATAACGATATATGCATGCTCCTCCAAAACTCTAGATGACCAGACCCTAGCATTTGATTTGTCCTCTGAGCGAGCTTTACGAGATCAGTGGGGATGAAAACCTGGCTGGTCACATTCAGTAGCTAGAAAAAACAAACTAGTGAGTTTCCATCATCACCGAGCGGACCCCGAATTTCCGCCTATCATAATGAACGTGCGTCCTCACAGGCAGACCTTATGCCTTGAGCGCCTACTAGGACAAGCTGAATCCAGGCCTCAATTGAATCTCGCATATACGATCTCTCTCTGTAACAATGCTGGAAAAATAGTTGGTTCCCTGTACGGCCCCAGTAATTACCAGCTATTCACTAAATTTACATGAGCCTGATCTGGCCCCAAAATGGATCACTGCTGCCCAGCGTTCACTTTCTAGTCTTGATAGTGTTCAAAAGCGGGTGATGAGTTATTTTCCAGCTTACAATCCGATTATTGACGAGACGTCGCAAGCATTTCCCTGGTCTATCGCTATTTCCATGGAAAGTGTTCAGACGAACTACATCCATTAATTTCACCAGTTCTAACCTTTATGGTTAAGACCCTTAATGTCACGGATATCTTAAACGAAAACCTTCTCATTCACTTCGTATTCTGTTGGTGAGATGTATGTTAACTTTAGCGCCTTCCCTTGAATCCCTACATTGGGGAACCGATTCCCGAGGGGATGCTTCCTCGATCACTACAATCGTTATCTGTCCATATATATGGTTAACCGTTATCTTCCCCACATATTAGCATAAAGTGTGCATCTTAGTCTGTAACACTCTACCTTTAGTGGCTCTTAGTCCTTGTACAGGATGAGGATTATTGTAAAAAGAAGAAAAATTAATTGATATCTATCACATGGAGATAAAATATATTGTGTCAGCTCAAAATGTTTGTCTGCAACCCAATGACAGAATACATAAAATTCACAACGAGAGACTCAAAACTTTTGATGGTTAATGATTATCATTTTTATTCAATTTTGTCAAATACGTGACTTGACTAGATCTTTCGAGTTGTTTCTTACATTCTTTTGTTAACGAATCGGTAGTAAGTAAAGCCTCAGTGTTTACATGAAAACTTTCAAGTTTATAATATCTCTGAAGGAATTGACATAAAAACGTAAAAAAGAAAAAAAAATGTTACTCTATAAAAAAAATGGTGACAAACAGATAGGCGCCACCGAATTGAATTTAATCAATTGGAGCTAGAGTTAAATAAATTTGGTTTTCATTTAAGGAATACTTTTGAAAATATTCAGGAAAGTTGTTGTTATTTTTTCGGTTGAAATTTTCTCAGTAATGAGTCGATATGAAAATTAGAACGTCGCCTCGCACAAAGATATCGAAATTTCTCGACTTCCACGACTACCGTTATTAAAATGTTCATCGACTGAAAAGATTGAATCTCATAGTTCCATCTCCTACCACCAGGAATTAAAACTGACGTAACAATGATATGTATTAGACTAGGAAATTAAAAAAAAAAAAATTAAAACTTTTCTCTCTATGTCAAAATCGAGAAGTTAGAGAGAATTTAACTGTCTATATACTGCATTAATAGACGACGGAAAATATGACTTACATATATATATATATATATATATATATATATATATATATATATATATATAGATAGATAGATAGATAGATAGATAGATATAATGAATATATACATACATACATATGGGAAAACGACGTATAATTTATGATATAACAATTTAAAATAAATTTAAAATTTCATAGTTTCCTGTCATTTATGTGTATGTGAAATCACATCAAACAACATCACTTTAGTCTTTAAGTGTTATGGGAACTTACCCATAATATTAATAGACTGGTCCTCACCTCATAAATACTGCGCCGCACGAGGGAGCAGCAGACGCTGCCACAGTGTCGGAACAGCCGTTCAGACTGTTCTTTGCTGTCGAACTCTCCGCCTCGGCGGGGAGGAACTCGGACGGGGCTTTGCCGCAGGGCAAAGTGCCGTCCGGGGAGGTTGACAGTCCCTGAACCCGTGTATACGGGTTCTAATGGGTATATTTTTGCCCGAGCCTACGGGCTCGGTACGCCCACACTAAACCGGCCTTGTGCCACATCCGACACACGTGGGAGTGTTGTTAAATACCGACGCTGCCACAGTGTCGGAACAGTCGTTCAGACTGTTCTTTGCTGTCGAACTCTCCGCCTCGGCGGGGAGGAACTCGGACGGGGCTTTGCCGCAGGGCAAAGTGCCGTCCGGGGAGGTAGACAGTCCCTGAACCCGTGTATACGGGTTCTAATGGGCATATTTTTGCCCGAGCCTACGGGCTCGGTAAGCCCACACTAAACCGGCCTTGTGCCACATCCGACACACGTGGGAGTGTTGTTAAATACCGACGCTGCCACAGTGTCGGAACAGTCGTTCAGACTGTTCTTTGCTGTCGAACTCTCCGCCTCGGCGGGGAGGAACTCGGACGGGGCTTTGCCGCAGGGCAAAGTGCCGTCCGGGGAGGTAGACAGTCCCTGAACCCGTGTATACGGGTTCTAATGGGTATATTTTTGCCCGAGCCTACGGGCTCGTTACGCCCACACTAAACCGGCCTTGTGCCACATCCGACACACGTGGGAGTGTTGTTAAATACCGACGCAGCCACAGTGTCGGAACAGTCGTTCAGACTGTTCTTTGCTGTCGAACTCTCCGCCTCGGCGGGGAGGAACTCGGACGGGGCTTTGCCGCAGGGCAAAGTGCCGTCCGGGGAGGTAGACAGTCCCTGAACCCGTGTATACGGGTTCTAATGGGCATATTTTTGCCCGAGCCTACGGGCTCGGTAAGCCCACACTAAACCGGCCTTGTGCCACATCCGACACACGTGGGAGTGTTGTTAAATACCGACGCTGCCACAGTGTCGGAACAGCCGTTCAGACTGTTCTTTGCTGTCGAACTCTCCGCCTCGGCGGGGAGGAACTCGGACGGGGCTTTGCCGCAGGGCAAAGTGCCGTCCGGGGAGGTAGACAGTCCCTGAACCCGTGTATACGGGTTCTAATGGGTATATTTTTGCCCGAGCCTACGGGCTCGGTACGCCCACACTAAACCGGCCTTGTGCCACATCCGACACACGTGGGAGTGTTGTTAAATACCGACGCTGCCACAGTGTCGGAACAGTCGTTCAGACTGTTCTTTGCTGTCGAACTCTCCGCCTCGGCGGGGAGGAACTCGGACGGCGCTTTGCCGCAGGGCAAAGTGCCGTCCGGGGAGGTAGACAGTCCCTGAACCCGTGTATACGGGTTCTAATGGGCATATTTTTGCCCGAGCCTACGGGCTCGGTAAGCCCACACTAAACCGGCCTTGTGCCACATCCGACACACGTGGGAGTGTTGTTAAATACCGACGCTGCCACAGTGTCGGAACAGCCGTTCAGACTGTTCTTTGCTGTCGAACTCTCCGCCTCGGCGGGGAGGAACTCGGACGGGGCTTTGCCGCAGGGCAAAGTGCCGTCCGGGGAGGTAGACAGTCCCTGAACCCGTGTATACGGGTTCTAATGGGCATATTTTTGCCCGAGCCTACGGGCTCGGTACGCCCACACTAAACCGGCCTTGTGCCACATCCGACACACGTGGGAGTGTTGTTAAATACCGACGCTGCCGCAGTGTCGGAACAGTCGTTCAGACTGTTCTTTGCTGTCGAACTCTCCGCCTCGGCGGGGAGGAACTCGGACGGGGCTTTGCCGCAGGGCAAAGTGCCGTCCGGGGAGGTAGACAGTCCCTGAACCCGTGTATACGGGTTCTAATGGGTATATTTTTGCCCGAGCCTACGGGCTCGGTACGCCCACACTAAACCGGCCTTGTGCCACATCCGACACACGTGGGAGTGTTGTTAAATACCGACGCAGCCACAGTGTCGGAACAGTCGTTCAGACTGTTCTTTGCTGTCGAACTCTCCGCCTCGGCGGGGAGGAACTCGGACGGGGCTTTGCCGCAGGGCAAAGTGCCGTCCGGGGAGGTAGACAGTCCCTGAACCCGTGTATACGGGTTCTAATGGGTATATTTTTGCCCGAGCCTACGGGCTCGGTACGCCCACACTAAACCGGCCTTGTGCCACATCCGACACACGTGGGAGTGTTGTTAAATACCGACGCTGCCACAGTGTCGGAACAGTCGTTCAGACTGTTCTTTGCTGTCGAACTCTCCGCCTCGGCGGGGAGGAACTCGGACGGGGCTTTGCCGCAGGGCAAAGTGCCGTCCGGGGAGGTAGACAGTCCCTGAACCCGTGTATACGGGTTCTAATGGGTATATTTTTGCCCGAGCCTACGGGCTCGGTACGCCCACACTAAACCGGCCTTGTGCCACATCCGACACACGTGGGAGTGTTGTTAAATACCGACGCTGCCACAGTGTCGGAACAGTCGTTCAGACTGTTCTTTGCTGTCGAACTCTCCGCCTCGGCGGGGAGGAACTCGGACGGGGCTTTGCCGCAGGGCAAAGTGCCGTCCGGGGAGGTAGACAGTCCCTGAACCCGTGTATACGGGTTCTAATGGGCATATTTTTGCCCGAGCCTACGGGCTCGGTAAGCCCACACTAAACCGGCCTTGTGCCACATCCGACACACGTGGGAGTGTTGTTAAATACCGACGCTGCCTCAGTGTCGGAACAGCCGTTCAGACTGTTCTTTGCTGTCGAACTCTCCGCCTCGGCGGGGAGGAACTCGGACAGGGCTTTGCCGCAGGGCAAAGTGCCGTCCGGGGAGGTTGACAGTCCCTGAACCCGTGTATACGGGTTCTAATGGGTATATTTTTGCCCGAGCCTACGGGCTCGGTACGCCCACACTAAACCGGCCTTGTGCCACATCCGACACACGTGGGAGTGTTGTTAAATACCGACGCTGCCTCAGTGTCGGAACAGTCGTTCAGACTGTTCTTTGCTGTCGAACTCTCCGCCTCGGCGGGGAGGAACTCGGACGGCGCTTTGCCGCAGGGCAAAGTGCCGTCCGGGGAGGTAGACAGTCCCTGAACCCGTGTATACGGGTTCTAATGGGCATATTTTTGCCCGAGCCTACGGGCTCGGTAAGCCCACACTAAACCGGCCTTGTGCCACATCCGACACACGTGGGAGTGTTGTTAAATACCGACGCTGCCACAGTGTCGGAACAGCCGTTCAGACTGTTCTTTGCTGTCGAACTCTCCGCCTCGGCGGGGAGGAACTCGGACGGGGCTTTGCCGCAGGGCAAAGTGCCGTCCGGGGAGGTAGACAGTCCCTGAACCCGTGTATACGGGTTCTAATGGGCATATTTTTGCCCGAGCCTACGGGCTCGGTACGCCCACACTAAACCGGCCTTGTGCCACATCCGACACACGTGGGAGTGTTGTTAAATACCGACGCTGCCGCAGTGTCGGAACAGTCGTTCAGACTGTTCTTTGCTGTCGAACTCTCCGCCTCGGCGGGGAGGAACTCGGACGGGGCTTTGCCGCAGGGCAAAGTGCCGTCCGGGGAGGTAGACAGTCCCTGAACCCGTGTATACGGGTTCTAATGGGTATATTTTTGCCCGAGCCTACGGGCTCGGTACGCCCACACTAAACCGGCCTTGTGCCACATCCGACACACGTGGGAGTGTTGTTAAATACCGACGCAGCCACAGTGTCGGAACAGTCGTTCAGACTGTTCTTTGCTGTCGAACTCTCCGCCTCGGCGGGGAGGAACTCGGACGGGGCTTTGCCGCAGGGCAAAGTGCCGTCCGGGGAGGTAGACAGTCCCTGAACCCGTGTATACGGGTTCTAATGGGTATATTTTTGCCCGAGCCTACGGGCTCGGTACGCCCACACTAAACCGGCCTTGTGCCACATCCGACACACGTGGGAGTGTTGTTAAATACCGACGCTGCCACAGTGTCGGAACAGTCGTTCAGACTGTTCTTTGCTGTCGAACTCTCCGCCTCGGCGGGGAGGAACTCGGACGGGGCTTTGCCGCAGGGCAAAGTGCCGTCCGGGGAGGTAGACAGTCCCTGAACCCGTGTATACGGGTTCTAATGGGTATATTTTTGCCCGAGCCTACGGGCTCGGTACGCCCACACTAAACCGGCCTTGTGCCACATCCGACACACGTGGGAGTGTTGTTAAATACCGACGCTGCCACAGTGTCGGAACAGTCGTTCAGACTGTTCTTTGCTGTCGAACTCTCCGCCTCGGCGGGGAGGAACTCGGACGGGGCTTTGCCGCAGGGCAAAGTGCCGTCCGGGGAGGTAGACAGTCCCTGAACCCGTGTATACGGGTTCTAATGGGTATATTTTTGCCCGAGCCTACGGGCTCGGTACGCCCACACTAAACCGGCCTTGTGCCACATCCGACACACGTGGGAGTGTTGTTAAATACCGACGCTGCCTCAGTGTCGGAACAGCCGTTCAGACTGTTCTTTGCTGTTGAACTCTCCGCCTCGGCGGGGAGGAACTCGGACGGGGCTTTGCCGCAGGGCAAAGTGCCGTCCGGGGAGGTAGACAGTCCCTGAACCCGTGTATACGGGTTCTAATGGGCATATTTTTGCCCGAGCCTACGGGCTCGGTAAGCCCACACTAAACCGGCCTTGTGCCACATCCGACACACGTGGGAGTGTTGTTAAATACCGACGCTGCCACAGTGTCGGAACAGCCGTTCAGACTGTTCTTTGCTGTCGAACTCTCCGCCTCGGCGGGGAGGAACTCGGACGGGGCTTTGCCGCAGGGCAAAGTGCCGTCCGGGGAGGTAGACAGTCCCTGAACCCGTGTATACGGGTTCTAATGGGTATATTTTTGCCCGAGCCTACGGGCTCGGTACGCCCACACTAAACCGGCCTTGTGCCACATCCGACACACGTGGGAGTGTTGTTAAATACCGACGCTGCCACAGTGTCGGAACAGTCGTTCAGACTGTTCTTTGCTGTCGAACTCTCCGCCTCGGCGGGGAGGAACTCGGACGGCGCTTTGCCGCAGGGCAAAGTGCCGTCCGGGGAGGTAGACAGTCCCTGAACCCGTGTATACGGGTTCTAATGGGCATATTTTTGCCCGAGCCTACGGGCTCGGTAAGCCCACACTAAACCGGCCTTGTGCCACATCCGACACACGTGGGAGTGTTGTTAAATACCGACGCTGCCACAGTGTCGGAACAGCCGTTCAGACTGTTCTTTGCTGTCGAACTCTCCGCCTCGGCGGGGAGGAACTCGGACGGGGCTTTGCCGCAGGGCAAAGTGCCGTCCGGGGAGGTTGACAGTCCCTGAACCCGTGTATACGGGTTCTAATGGGCATATTTTTGCCCGAGCCTACGGGCTCGGTACGCCCACACTAAACCGGCCTTGTGCCACATCCGACACACGTGGGAGTGTTGTTAAATACCGACGCTGCCGCAGTGTCGGAACAGTCGTTCAGACTGTTCTTTGCTGTCGAACTCTCCGCCTCGGCGGGGAGGAACTCGGACGGGGCTTTGCCGCAGGGCAAAGTGCCGTCCGGGGAGGTAGACAGTCCCTGAACCCGTGTATACGGGTTCTAATGGGTATATTTTTGCCCGAGCCTACGGGCTCGGTACGCCCACACTAAACCGGCCTTGTGCCACATCCGACACACGTGGGAGTGTTGTTAAATACCGACGCAGCCACAGTGTCGGAACAGTCGTTCAGACTGTTCTTTGCTGTCGAACTCTCCGCCTCGGCGGGGAGGAACTCGGACGGGGCTTTGCCGCAGGGCAAAGTGCCGTCCGGGGAGGTAGACAGTCCCTGAACCCGTGTATACGGGTTCTAATGGGTATATTTTTGCCCGAGCCTACGGGCTCGGTACGCCCACACTAAACCGGCCTTGTGCCACATCCGACACACGTGGGAGTGTTGTTAAATACCGACGCTGCCACAGTGTCGGAACAGTCGTTCAGACTGTTCTTTGCTGTCGAACTCTCCGCCTCGGCGGGGAGGAACTCGGACGGGGCTTTGCCGCAGGGCAAAGTGCCGTCCGGGGAGGTAGACAGTCCCTGAACCCGTGTATACGGGTTCTAATGGGTATATTTTTGCCCGAGCCTACGGGCTCGGTACGCCCACACTAAACCGGCCTTGTGCCACATCCGACACACGTGGGAGTGTTGTTAAATACCGACGCTGCCACAGTGTCGGAACAGTCGTTCAGACTGTTCTTTGCTGTCGAACTCTCCGCCTCGGCGGGGAGGAACTCGGACGGGGCTTTGCCGCAGGGCAAAGTGCCGTCCGGGGAGGTAGACAGTCCCTGAACCCGTGTATACGGGTTCTAATGGGCATATTTTTGCCCGAGCCTACGGGCTCGGTAAGCCCACACTAAACCGGCCTTGTGCCACATCCGACACACGTGGGAGTGTTGTTAAATACCGACGCTGCCTCAGTGTCGGAACAGCCGTTCAGACTGTTCTTTGCTGTCGAACTCTCCGCCTCGGCGGGGAGGAACTCGGACAGGGCTTTGCCGCAGGGCAAAGTGCCGTCCGGGGAGGTTGACAGTCCCTGAACCCGTGTATACGGGTTCTAATGGGTATATTTTTGCCCGAGCCTACGGGCTCGGTACGCCCACACTAAACCGGCCTTGTGCCACATCCGACACACGTGGGAGTGTTGTTAAATACCGACGCTGCCTCAGTGTCGGAACAGTCGTTCAGACTGTTCTTTGCTGTCGAACTCTCCGCCTCGGCGGGGAGGAACTCGGACGGCGCTTTGCCGCAGGGCAAAGTGCCGTCCGGGGAGGTAGACAGTCCCTGAACCCGTGTATACGGGTTCTAATGGGCATATTTTTGCCCGAGCCTACGGGCTCGGTAAGCCCACACTAAACCGGCCTTGTGCCACATCCGACACACGTGGGAGTGTTGTTAAATACCGACGCTGCCACAGTGTCGGAACAGCCGTTCAGACTGTTCTTTGCTGTCGAACTCTCCGCCTCGGCGGGGAGGAACTCGGACGGGGCTTTGCCGCAGGGCAAAGTGCCGTCCGGGGAGGTTGACAGTCCCTGAACCCGTGTATACGGGTTCTAATGGGCATATTTTTGCCCGAGCCTACGGGCTCGGTACGCCCACACTAAACCGGCCTTGTGCCACATCCGACACACGTGGGAGTGTTGTTAAATACCGACGCTGCCGCAGTGTCGGAACAGTCGTTCAGACTGTTCTTTGCTGTCGAACTCTCCGCCTCGGCGGGGAGGAACTCGGACGGGGCTTTGCCGCAGGGCAAAGTGCCGTCCGGGGAGGTAGACAGTCCCTGAACCCGTGTATACGGGTTCTAATGGGTATATTTTTGCCCGAGCCTACGGGCTCGGTACGCCCACACTAAACCGGCCTTGTGCCACATCCGACACACGTGGGAGTGTTGTTAAATACCGACGCAGCCACAGTGTCGGAACAGTCGTTCAGACTGTTCTTTGCTGTCGAACTCTCCGCCTCGGCGGGGAGGAACTCGGACGGGGCTTTGCCGCAGGGCAAAGTGCCGTCCGGGGAGGTAGACAGTCCCTGAACCCGTGTATACGGGTTCTAATGGGTATATTTTTGCCCGAGCCTACGGGCTCGGTACGCCCACACTAAACCGGCCTTGTGCCACATCCGACACACGTGGGAGTGTTGTTAAATACCGACGCTGCCACAGTGTCGGAACAGTCGTTCAGACTGTTCTTTGCTGTCGAACTCTCCGCCTCGGCGGGGAGGAACTCGGACGGGGCTTTGCCGCAGGGCAAAGTGCCGTCCGGGGAGGTAGACAGTCCCTGAACCCGTGTATACGGGTTCTAATGGGTATATTTTTGCCCGAGCCTACGGGCTCGGTACGCCCACACTAAACCGGCCTTGTGCCACATCCGACACACGTGGGAGTGTTGTTAAATACCGACGCTGCCACAGTGTCGGAACAGTCGTTCAGACTGTTCTTTGCTGTCGAACTCTCCGCCTCGGCGGGGAGGAACTCGGACGGGGCTTTGCCGCAGGGCAAAGTGCCGTCCGGGGAGGTAGACAGTCCCTGAACCCGTGTATACGGGTTCTAATGGGCATATTTTTGCCCGAGCCTACGGGCTCGGTAAGCCCACACTAAACCGGCCTTGTGCCACATCCGACACACGTGGGAGTGTTGTTAAATACCGACGCTGCCTCAGTGTCGGAACAGCCGTTCAGACTGTTCTTTGCTGTCGAACTCTCCGCCTCGGCGGGGAGGAACTCGGACAGGGCTTTGCCGCAGGGCAAAGTGCCGTCCGGGGAGGTTGACAGTCCCTGAACCCGTGTATACGGGTTCTAATGGGTATATTTTTGCCCGAGCCTACGGGCTCGGTACGCCCACACTAAACCGGCCTTGTGCCACATCCGACACACGTGGGAGTGTTGTTAAATACCGACGCTGCCTCAGTGTCGGAACAGCCGTTCAGACTGTTCTTTGCTGTTGAACTCTCCGCCTCGGCGGGGAGGAACTCGGACGGGGCTTTGCCGCAGGGCAAAGTGCCGTCCGGGGAGGTAGACAGTCCCTGAACCCGTGTATACGGGTTCTAATGGGCATATTTTTGCCCGAGCCTACGGGCTCGGTAAGCCCACACTAAACCGGCCTTGTGCCACATCCGACACACGTGGGAGTGTTGTTAAATACCGACGCTGCCTCAGTGTCGGAACAGCCGTTCAGACTGTTCTTTGCTGTCGAACTCTCCGCCTCGGCGGGGAGGAACTCGGACGGGGCTTTGCCGCAGGGCAAAGTGCCGTCCGGGGAGGTAGACAGTCCCTGAACCCGTGTATACGGGTTCTAATGGGCATATTTTTGCCCGAGCCTACGGGCTCGGTAAGCCCACACTAAACCGGCCTTGTGCCACATCCGACACACGTGGGAGTGTTGTTAAATACCGACGCTGCCTCAGTGTCGGAACAGCCGTTCAGACTGTTCTTTGCTGTCGAACTCTCCGCCTCGGCGGGGAGGAACTCGGACAGGGCTTTGCCGCAGGGCAAAGTGCCGTCCGGGGAGGTTGACAGTCCCTGAACCCGTGTATACGGGTTCTAATGGGTATATTTTTGCCCGAGCCTACGGGCTCGGTACGCCCACACTAAACCGGCCTTGTGCCACATCCGACACACGTGGGAGTGTTGTTAAATACCGACGCTGCCTCAGTGTCGGAACAGCCGTTCAGACTGTTCTTTGCTGTCGAACTCTCCGCCTCGGCGGGGAGGAACTCGGACGGGGCTTTGCCGCAGGGCAAAGTGCCGTCCGGGGAGGTAGACAGTCCCTGAACCCGTGTATACGGGTTCTAATGGGTATATTTTTGCCCGAGCCTACGGGCTCGGTAAGCCCACACTAAACCGGCCTTGTGCCACATCCGACACACGTGGGAGTGTTGTTAAATACCGACGCTGCCTCAGTGTCGGAATAGCCGTTCAGACTGTTCTTTGCTGTCGAACTCTCCGCCTCGGCGGGGAGGAACTCGGACAGGGCTTTGCCGCAGGGCAAAGTGCCGTCCGGGGAGGTAGACAGTCCCTGAACCCGTGTATACGGGTTCTAATGGGTATATTTTTGCCCGAGCCTACGGGCTCGGTACGCCCACACTAAACCGGCCTTGTGCCACATCCGACACACGTGGGAGTGTTGTTAAATACCGACGCTGCCTCAGTGTCGGAACAGTCGTTCAGACCGTTCTTTGCTGTCGAACTCTCCGCTTCGGCGGGGAGGAACTCGGACGGGGCTTTGCCGCAGGGCAAAGTGCCGTCCGGGGAGGTAGTCAGTCCCTGAACCCGTGTATACGGGTTCTAATGGGTATATTTTTGCCCGAGCCTACGGGCTCGGTACGCCCACATTAAACCGGCCTTGTGCCACATCCGACACACGTGGGAGTGTTGTTAAATACCGACGCTGCCTCAGTGTCGGAACAGCCGTTCAGACTGTTCTTTGCTGTCGAACTCTCTGCCGGGGCGGAGAGGAACTCGGACGCGGCTATGTCGCAGGGCAAAATTTCGTCCGTGCTGGTAGACAGTCACTGAACCCGTTTATACGGGTTCTAAATGGGCATATTTTTGGCCGAGCCTTCGTGCTCGGGGAGCCCACATTAAACCGGCCTTGTGCCACATTCGACCCGTGTGCGGGGAGTTGTTAAATATCGACACTGAGTCAGTGTCGGAACAGTCGTTTAGACTGTTCTTTGCTGTCGAACGTCTCTGCTTCGGTGGGGAGGAACTCGGACGGGGCTTTGCCGCAGGGCAAAGTGCCGTCCGGGAAGGTAGACAGTCCCTAAACCCGTGTATACGGGTTCTAATGGGCATATATTTATATTTATATACTATTTGTATTATAAAATATGGTTTAAGTTCGTGCCAAACTTATAGATTTAAGTGCGCAATATCCGGAATAAAGCGTCTTTAAATATAGGCAGTGTGACACAACCTTCAACAACAAAATGTCTGATTCATTCCTGAATGCAATATTTAGGCCATATATATATATATATATATATATATATATATATATATATATATATATATGTGTGTGTGTGTGTGTGTGTGTGTGTGTGTGTTTGTATGTATGGAGAGTAAAGGAGAAAAAAACTTTCCTTAGCCAGTGTGTTTTGTCCACTAATGTACATTGTCAAGGCACATATTAAGATTTATTTATACACAGAAATAAAATATTTCATTTCTTTTTCAGAATTTGTAAAATTTCAAACGCTCATGAATATACATGAAGTTGACTGAATGTCAAGGTACATTAGGGAGAATTCTAAGTGATTTAATTTAATGTCTAATAAACGAAACGCCTCGGCTAGCAAAAGTTTCCTTTGTATTTATCCAAATTGTCGTTTTACAGATGTATTTTTAGTTATATCTGAATTTTTACAAATATAATACACACACACACCTTCACGCACACCTTCACACACACACACACACACACACACACACACACACACACACACACACACATATATATATATATATATGTACGTATGTACGTATAATACAGTTGTGTGTTTGGTCAACAATCAATCTGCAATACATGATTTTTTTTAATAAGTCTGACAATATTCTTCTTTTCCTAATTTTTCATTATATTTCCCTGGTATGCGAAAAAATGTGCATTCTCATTGATATCTTCAAGTATTTTACTCAGATTCTTATAATAAATGCTGTGTAAGTACTATTGGACATAGTTTTTGTAAAGTAATCATGCACTTAATTCCTGAATAGGATCAATATATTGTTGCTATTTTTCCAAAGTGATTTTTTTAACAGTTATTTTTTATAAGATATTGTATACTTTTAAACATTTATATGATTATAATTGTCTGTATGGAGCTCTCGTCAGAATAATGAAAGCCAGCAAACTTGAAAATTAAGTGTTGGTGTGTCAGACATAATTACATAGGAATATGTTTTTGTCAGTAAACCGGATTCCTTTTTAAATTCACAAATAATATTGATCTGATATAGTTTTTATTTCGCCGGCGAGGTGTTGTTCTGATGATAAGGATAAATGAATTTAAATTTTTATACCGCACACAAACACAACACGCACGCACGCGCACACACAAAAACACATACAAACAAACACGCACACACAAACACACACACACACATACATACACACACACACACACACATATATATATATATATATATATATATATATATATAATAGACCTGAATAAAAAAATCAAATTAATTATGTATTATAAACATTTCTAGACAGCTAACCTTATCCTCAAAAATAACAACACACCAACTAAGTCACAATTACAAAGAACGAACATTATCTATGAGTTCAAATGCTCCTTAAGGAACTGTGTTCTTGATCCTACCGAATTTATAAATAATTACATCGGTTACACAACTGCATGTTTATCCAAACGTCTTACGTTACACCTATCTGACCACAGCTCCATTAGAATGCATTTAAACACGCACACAAATTTACCGGACTCCATTAAAAACATACTCATAGAAAACACAAATATATTAACTGCATCCATCTGCAAAAAAAGGATTAAAAATAATGGAGGCTTTAATAATAAAAAAGAAAAAGCCAACTCTTAACAATATTAACTACGAACAAAGCCACAATGTGCTTACCGTATTCGGAAATAATTAACATCCCTGTTACACACTAAGACATACACATAATGCTCCCTCCTTCCCAATATTATAATTTCGCTTTATTTGTAACTACGTGTAAAAAATTCTGATATATTTCATAGATAACAATATGCTTTTCTTTAATTTGGACATTTTAAATTATTAAGAAACAGAAATATTACATTAGAAACAAAGAAACGTGTACAGAAGTGTTATGTAATATCAATCCTCCTATATGGCAGTGAATGTTGGAAAACATCCTCACAGATAAAGATACTTGAAGCAAAAGAAATATGATTCAATAGATGTATGATGAGGATATTATGTAAGCAACGACGAAGTCTTTGAGAAAAGGGAATATAAAAAGCACTTATAATTAAAATCAGAAAGAGACAGATAAAATGTCTAGGGCACATAATGAGGAAAGAGAACCTGGAAATTTTGATACTCCCAGTTTTGACTGAATACAAGACGGAGAAAAGAAAACAACGCATAATAATCCCAGTGATCTTGAGTAAATGGAGCAAGGTTTAGGAGAGAGAAAAAAAAGACAAAATATATTAAGAGTTACACTGGACAGGAAAATTGTGGAGAGTCATGATCCCCAACAACCTGAAAAAAAGAAGGCTCATAGTCTTAATGAGAATAATTCAGTATTTTACATGAGAAAATAATTTAAATGCAAAATTATTATATAATTTTTACATTTTTTTATTTATTATAATATTGCGAAAACATATTTATGAATGAAAATATTTTAAGCTAGCAGCCATACCCAGCTGGTCGTTCAGAAAAAGCATTCAAATAGAATGGAGCAAAAACAGCATCATGTTTAGATGTAACAGAGTCTATCTTCTTCAATACTTTAAAGTACTTTCATTAAAAATATTTTGAAAATGCAGTAACTGATATAACAGAATTAGTCTGTATTCAATCAAAGTTAGCCGAATACATGAAGAGGTAAAACGTGCAACATGAAGACCCACTTCAGAACAAAATTACTTTCGAGTTTTTGAAATTCAGTTTATTAGTGTGCTACCAGGGATGTCAAAGAGGATACAATAATAGAGAAATTGTTAATTTTGATGTAAAGTGGATGAAAGATCAATGATAAATAAGAAAGAAACCACTGAAAATCGCCATTTTTCGCTATTTAAACGGGTTTTCACTATATGGGTGAACTCAATTATCAAGTTAAATAACGGTTAAGCAATCAACTTATTGTTGGTTACAATTCAGTGAAGTTCGTATTAGATTGCTTGAAAATTGAGGGAGATTTTGGTTTAAAATTTGTGTTGAAATTGATTTTTCATTTTCTGTGTTGTTTCGCTGAACGCAGTGACATAGGAATAAAACAGATGTATCGCCGAGCTCGTAATGGTATAAGTAACCTACATACTGAGTTTGAGCGAAATCGGAGGAAAAGACTTGAATTCATTGATTATTGATCGTCTTTATCGATTATTTTTTTTTAAAAGATTATCGATTTTTTACACTAAGAACCTATCTCTTACATTGCACAATCTATGTGCCAAGTTTGATCAAAATTGGTTGGATGGATCTCGAGTGAAAAGGTATCGCGCACACAGACAGACAGGTATACAGACACAAAGATATCCTGTTTTATATATATATATATATATATATATATATATATATATATATATATATATATATATATATATATGTATATATATATATATATATATATATATATATATATATATATATATATATAATACGAAATCACCTTTGTTTATTTATTATTTTCTTGCCACTTTTATATCAAACATTCTTTTTTTTTTAAATATTGTATTTATTATAACTTCTTATCTCCAAAATGCATTGTCATTATTTTCTATTATCTATAGACATTGCACAATTGTGCTCAACTCTGACGCGTGCATATCCAACATTGTGACAGTATTTCTTATCGTTTCATTCACCAGCGCCTCCTTTCAGATATTTTGCGCGAGGTCGTTCACCGTCTCTTAAAAGTGGGGTGGAGTTAATGTGAAAGTCTTAATGTCATCTATTTATGTTTGGTTGCATTATAGTGACGACTGTAACCGGAAGTAAGTTGCAATGGGGAAATCTAAAGGTCTTGTCACGGGGTCAGACCGTAGAAGCTGTCGAATTTTGGTTTGGGGCATTTTCCTCCATAATGCAATATTGTAATTACTGGAGCATGTTTAATTTGTAAATACGAGTGTAAGTTAAAAAATCGCCGCCATTTCGCCATAAAATATATTAAGCTTCGTCATACCGCCTTCTGTTCATGCAAGCTTATAGTCGGTATAATTGTGTTCCCGTGATCGAAGCACCAGTTTCATTTCTGCTGTTACAGTGTAAACATGACCTCTCCGCTAGCGGTGTGTACTAACAAGCAATGTATGACTTACCCTTACAATATAGACAAAATGATAAATAAATGTTATGATTATCTCAAAAGGTTAAATCATCTGATTGATTTGTTAAAATTATGGAATAGAATGGCAAGTTCGAATTTCAGTCGAGGTAGTTCTGTTCGGTTTCGCACGAATAACTTTGAAATCGAACGAACACACCACTTTTCTCACCAAGTGGGGGTTAATAACAGTCTAGACAGGGCTTTGTAGGTTTAATTGACAAGGAGTCAAGGAGAAATATAAATTTGTATTTAAAACTAGATGTACGCCAGTTTTACATCTCCACGCTGTAAAAATGAGATGATTTCCGGAAAAAAGTAGCAATGCTAAATGCACACACACACACACACACACACACACACACACACACACACACACACACACACATATATATATATATATATATATATATATATATATATATATATATATATATATTCTTGGCGTAACAGTAAAATTGACCAATTGTTAGATTAAGAAATGTATCTTAGAAATGATTAAAGATATCTTACTGGAATTCTCTTAGGTTTTTAAGCCATTATTGGACAATAAGAATGTATTTAGCTCTAAGTTGAAATGATGAGCCCTATTCCTGTTGATCCATTTATACACCGTTCTCCTGTTGGTTCTTGAATGGAATTTGAAGATGGAAGTCAGAGTATAAATGTTGGCACTATTATTGAAGGACGGAATGTTCATTTTTGTCTCACCATTACTCAGATGAGAAGACGTAGTGGGGCTGACACAGAATGATTTTAACCTGTTCTCCTTCTAGCTGAATAACCCAAAAAATTTTACAGTGATTCTTATGACATTTCAATGATTCTTACGATATATGTTGTCAAGTTTGCGAAGCGGGGAAAAGCCGCATAAAAGACACTCAATTAGTTTATTGTTTTTTTTTAGATATTAAACATTTTGTGGGATGGTCAATTATGCTCTTACACTATTTGGACAATTTTCATGCTACACCCGGTATATATATATATATATATATATATATATATATATATATATATATATATATATATATATTACGCAAATCATTCATACGAAAAGCAGATAATGAAGTTAATGATATGGCAAGAATCACTCTTGTTTGCGAGAGTGATTCTTGCCATATCATTAACTTCATTATCTGCTTTTCGTATGAATGATTTGCGTAATATAAATTGAAACCGCACCACATATTTGATATATATATATATATATATATATATATATATATATATATATATATATATGATTACATGCCAGAGAATTCCAAAATTACCACATGAGTATAGACTATTTCAGCTAGCGTCGAATGTATTAGCCTTATTCAACTCAAAAGGTGGACTCTATTCAGTGTTGGAAATAGAGATTCTAAATTTAAAAATTCATACAGAGGCAACCCATAAGCCAACAAAATCTGCCTGAATGGGTGTAAAGGGAGATCGGATCCTGTCTGGTTTAAATGGAAAGAGGCCACAAGAATTCAACCCAGATATTAACCTTAAATCCCCAAATTGGGGTTATAAGAAAGATGAAGTGAAACTATAGGAAGAGTTTTATAAAACTAAACATATTAAAAAGATGATTAAAAATAAAAAAATTATATTAAACATTTAAAATCTTAAAGAAAATTTAAATTAAGAATACAAACCATACCCAGAATATATAAACAAACCAAAAAACCTTTTTTAAAAATGAAAAGGATAAAGAATAAAGTAAACAAAGAAAACGGATTCATGAAGTAGTGGAAGGTTAAAGGATAGGATTGATATGGTGAAGGCAACATACAGAAATAACTTTAGCAATACGTATAAAATTAGATAATTAAAAAAAGTACGATAAAGAATATTATAGAAGTTTAAACCTGCTCCTGTGACCACATTTTGAAACTAATCATTCCTTTGATTTAAAAGGTTGCTTTGATTATTGAACTGTGTTATTTTAATTCCCTCTTCTAAACATGGGTCACGCCTATTACTAAGACTATTAGGAGTATTAGCGAAACCTATAATTTTTCCAGTCAAACTGAGGCTTCAAACCTTTCTCTATATATTCCCAATTTTTGGGGAAAGACCTGTCTGATATTTTAAATTTCGGCTGGCAAAAGAGTACCTATGGGAGTAAAGTCTTTGCGTACATTCCTCCACAGATATTCCAATGTAAACATTGTGATTTAACTTTGGGGGGGGGGATGGTTGCTTAATAGATCTGCAATTTTCTTCAACTGAACAATTTTCACTATTTCTACAATTACAACGTGGTTCCATACCAGGTTTTCTGTTAGTCCGATGGATTTTACTTAAAATATAGTTATTATGAGAGGTGATAACTTTGTACAGGTTATTGGTGCAGGAATAGCTTATTTTGATCGTTATTCTATTGAAGATCTTAGAGGGTTGTTTTTGTGTTAATGTTTATTAACTTCAGAAAATGCTGTTCGATATTGGTATTGTATAATTTACAGAAGGGCTGGTGGTTGAACTATATAACTTTCCTTTTTATTTCTATGCCTAAAACACAATTTAGATATTTCAGTGTTACTTATTGGGGTTAGGTAAGATAGTTTATTTGTAAAGCCACTTTTATGGAGAGCATTTTCATCCAATTCTTTATTTTTATTAAAGATATTTATGTTAGACGAAAATTTACTAATTCTAGTGCCGACAGTAATAGGAGTTGTTAGAATCAACATTAATATAGTTAAGTGTTTCATGATCTTTATTGTAAAGTTTAAATGTATTATTATTACGGTTAAGGGTGATATCTAAGTAATCTACTATTTTGAAGGAAGAAGCAATCTCAATCATAAACCCCAGTAACTTAAAGACGCTAATTATATTCTTATGTAACTTCCTAGTAAGTGGACCATTGCTGCAAGGGTGGGGGGTGAAAATGAGTCCATCATATCTAAATAGACCTACTAGTTTTTGATCTACAATTCTACTAAGTGTATCTAAAACATAGAAACAAACTAGATCATCAACGTGGACTCAATCATATGTTCCCATAGGGACATCAAAATCGTCATTACGACACTTAATTCATGTAGAATCATTAAGTGCTAACAGTGATTTCCTAGCAGTTAAGATATTAGTCTCACCATCCGTTATTTTCATTGGTTTTTTTTCGCAAAGTTGATACAATCAACTAAGAGATTTTTGGAGGAAAAAGGAATAAAAGTTTATTATATCAAACTTAATAAAAGTTGATTTATTTTTATCATTCATACTGAGGAATCATTTGATATTATCTAACAAATCCGTCCAAAGATTAGCACAGGTTCTAATTAATAGTTTATCAGTTATACTTCTAATTATATTTGTTAAGATTAGACCTAGTTCAGTTTTAGTAGGATTTAGTAATCTAGACTGTATAATATTAGTGAAGTTATGTTTGTGGTCCTTAAATAAAATATAGGCATCTTTGGTATGGATCTTCTCTATTCTATCCGCAACATTAAAATTATTAGCTAACTTGGCAGTCTCATTGTCGATCTCAGAGACCTGGCGGTTATAGCTATCTCTTTTATGTGTCTCTTATTTTGACCGTGAGGATTTTATGGTAGTGTGAGGGGCCAACTTGATAAACGTTTTTAGATTTATCAGCTCTAACCCAAATGTCCTTGATTAATTTTTCTTGAAATTAGTCGACTGCTTATTGAATTACATTTTTCTAACAATTTTAAACAAGTCTTTTTCTAAAGAATCCAGGAGTTTGCAGGAAGGTCGAGTATTTTGGGTTTTTAGATTGTAGGTTTCGAATTTGTGATTCGGCGTTTCGGAGGGGTTGAGATAGTAATGTGATTTTCATCCTAATTATTTCACAAAATGAACAATTTTATCCGTGAGAGGCTGATTGAACGAGTGTAGTGAAGGGAATGGGTTTTTCTTCGAGAGTTTTCCTGGCAGAACTTATCCATGATGGTAGGTAGTAGAGGTAGTTACATTTCCCGATGGATTGCTTCCAAGAGAGCTCTACTATTGGTCATAGGAGCAATAGGATACAGGTAATAAATCTGATAGTATATAATTCAAGTGCATCTTAATAATATAATATATTAAAACTGATCCACAAAAATTGTATTTATTATAACAGTGTATAAAAATTACATAACAGAGAAATCCAAAGTTACCTTTTAAATATTGAATTTTAAATCTCTTTTCGACATTGAATACAGTTTACTATTTGCGTTTTATAAGGCTAACGCATTCGACCTTATTTGGAATAGTCTATATTCATGAGGTAATTTTGGATTTATCCGTTATGTAAGTTATATAATCTGTTATAACAAGAGAGAGAAAGAGAGAAATAGATGTAATGGATTCCCCACGTAACTGAAAAAACTTACATATTGCGTTATTAATGTATGTCTTTCGTAATTCTAGTTTGTCTGTTCGAGTTTCAGATGATAATGTAAATTCGTAAATGTGCGTGTCTGTGTATATGTGTATGTATAGTTGACATTATTTAAGTTTTATTGTCACTTTTTTATTTTGGGGACGTTTTTACATAAACACCGGTTGGTGTAGATAAACATACGTTAGATTTTTAAATATAATGTCGGTGGTGCAATATGCTGTTTTTAACGTGTGCCTAACTACGACAAGCGGTGCTTACGTAAAAATGTCCCAAAATCAACGTACAGATAACGATCAAACATAAATAACACACACACACACACACACACATACACACGCACGAATGATACACTTACATACATAAAGTCAATTATTTGTTCTGTTTTTTTTATTTAAGCTTGGAATGCATTAATTTTTTTGAGTTTCGAATAAACGAGTTGTCTTTCATTGACATCGGAACGCCATAAATTATACTAACATTGCTTAACTTGTTAAATGCACGTGACAGTGATTAACCAATTAACATCAAACAACACGAAAACAAAAACCCATTACTTACATAATCTTTTTCTCCATTTCTCATTCTCTGATGAAGCATTAATAAAAGTGAAACGTTAGACTGTTAAACGTTTCCTATTTGTTCTTTATTCTATCATTTTGTCGGATATCGATCCATATTAGATCACTATTTGCTCCCAATTCATAAAACAGCAAACACACACACTCATCTCTCTCTCTCTCTCTCTCTATATATATATATATATATATGTATATATATATATATATATATATATATACACATACATACATACACATGTATATATATATATATATATATAATTTCGATATATCTTTCATTATATCTGAGCGTTTAGTGCATTTCTGTAGATCTGTAGAGCGATCTAATTTTGTCCTTTTTTCCTTATGGTTCTCATGTATACCGCTTTTATTTACATTTAAAATCGTTTGAGCTTTTGCAAAAAGAGTAGAAAGTGCTTGAGTAATATTTTACATTTACTCTTTATCTTACTGTCACAACGCGTTCGCTTTTATTACTATATATATATATATATATATATATATATATATATATATATATATATATATATATATATATATATATATATATCGTTGTAGAAGAGACATGTCCAGTACGAGTAAAAACCTGACAAGACCGAATATAAATGTCATCAAAACCATACGGTTTCCTATTTACGCATTCCCGACTTTTTGAACTAATGGAAAGGCAAAAAATATTAAAAAGTAAAACGGTTACGTCGAATGATGAAAACTGCAGGTTATATATATTTATGTATAATGCAGTGTATCCCATGAAAAAAACAAAGTTTTAAATAGGCGAATTTTAAAAGTATTCTATTATATAAATGTTTCTAAATCTGCTTTTGTGAGGAAAGTAGAGCAATTTGCTTTCATTCCGTCTTAACATATTTCACTGGTGGAACCGAAGAAACATTATAAGTCGTATTTAGGCTGAACTTGTATGTTTCACTCTTCATCAAGCCAGTGATGGAGATTTGCATGTAGAGCAATGGATGTCAGCAAGAAAATGGAACCACCTAGACAATTGTATATTTTTGGTTAATCTAGTGCGCAAACCTTCGAATACATGCCCTTGGAAAAGGCCCGGATTTGTCTGTTACCTCCAAAGCTATAGATTAAATTGCAAGGAAGACTGGACCCGATAGCTTTAGACTCCAACCAGTAGAAGGTAAATATAACTCTGAATTTTAAACCATGGAAACAGCAAACCACTACCATTCAAATATTCAGAAAAGGGAGGGGAATGTAGGAAGGGTAATGATGACCTACGTTCTGAAGTGACATGTCATTAAAATACATAAAAGAGAAAATAGGGAACTATATAGCATTTTGTTTATTAGATATATTATATTTCATGTATCAGCTTGAAATTAAAGCTAAAATAAAATGCTTCATTTTAAATGTTAGGTAGCGCGTTTTTGTGGAGGTACCTCGACGTTAGCTATTTTCTGTTGAACTCTGAAGACGTAATATTGGCAGAATGCAGAAAGCGATTGGACTCAGAGCAAAAATATTTCAAAGAAAACCTTTTGAGCTGGGTATTTATTTATTATTTATTTTTTTCTTTGAATGGTTGGAAGAAAAAATTCTTGGAAAGATTCTTGAAAATTCAATTGCGTAAATATGCATCACTTTCTAGAATTAAGTTTCTTAGCGTCAGGAGCAAATAGTTTATCGAGGAGTAGAAGGAGGAAGGCGAAAAGAAGGTGCAAGACGATTTGGAGAAGGAGAGAACCGAAGTAGCAGGAATTAACATTTCTAAACCGTAAAACAATAAGCAATTCTCACCGGATGCCATAATTTGGTTCCTCGCCAGGAGATATTGTATTAATCTGTGGAGGAAGGTGTTGCGAGAAAATGATCAGCACCTTTCAAAAACCTTTCGTTTGAAGCAAACGTTTTAAATAATCATCCAATAAAAGGTCTCGCTATAATAAGTGGATCGCTATCCAGCCACAGTGGCCAACAATTGATATTTCGATACTGATTGCGTGGTCTGATGTTATATAAGAAGGCTCATATAACAGAAATTTGTATGCGGTTACAATACATATACCGGCTTGAATGTCCGAGAAATTTTCATAGAAAATATTCGTTCTCCGACGGGATTCGAACCTGTATCCTATACTGTATCGTCATATAGCCTGACGTGCCTTTTAACCGATTCGGCCACAGAGGATCTTTCGATTAGCAATGTCGAATTTACTGCTTATAAACTTCAATCTTCCATGAATCCTGCCAACCGAACGATCCTCTGTTGCCGAATCGGTTAAAAGCGCGTCAGGCGATATGACGGTTCCGTATAGGATACGGGTCCGAATACTGTCGGAGGACGAATTTTTCTATGAAAATATCTCGGATTTTTAGACCGGTAAATGTCATTTAATACTGTTTATAATAAACAGAGAATTTACTTAAATATTTGTATCTATAAAAAGAATGTTAAACATAAAAATGTCTTAATATATATATATATATATATATATATATATATATATATATATATATATATATATATATATATATATATATATATATATTACTGCAAACGTTAGTTTGTGGACAGAAATCATTGAGTAGACACACTTTTTTTTAATAGTGTGAATTAAGACTCCTGGTCTGCATATTCGAGACTCTTAATAAAGATATTATTCTTTCCGACTGATTGCAAAAGGTGCACACCCTTGATAGCAAAAACAGCGGCATGTCTAAACCACTCGGGCACAGAGAGCGTAATTTCCCAGTAAAGTTCAATTAAACTTATGAAAATGCACACCAACAATTTTTTTCGTATTAAGGAAATAATAGGAAATGATGTCAGAAAAATAATCCAATGATTAATATATATTCTTTTTTCTGCATTCTGAGTTGAGAGGGGAGAGAGGAGGGGCAAGGAGGGAAGGAAAACATGGGAGTGGTGGGAAAAGAAAGCAATTAGTGTTTCTGATCATAATTCCAATGACCTACGAACGTGGTCATTTTTTTGGGGGGGGGGGTAAGTAACACTTCATATGAAAGGAAACTTTTCTTGTTTTTACTTACCTGTTATGTCAGACTGTTCGTTGAAGATGAGGGTCGATCCGCGTGGTCAACCTAAGACGAAGGAAAAAGACGAGCTCGCCGTCGAGTCTTTTTTTTTGTATAGTCTTAGCTGAGGAGGAAGTGACGTAAGTCGGTGGTGATTGGTCAGCAGTGGCATTTATTAGAGGAGTTCATTTGTTGCGTGCTTTACGTTTTTTTTTTGTTTGTTTCAGGATCGCCTGCCGGAATAGTACTGTTTCGGTAGGGTCTCTTCGGCGAGCAAGTATGATGTTGGAAGACCCGAAACTTGCCATGACCCCAAGTCATAACATCACGGACGAGGCGATCCTGAGCACTCATGGGAGTGTTTTCATAACAAACATATATATACATATATATATTATAAATTAATAGATTTAAAATATGGTTTTACCGCTACACAGTGATAACCATGTTTCAGAAATGGAAGCTAAAGCCCCTGAATTTAATTTTGTTATTAAACCAAAGACATTAGTTCCATCTTACTGTTCTTTCCTTTTTATTTATATATATATACATATATATATAATTATTTATTTAAAAATGATAACATAAATATGTTATAAAATCACTACAAAAATAGCCATTATTAAGCCCCGAATATGTTTTGGCTATTGCGTCTGATTGTTTCGGTCAATGTGCATGT
>OZ038482.1:99009619-99052119 GCA_964036315.1 Acanthosepion esculentum | reverse complement strand
TTTATCGGGTTATCTCCTCTTCGTTTCGTAACCCTTTAAACAGGGGTCGCTCTCCCACGTGTATAAATACTCGTTCATCCTTCTCTCTTTCTTTTTTTCCTGCTTACGCCCACGTGTGAGCAACTACCTCGATTTCGGACGCGGGCCGAAACCTCGCACGTGGGGCGAGGTACACAAACTTTCTCTTAACATCTCCAATATGTGAACTCTAATACACAACCAGCGATTCCCATGTTCAGGGAACACGCTAAAAACAAAATTCACCCGTACGGACATTTCAATTCAACACACACACAATAACTTTCCATACAGACACTAACGTTTTATTCATGATTTAAATGATGTATTTGTAATTTGTGTTTTAACCTGTTTGTTAATAATATATATTTGTTTTGTACATATATATCTGTCTTGTTCGTTTTATTTTGCTTTCTTTGGACTCCATCATAGTCCAACATTACTATGTAGCAGGACTGGCCAGCAGGAAGTCTTAGTCCAGAGATATTATCCTCGCATTAATCCGCCGGTCCTCTCCAGCTTTGAACTGTTGTATCTTAGAAATGATTAAAGATATCTTAATGGAATTCACCGACGTTTCTATAAGTATATTGGGCTCTGCTTTGAGCAATAAGAATGTATAATTATTCTCCAGGCTTAACAGAAGTATCATGATAAAATCGATCATAAAGGAAAGTGACATTTTCATAATTAAATAACCCTGGCTACGGATCGAAAGCTCATGAAGGATTGAAATAATTTTCAAATATATGTATATTATTCCAGGAAAAAGTTCAAACTTATGATCATTCGCCCTTTATAATTGTCATATATGAATGAAAAGTGTAACTGCTGACACCGAAGTTTGAACTTGAATCTCTAGACAATGAAAATGTAGACCTCCATTTATTTTAAATAGAGATATCATGCCGCTGACTAGGATTTACAATTATGTGTTTATATATTGTGTTAACCCGGATGTTAAAGTCGAGTGTCACGTGTTCCAAGAGGAATTAGTATTTTTCTTAGCAGCTCTACGCAGTCGTATATTAACTGATAAGTAATCAATCCTCTTTCCGTTGACTTTTGACTTCTCTGTTGTTAATGTATTTTAATTGCCTTTGGTAAATTAATATTTTATTATTTTACATCGAAGTCTTGTATTATGTACATGTGACGGATTACAAAAATAATCTTCTATCTTTCAGTTCTGGATTGACAAATTTCCTCCCTGGTTTCACGTAAAATTTCATTTTCAAGTCTTTTTTCAGTACTCTATGAACTGTCATAGAGAACACTTGTCGATAGACTTGAGCAAAACTTTATACACATATATATGTACAAATAATTGTTTACATAAATACATACACGCACACCTTACACACGCACACACACACACACACGCATATATATATATATATATTACTGTGTTTATTCAACGTATAAAAATATATGCTTCCTAACTCTTAATGGGATAAGCATTCTGCATAAATAAACACATTTTTGCATTAACGGCCATTTTGACCTCTCTGTTTGCCCAAACGATAAACCAAATATGATGAAGATTCGGGCGAAGTTGTCAGGGCCATGACCCCCCCCCCCACCGCACCCTCCCCCGGCCAAGTTTACGGGCTTCACTAATTCGTCCAACGCTCGGATTTGAAGAACTCACAGTGAACTGCCTTTTCACGTGGTATGTCAAGATCTGATCTCCATATGAAAAGAGTGTTGTCAGTGGTGACGCCGCCATTATCTTCGCGTCATATTCGTGCCTTCTGTTGGCGTCAACTTCTCTCCGGCTCTTAACTGGCTTTAAAGGAAGACGGCAGATCAGGAGAATATTGTTGGTCAGCTAGCTGGCTTCCGTTTCTTTTTATATTCTGCTATTTTTATTATAATTCTCTTTTGCTTTTCTTTTTAATTTGAAAGTTATAGGTTTACGTTTGAAGTCCGGATAAATCTATTTCGCCTTCACTGTTTATTTCAAACTTGACAAATTTTTTTCAGATAGCTTATATTTTTATTTAAAGCTTTATTTGTCTATTACTACCTTTACTTTTCCTTTTACAGTGTAACCCGGATATAAGAGACCCGGATATAAGAGAAACCCGGATATAAGATAGATTTTCAATGGTCCCAAATTAGAACCTGCGTTAATGTATATATAATAGACCAAACCCGGATATAAAGAGAAACCCGGATATAAGAGACTTCCTCTCCGGTCCTGACAACTCTCTTATATCCGGGTTACACTGTATATCACTTCTCTTTATCCGTTGTGATTTTTTAAAAATATCTAATTTGCATATTTACAATGTTGTCATTTTATTTCTTCTTTTTTGCTTCCATTTTTCTGCTTTAATTCTGCCCTTCTTTTTCCTCGAATAAGTAAACTTATTCCTTCCCATGTTTCGTTCTGATTTACTTCATTCATTCTTTGTTTACTTTATTCATCTTTTTTCTTTCTTTTCATTGGATTGTTTTCATCTGTTTTCACCATCTTATTCACTTACTTATTATGTTCTTTCTTTCCTTCCTTATTTCTTATCATTCTTCGTTTTCTATTTCTTTTTCTCTGTCTTTCTTTCTTTCTTTCTTTTTGTGATTCTTATCCTTTTGTTTTTTATCATTATTTTTATGTTGCGTCCTTTATCTTCTTTACTTTAATCTTTCTTTCTTTTTATGTTTTACAACTCATTCTTTTTTCTGTTTAACTTCTATCTTATTCCTTCGCTTATATTTCATAGATTTATTCTTTCTTTTTTATTTCTTTAACTCATTCTTTCTCTCACTTGTACTTATTCATTACCTTTACTGTTCTTTTCATTCTTTCCTAATCTTATTTTTATTCAATAAATAAACTTCTTTATTTATTTCTCTTTCAGTCATTGACCTTGTATTTCATTCTCTTCCATGCCTTTTAATAATTTGAAACATAGTTTATCAGTTTTCCTCTCTTTTTCTCGCCTTGACTCTTTCTTTCTTATGTTGCTCCATGTTCTTTATACTTTTTAAGACCTGCCATTTTCCTCTTTTTCTTTTCTCCTTATCCCTTTTTTTGCTACTACTCAAAACTCATTTCAGATTCGGAGGAATAAATATGGACGACAAACAATTCGTATATCTGCTGAACATATTCGTTGCACGTTTTTTAAAGAATTACTTTTTGTAAAACAAAACACGCTACATACATTTCCGCGTCAAAACACACACTCACATACTCAAAAAGAGGAAAATAAAAAAGAGAAATGAAAAAGAAGGAACATTTTTTTCATTTTCTTAATTCACTTTCCATTCGGTGCAGACTCGCGAAGTGATTGCAATTTAGTTAGCAGTTCGGTTTTCATGTTATAGAATGTGTTATTTAAATTACAGTGGAAATACTTGCACGTTTTTTTTCTCTCTTCTTGTTAAAGCTTTACTTTGGAGTGTAACATATAATAGCGAAGGTAGGATTTATTAAAAATGCACGCGAAACATTTTATTCACTCTAATAATTACATATATACTGACAGTAAACAGTCGAGTTAAGGAAATATGAAACAATAATTATGCTTATATTTTAGCGTCACCTGCATTTGAATCCATTAAACGGGTGTAATACGTTCGGCTTTGCCTCTTATGGCTACAATGCCTACATTTCTATATCCGTGTGTAATTAATCCGAAGAACTAAAATTTATTTTTGTATTTTTCCTCGCTTTAATGGCCATTCTTGAACACTAAATTAATTGTCTTAGAATGGAAGAAGGTTTTATTTTTAATTTTAACAAGGAATTAATGCCGCTACAAGGCAAGGGAGATACTGAGAGTAGAAGAGACGCGGTTATAACTTCAGTGAGGGGAAAGGACAATAAAATGATAGGTTTCAGGAAGACAGAAGATGGCGATTGAAGCTGCATTTAAATTTCGAAGTTTGCAGGTGGCAAGGAAGCAAAAGAAAGCTCTTTAGGTTAGAAGTGGGAGTAAAGGAACTATTAGAACAGAACTTACGGTTGCATCTATCAATTTCAACAGTAAAACGGTGAGTAATCTTTGCCAATCTACTAGTATATTAATTCCGCACAGACGAGGTACCGAGGAGGAGAGCTCATTAGAAACATTGACATGAAAATATTTATAGAAAAGACAGAGGAAAGACACGTCATAGAGGTGAGAAAATGACTGATAACGAGATGCCAGATCAGGGTCTAAAATATTACAGACCTTTCTTTGGATTTTAACGTGAATCTCCAGATATATACCCGGAGCACCAGAAAATATATGGCATTCAATATTCATTCAATGCACGGAAGATTGGTAGAATTATATATGTGCAAGTCGGATTCCACTTATTCCAAATGATCTCGCACGACCCAGTGAACGAATATTGTTAGCAGCAGAGCTAGCAATTGATTTAATAGAATCGCTTCACTTTATGTCAAAAGAAAACGTGTCACTAAGAAGGCGCAAGGAATTGCTCGCTTGGAAGTTAGCATCACTCATGCTGATAGAGAGCAGAACTTGATCTCTACAGGAATAAAAGGATAGCTGTTCCATTATTTTAGGCGTTAAAATTTAAATTCATTGCTTGTCGTGGTTAACTATTGATTGGAGTTCATTTTCTAGCGCAATATACACTTTTACTTTGCCGGATATATCGGATTTACTAATAAAGCAAGAATAGATATTTATGTCCTCAACCTATATAACTCGTTGAGAACTGATGTTGAGAAAAAAATTAAATGATGTGTAAATTAAAGTCATCATTTCCGAATTACACTACAACTTAACTGATTTTCTTTATTTTATGTTTCGTTGCCCTTCAGGACGTGGACAATCATGGCTCTCCACAGCTTCTTAGTCTTTGTAGCAGTTAGAAATGCTTGTCTTTTTACTCTCCTTCCAGAAGCTCCCTGTTCTGCCGTCCATTTACAATTAGGTTTGTTACTCGCTCTGACTTTCAATATGTCTTGGGATTGTCCAAGACTTCTTTCCTCATTATCTCTCCCCAAAATGTTCAACTGTCTCCTTCTGATTCTTAAACTGTCCTTTCGCTTAACATTTTCATTAAAAACTTTCTCGTTGCTCGATGTTATTCATAGTGTTTTTATGTAGTGCCGGGTCATTGTCGATTCAAGTCTCATTTTTTTGGAGGTGGGGGGAATTTATACAGCCTTTACTACCACGTGAGACGACTGACAGAACAGTTCAGTAGTTTTTCATTGGCCCTAAACAAATATCCTTAATTCATATATGTGTCCCAATACTCTGTTTAGATTTTGGAAGTCCTTAATGTAGTAATTTAATCTTTCTTCTATATTTTCTGGCAGAAGATGAATATTAAGGGTTAAAACAACAAAATCATATATTTTGATCTAAAATTTCTATTAGCAAATTTTAGTACTTAGATTATGCTTGGTGCATTTATAATTACTAATAAAAAATATTATAAATATCTAGAAATTAAGGCAATCATCACTGATGGTAAGTGGGAGAAAAAGAATGCCGGATTGATGGCAACTTCTGATGGAGTAAAATAAACGTTGTAACAAGGAAGGTAATAAAAGCATATTTGTTTCTGACATCATCTGAATCGTTTTATAATAAAAAAATATTTTCTCTACCTGAAATATGGAACAATTCAATATATTCAATGTGTAGAAACAATGAGTAGAACTGCTATATGCTTGGTAGCACGCCTTGTTTTATTTGTATGAAAAAGAAATTTAAAAGCAGATATCAAACAAGACAAAAGGTGTCTTTTGGCCTATATGTTTGACACAGATAACCTGAAAAGACAACTAAGAAAGATTTGAAGACAAATTATAACCTATATATATAGTAGCTATTTAAAATAAACGTTCCCTTTCCGATCCTCATCTGCCGACGTGTTCATAGTTGGTCACCTTATTATGCAATGTGTCGTGTTCTCTTTAACTCGTCTCTTGTTATCGAATCTTAGATATCTATATTTCATTACAGGTTTGGCTTTTCCTTGTGAGACTATTATGCTAGGAAAACAGAGAGAGTGAGAGAAAGACAGGAAGTAAGAGAGAGAAAAGAAGGTAAGTAGAGGTAGCGAGAAAGGAATAGAGACAGAGTTGGACAGATAGAGAGGAAAATAAAATAAAGCTATGAAGAAAAGTCGAAGGAATTTATTAATTAATTCAGCAGGTTTTCGGCGTTAAACAATTAGTCTAGTGACAGATCGTTCCTTAATGAATGTACCAATTCGAGACTATCGCACGTTTCATAGAGAGGTCTTCACTGCCGGATAACTATTATTTCACTGAGAGATTACATTAAATGAATTTCCTCGTTAAGTTAGCCGAAGGATGTAATCGGATATGGCAAGTATCCACGATCCAAATGTAGATGATTGACATGTTCCATCGCTTGTTTTTTGTTTTAACTGTGCACTTTTCGGCCATGCCACAATGGCTGTAACGTTCTGTTTTGTTTTTTTTTGTTTTTTTTAAATACTTTCAGTATATTTAACACTAGAAAAATAAAATATAACCAGTATTATTTTTTTTCAATTGCGTGTTCGTATTCTTTGTTATATGCTCATTAACTATCACATCTTTTTATTTGTAACACCTTACCTTCCGTTGCTGTGTATCGCATATCCGAGATCATACTTTCCCCAATCGTTGGGAAGTAGCATTGATCAGTAATAAGGAGAAACAACCGGAGGGAACGAAATCAGTTCTCCTTCATCATTCAATTTTTGCCCTAAAGATCTTCTCTTTGTTTTCTCTCAAATCATAATACACTGTAATTTATTAATGTGACAGTCAAGTTCAAAGAGCGAACCGAGTTCAAAGTAAGAACCGAGTTCAGTGAGCGAACCGAGTTCAAAGAGCGAACCGGAATTAAAGCAAAGACAGACCCGAGATCAAAGAGCGAACCAAGTTCAGTGAGTCAGCTGAATTCAACGAGTGAGCTGAGTTCAGTGAGTGAAACGTGAACAAAGAGCAAACCGAGTTCAAAGCAGACTGAACCAAGATCAAAGACCGAATCGATATGAAAGAGCAAACCGAGATCAAAGCACGAACTGAGTTCAAAGAAGGAACTGAGATCAAAAAGTGAACCAAATTCAAATAGCGAACCAAGTTCAAAGAGCAAACCAAGATCAAAGTGCGAACCGAGTTCAATCAGTTAGCCGAACTCAAAGAGTGAATCGACATCGAAGAGCGCTCGCATTTCAAACAAAAGGCTGAACTTTGATCAAATAGCGAACCAAGTTCAATGAGTTCAATGAGCAAAACGTAATCAAAGAACAAACCTTGATCGAAGAATGATCTGAGTTCAAAGCAAAGACTGAACGAAGATAAACGACCGAATCGATATCAAAGAGCGAACCGATATCAGATAGCGAGCCGAGTTCAAGATCAAAGAATGAACCGAATTCAAAGAGCGAACAGTGTTCAAATTGCAAAACAAGTTCAGTGAGCTAGCCGAGTTGAAAGTAAAAACTGAACCAATATCAAAAAGCGAACCAAGTTCAAAGAACAAGATGAGTTCCATGAGTGAACTGTGTTCATTGAGCGAAACGTGATCAAAGATCAAATCTAGATGAAAGTGCGAACCGAGTTCAATGCGAAGGGGTTTCAATGAGCGAACCGAGTTTTAAAACCTTCTAACTTGCCAATTCCATTTGAAAATACATGCATCAATTTGTTTTTATCTCCAATTAAGGGGTAAAGAGCGGGGAAACCTGGTCACTCTAACCGGGGCGGCAGCCTATATGAGATCAGGATAACCGTGGAAAATGCAACGGGAACCTCTTCAGTATTTTTCACATGAAGTTACGACAATTCAAAGATAATAAAGATAAAGTGTCCCTGGTCTTTATTCCAACAGTAAAGCATCGTCATTTATTATTAATTATTGATTTAAAAAGTTCATTTCTTGGCACTAACTGATAGGGACAATATCCACTGATGTATGAGAAAAAATACAGATAATTCTCAAATATTTTATTAGTATCTGCACCAGTTCCGACATTTAAAACTATGATACACAAAGCTACTTCCACGGAATTGAATTACCCTTATTTCCTCTATATTCCCAAAATATATCAGAATATCCCAATCTGAGATATTTCTTTGCTACAAACTACTACATAGTAGATCACTTTCCAGCGCATATGCATCACACTAAGCTATAATCTCTTAATGTCAAGGGGTAATTGTAATATATCCTTCTTATCCTCATACTCATTCCTCCCCTTTTATTCCTATCACACAATAACCGCTAAATTCTAATATTCTCATCTTTTTTCACACATCTGGAGCTTTAGTACGATAGTCTAACATCTGACCTCGGAAAGGGAAAATGTACGATGCCCTACTGTCACTAACTGTCAACTATACTGAGGTTGCAAGCTTTTCTAAGGAAGCCGTTTTTCTCAAGCAGAAGAACGCGTTGGAGGCCTCAAAGGGTGATTTATCATCCGTGCTAAATTGGAAATAACATTCTTAGCTTACAAAACGGCGTAATCTTGGCCTATCTCGTCCTGAATTTACAGGAAATTATCAACTCTTGAGTGGGTAAACTCTAGTATAGTAAGTGTTTCAGTTAATATCGCTAATTATGCGTTTATTCGTATCTCAAATATTTCGAGCGTGATACAAAAACAGCATGTACAAAATATATAACATTACCAGTCGCATCGTCGCTCGGACTTCAGATTATTGTATTTTCCTTCCTAAACCCACTTGATTTTACGTTTGGAGAGAACTTTTATTTTTATTTTTCAATTAATCAACGTGATAGTTATATTAGGTCGCTGCTCACTTAAGCGATTACATTTGTAAATACAACACAGCGTTCAGCATCCAACTTGGCAAACTGCATCACCATTAATCAACGTTGGTTCACGCGTTCCGCGCGAGCCAATGTAATTTGTGGGATCTCTCCTCATTCATGAAGTTCCACGTTGTTTTAGAGGTTGGGTGGGAGGGTTTGGACATATGCTCGCAGAAGATCGTACTACCTTCAAAGATCGATTCCAACAGCTAGTTTTGGTTGGATATCCCAACATTTCACATCAATAAGAGTATGTTTTCAATTATGTACTTTCTTAGAATCGGAGTATTCCATCGGATGGATCTAGATACAAAGTTTCAGGATTTTATGAATAGAACTTAAGTAAAACATTTCTTCGTCAATATATTCTAGTTAAAAGTATTTATATCATCATTCGCTGATCCGATCTCCCTCACTATATATGAAGGACTCCCGCAATGATACCAACGTATAAGAGGGAGCAAACCAAGAGACGAGTGCTTATATATATATATATATATATATATATATGTATATATATATATATATGCACACACACACACACACACACACATATATATATATATATATATATATATATATATATATATATATATATATATATATATGAAGAAATATAGTCTTAAAGTGTGCTATATTTATGGGATAAAGTGCTCAATATCAGAGATAGAGCGTGTGTAAATATAAAAGTGAACATAGAAGTCAACATTTAGAGGCGACAGTCTGTTTCATGCTGGATGCAATCCTCAGGCCATGATGATTGCATCTAGCATGAAAACTGACTGTCGCCATGATGATTGCATCTAGCATGAAACCGACTGTCGCCTCTAAGTGTTGACTTCTATGTTCACTTTTATATATATATATATATATATATATATATATATACATACATACATACATACATACACATATATATGTGTGTGTATATATATATATATGTGTGTGGATGTATGTATGTAAGATAAAATATGTTAAGTTTGCTATATTTATGGGTTAAAGTGCTCAATATCAATGTCGGAGCGTATGTATCTATCCCTGACGGCCTGAGTATTGCGGTTAAGTATGAAACAAACAATGGCTTCTGGGTGTTGGCTTCAATATCCTCTTATATACATACATACATGCATATATATATATATATATATATATATATATATATATATATATATATATATTCACTCGTGTATAGTGCGATATTTTATGATAAGTTCTTTTTGCGCAAAATTGCGCTATACACACATCATTTATTGAAGAGGTTAGAAATCATGCATTTTCGGTGACCGGTTGCACTATGCGCAGGTAAGAGTTTTAATGACGGGTTTAACATTCATGCAAAACAAATCAATATACATTGTATCGAATTATACACGAGTATATGAGGTATATATATTTGCTTAATGGCAAGCGATCGCGAAACTAGGACCAACAGTGGAATTTGCACCTCGCTCTTTCTTTTCTTTTTATTTCTGTTTTTTTTTTTTTAGTATTAGGGCCTTTTTAATAAGACTCCGTCAGAAATTATCGTATACTCTTTATCTTGTTAAGCTCTGCTCCTTAAAGTTCATTTTACGTTTTCCTTTCTCCTTGCCGGCTTAGGCTGATTGTAATTTCTGGTTTCTTTGCTTTTAGAAAGACTGATAGCAAAAAGTAAATGGAAGAAAAAATTAAACACCGAATAAATAAGGAAAAAAAGCGAGTAAATAATCCGAGAAACTAAAATCATTTTGAAAATTAGAAACGAAATCAATGAAACACAACCGCCTACATTATGTGCTGCTGCTGTATGGAGAAAGGGTGGAAATAAAAGGAGAAATACGATAGCATCATGTAATCAGATGCAAAACAGAAGAAATGTCCTGGCCTCAAAAATCGCTTATAATGACATTTCTATCCTGACGGCACCAATCGGAATGTAACAAAGGAAATAGAAATTGAAGCAATATATATCCGGGCATTGCAAATTTGTCTCCAAAATTAAATAACAATGAACCGAGTAACGAGGAAGTTGACAAAACTATAAAAAAAAATACATATGAGAAATCTTAACCTAACATAGAAGCTGAACGTTTAAAAATAGCATAAACTATATCCGAACTCGAAAATAAGTTTCTTATGCGTGAAATCAGGAATCAAATTACATTTTAAAGCATTATCGTATATAATGTATTAATGCACTCTCGAAAGAAAAAAATAGTTTTGAAGAATCCAATTAAATCCATTACCGTGAAGTAATAACCTTTTTGACATTGCTAATGTAAGCATTATTTAAATGCAATGTCAGTTGTCATTTTCTCTCTCCCTGAACCCTGTTGTTTTTATATTCCTGTTTCATCCACTCTTAGTAACACCTCCCATGCTAGTGGCTTTATTGCCTGGCTTGGGGGCTGATTGATTAAAAATATCTGTGTATGATCTGACCGTAAGGGGAGGAAAGAGTAAGTGAATATTATTAAGATATGAAGCATAGATGGCAATTTACCATTTTTGACTGTAGCGTTCGAGGAAGGATACACATGGAAGTAGGTTCTGAAGAGTAGTGATTCTGTGAAATAATCTGTCTGAGGGAAAGATTCTTCTAAAAAATGGATTACGTAGGGAATGAGAGTGATCCCAACATGTAGTCGTAGTGAAGCAGGTCTTCGCTGTAAATGTCTGTACTGGAGGCGCTAAAGAATAGAGCTCGTCGAAATATTTGCCATGGAATTAAACGTTAGATTAGGAATAGGCTTGGAAGGTTGTATCTGTGAGAAAGGCGCTATAGGGTAGATCATAACGATTTAAGCTCTGTCAAAGCGGGAAAGTGAGTATATGACCTGATATGACAGGGATATTCTATTTTTGGTTTGGTTTGATTCTTGTGAAGGAAATCAATGACGGAATGTGTCAGATACTTTCTAGAGAGGTACTGTTTGGCTGCTGGTTGATCGCCCTTTCCATATCTAAGACTTTATATTCAAGGGGATTAAATAAGGAGAGCAAGGAGGACAATGTATTGCAGGTGGTATGGGCATGAAAATCTTAAGCTAAAAACCACTGTTGGGTTACGTGCTTTATGTTGGATCAAGCAGAGTCCGGACGGAACGTGCAAATAATACTTTGGGGCAAGATCAGGATCCAGGGGCTTGACCGTTTTGAAAATGTTGGTGAAGGAAGCGGAGATGCCTTATGCCATTTTCCCTTCGAATAGACCCGCCTATAAATATTTAGCAGGCCAAGCCATTCTGGGGGGCAAGCATGTGTGTGTGTGACGATGTGAAATGGGGAAATGTTTATCAAAACAATGATTACTATCTTCGGTAGTCTGCACAAAAAAGTCTGCGATTCTTAACTGTTTCACAAAGTTTATCGGAAACATTTCCGCATATTAGTCATCAGAACGAGATATGCGACTAGAGAAGGATAGAAAACTGCGTGAGGGTATAAAATCGATTGAGTTCTCACACATTTCCTTTGTAACATTGTGCAAATGATCAATACAGTTTGAAAATTGATGCTTGTCCAATTGTTTCCATATACCAAGGGTCACATCAACAAAAGATGGTGTATTCATCCAAATTATTCTTTATGTGCTAACTTTACTCTTCTGATAGCAGAGACGGCAAATGATTATCGATAGAAACATTTATCGATCTTAAGAACCAAATACTCAATCACATTTTGTTTTCATGTTGATATATGATCCATGTACGGGCTGAATCAGATAAATAAGAACTACTTTAGTGGATATAAATCTGAACATAATGTGTACGCGGTATGCGCTAAATGCTAACATTCCCGTATTTTTTTCCAAAACATCTGGAGCTTTACTACGATCATCTCAAATCTGACTTAGGAAAGGGAAAAGGAACGACCCTACTGATACTAACCGTCAACTACATTGACTCAGAGGTAGAAAGCTTCATTAAGTTGGCCGTGTTAATCGAGCAGAGGCTAGCGATGGAGACCTCGAGTGGTGATTTATCACCTGTACCCAGTAGGAAATAACATTCTTAGGACGACCTATCTCAGGCAATCAAAAAAAAACTGGCGTGTGTTAGTTAGTACCGGGGTTGCTGTTTGAAAACTGTCAAGACTAGATGCAGATTTAACACGATTGGTTTGGTTTGTTGTGTTTTACGGTATATCAACCTCAATCGGTTATTTAACGCCGACAACATTTTTTCCTGGTAATATTACGTTTTGTCAAAAATCTATTTCTGGTAATATTTTATTCCTCAAAAACGTATTGCTGGTAATACTTTTTTTTTCAAAAATTTATTTCTGGTAATACTTCTTTTTACAAAGTATTTATGGTATTAAAGCCTATTTTTACACTTTATAATGATTTTTACCTCAGTTTCGGGGTTAACTATTTGCCCATAGCTGGGATCCTAACAGGTGCTACCACACCGGGTCAGGGTGGACCTGGGAAAACCACCAATTAAAAGGTGGTTCCACGCTCCTCAAACCTCCTGATCTGAGGCCTTGCTGCTGGACGTAGTTTATCGTCTTACCCAGGACGCGGATATAGTTTATAGGCATACTAAGGACGGAGATTTAACACGAGGCTACAAATACATTGGAATATATTTGTACTTAGGTAATATTAATTTTTAAAAAATATACATTCATTGATTGATTGTTTTATTTTCTGCGGTTTATCAACCGTTTGCAAGTTATTTAAAGCTAAATAATATTTTTAGTTTGTAAGAATCATTTGGAGATAATAATGATTCAGTGATAAAAGTTTCACTAATTAACCCATAGCTGGCGAATGAGGTAGCTTCATACCTTTCCAAATTTTGCGCATAAGTGAATACAACGAACCTAACGAGAATGAGAACTCAGCTCTCCTATTGGACATTCCGAGTTATTATCCATTACACCGTCCGCATATCCAAACTCCTGGTATACCCAAGCGGTCACCATTCTAGGTACTGACCTTAACTTTAACTTTGGAGATCATACGGCAACTGGTTTTTGAACGTGATCAAAATATACAGTAAAATTGTTCGGTGCAAATATATATATATATATATATATATATATATATATATATATATATATAGAGAGAGAGAGAGAGAGATAGTCTTAAAATGTGCTATATTTATGGGATAAAGTGCTCAATATCAGAGATAGACCGCGTGTAAATATAAAAGTGAACATAGAAGTCAAAACTTAGAAGAGACAGTCTGTCTCATGCTTGATGCAATCGTCAGCCACCAGTGCTGTTATTTTTCTCGGCTATTTATATATACGGGTCAGTGGTGCTTTGTGTGCAGTCTGTTTTGGCGGATATTTTACCGGAAGTCGTTTATTTATTAACTTGTGTCAAATTATTTTGCTTGTTTTTATTTAATTTAATTTTTATTTTTTATCTTATATATTTATTTATTTTTTATTTTTTATTTTGATCGGTGTTTTTATTAACGTAGTAAAAATCTGTTTATATAGCTTATTGTGGGTAGTCTATTATGGCGGTTCTTTTTATTTATTTGTGTCAATTTGTTTTGCTTGTTTTTATTTATTTTTATTTTTTATCTTATATATATATATATATTTTTTCAAAATGCAGACATGAAAAGAAATTTTTCTACGTAACTTAAAAATCGAAAACGGAAAAAAATAAATAAATACATAAACAAACAAAATGTCAATAAAATAAGTAAAATAAATTAATCCAAACAAATTACCAAATCACACCTGTTAGAATAGACGAAATAGAATAGAAAATAAGGAACAAAATCAATAAATAAAGTAAATAATAAACAAATTAGCAAACTATTATGACCAAAATAGTAGACTATAAAAAATCAAAACAAAAAAGCGGACGAAAAATAGCTATAACTGTTATATAAATAAAATGAATAAAAAATAATATACTGCGTTACTTAAAAATCGAAAACCAAAAAGAGAAAATATACAGTGTAACAAATAAATAACAACAAGTATAATAAATTGATCTAAATACATCCAAATATATAAATAAACTAACAACCGATACCGATGAACTAGCCATTTAGAAAAAACAAATAAAGATAATCAATCCAAATAAATAAATTAAAAACTGTTCCCTCCAAAAATATAGTCAGAACAAACCACAACAATCAACCTCAAAATTCAACAAATAGCTTTATCTTCCCAAACAAAAACAAAACTATTAAATAAGCTATATAAACAAATTATTATTACGTTAATAAAAACACCGATCAAAATAAAAATAACAAATAAATAAATATATAAGATAAAAAATAAAAATAAATAAAAACAAGCAAAATAATTTGACCCAAATAAATAAACAAATAAACGACTTCCGGTAAGATGACCACCATAATAGACTACCCACAATAAGCTATATAAACAAATTTTTACTACGTTAATAAAAACACCGATCAAAATAAAAAATAAAAAATAAAAATAAATATATAAGATAAAAAATAAAAATTAAATTAAATAAAAACAAACAAAATAATTTGACACAAATAAATAAATAAACAAATAAACGACTTCCGGTAAAATATCCGCCGAAATAGATTACCCACAATGCAGCACTGATCATATCTATAAATAGCCGAGAAAAATAATAGCACTCGTGGCCTGACGATTGCAGCTAGCATGAAACAGACTGTCGCCTCTAAGTGTTGACTTCTATGTTTATTCAATAAAATCCCCATTGGCTTCAACCACGGCCTCCAGAAGACTTTGGAACCTCCTGAAACTCTCCTTGTTTAAGTTGGTGAATGCTGCCATTAAACTTGCCTTCAGATCATCTTTGGTGTTACAAGGATTTTTGTTTGTCTCTTGATCAACTTCAGCTCACACATAATAATCAGAGGGGATGTAGTCAGGGGAGGTAGGTGGACGGATGTAAGGAATGATGTTTGTCGCTGAAAAGTCTGACAGCTATGACTGGATTCTCCTGCTTATTTGACATGGGGCATAGTCTTGTCGCGAGATATAGGGTCTTCTGGCAGCCACCATCTTGACCTAGGACAGGACTATCTCCTCAAGGCAATTGATGTAGGCCTCCGTGTTGAGACTGAAGCCGAATGGAGAAATGAATGGAGGCATAACGCCAACATGTGTTAACTCCAAACACCATGATGTTGACTGGATATATCATCCATCTCTTTCCGAATCCTCAGCACTCTCATCGGATTGACACCCAATCACTCTGTTGCGAATGCTATGCAGTACAGCATGTCTTTTCAAAACTTCGGATGAAGTGAATTACGTCATCCAGTTCTTTTTCTCACAAACGGTGCTCAACTGACACTATTATAGGGCAGTCGGTAAAATAGAAACAAACGCGCATGAACGATATATATATATATATATATATATATATATATATATATATATATATATATATATATATCAACCACACTGATCAGCTGTGAAACAGCGAAACTGTCTGTCTGTGGATGACAAAAATAGTGGCTCCTGAAAAAATTAATTTCGGTTGAGATCTTTGGTTTGAGGCGTGAGTTTGTAAACAATGACTATTTAAGCTAATATTGCACGACTCTTCGGCAGAATTGAGTCACTGTCAGTCACTGTGTGTTTATCTAAATCTAAAAATAAACACGCTAAAATTCACCTTCATTCCTGCCGTGAGCCGATGGCTTAGTAGTAGAAGTTCCGACTGACGTCAATTCAGTCGGGTTTCGATCCTAGCTAAAAGCAACCGGACGTCTAGCCACACTGATGAGCTGTGAAACAGCGAAACAGTCTGTCTGTGGATGAGAAATATATATATATATATATATATATATATATATATACATGGCGACAATTTACTCATCGAAAGGTTAGTGACCGATATCATGTTACACATATTTCACAATAGCTTAGAACTTAGTGTCCACCGAAAATCAACAAATAAAAATGACTTCATAAACTTCTACTCCCATCATAATACGAAAATAAAATCCGGAATGATCATTGGATTCTATTTAAGAGCACTTCAAATTTGCAGCCCTCAGTATTTACAAGAAGAGGAGAAATATATTAAAAATTCATTCAAGAACCTTCAATATCCTTTTTCATTTTCAATGTTAAACAAAAGACATATAATATTCCAAAATAGAAAAGTTGTTCTTCCTGACAAACATAACGAATCAAAAATATATTCAACTCACTAACTCTATCACAACGACAACCGAAAAGAATTTATCTAAACTCAACTTAAAATTTGTCACAACTACATCTAATACAGTCAAAGATTTAATCAATAAAAAACAAGTCAAACCATAAAGGAATTATTTACTCTAAAGAATTCACGGATTGCTAGAATGAATTCATTGGATAAATCTCAAGGTGTTTAAACAAGAGACTATATGAACATAAAAGGGACATTTTAAATAACACACAAAAAGCATTGGTTGTTCACCGTAACGAAACGGACCACAGTTTTTGACATGGGGAATGGTACTTTGATTAAAAGAGAAGATAATCTACTGAGACGAAAATGTCTGGGAAAATGCCTTGATCGCTAGTTCAGCCAGAATGAATTTGCGTCTAGTCTCTTAAAATAGATCACCATTCTTGGTAAATTTTATATTGTCACAGTGTGAGATAATCAGGAATATAGTTCGTTGAGAGATAAAGAAAAAGAAATCAGATGATTTCAGCTTCATTGAAAAAAAAAACTCTTTGAAAAAATATTCTTTCAAAAAATTTTGAAACTACCAGCGTCCTTCGTTTCGTGCGCATGTCTAGACGTGTCAACATCATCAAAGCCCAGTTCGATTAAATTCTAACGGATGAAACGCGTCAGAAACAAAATTCCAGCTTGTGATATTTTGATAATTTGTTAATATATAAAATTATACAAAATTATATATCATCGTGACCGAGGTTTGGGCTTACCGGCCTTGTTCAAATTACTGATCATGGCAGGTTATGTGCTCTCTCACAGAAAATGTAACACAGTTTTAAACAGCATAGTTGCCCATAGCTCTGTGATTGATGAAGAAAGCAAAATCTGCTGGAGCAGGTCTCTCCAAATGGGAATGGTCTAACCACCTTAGCAGACGGCTACACATGTCTGTCTGTGTCTAAAAAATACACAATCTTGGGTTTGACAGGAAAGCGTGAATAAATTCAAATTGAATATATTTTCTAAATTACTTTTTCTTTTCATTATACTTTCCCACTATTCTTTCATTGCTTCTCCCAGGCTTGTGAAGTGTGTCTGAGTGTGTGTGTTTGCAATAAATAGGTATATAGATCAACAAAAGATGTCAGGATGAGCCATGTTTGTCCACATCCTATATTCCCTGTATAAGAACTAACCCGAAAATAACTTGTTGGAAAATTAATTACAAAATTAAAAAATCCGAATAATTCTTTTATTTTCCTCAGCCTGCTCTTAAGTAAATTATTTGCCAATTAATAAAAGTAATCACAATTTCGTGTGAAATCTTTTACGTGTTCAGAATAGGATGCCTTCAAAAAATCGAATAAAGTCTGAAAAAGGTTGCTATACCTGCGGTTGAATTTCCAAAAAAGCGCAAAAGACCCCTAAATAATGGTTTTAATATTGTCACAGCGTGGTTATAAACTTTTGTTGAAATTTCAGGACACAACGTCTACGTATCATCGTGGATAGTATGAATATCTGCAGCAGATTAGAATTTTTTAAAGCTTTTCACCCCAAGCAAGGCTGGATGACAATAGCACGCAAGGGGTTACAGAAGATTTGGAGCGAGAGCAGATAGGAGTGTTGGAGGAAAGGATGTGGAGAAGGATAGTGGATAGATCAAGGCAACTGTTGATGTCGATTGACGTTACATTTGAATAGTTGGAGATTATAGTTGTCATGGAAACAGGAATAAGGAAGGGAGTTCCACAGGCGAGAGGTGCGAGATATGAAGCTACTGGAGTAAAAGAGACGTCGAAATTTAACAGTTTAAACAGTGAAAGGGTGGGAGAGGGATGCCAGTCTCGTAGGACGCTTGAATTCATAAAGCCTGGGAACCAGCGAAAGCAGCTCATCGGAGCAATTACAGTGAAGTATTTGTAAAAAAGACAGAGCGAGGCTACGGCGCGTCTGTCAGAGAGCGACTGCAGACGAGATGACAGATCCGGGCCAATTACGTTGCATACCCGTCTCTGGATCTTATCAAGAACCCCGAGGCAAACAGAAGGGGCTCCAGACCATATATGGCAGCAAGTTGCTTCTTTAAATTCAATTGTATATTATGAGAGTTTATATATGCACAGATAAACGAAAATTGTGCAAGATACTTGAAGCACGAGGCGTGAAAATAGATTAGCGATTGCACCTCATAAATGCATATTTGAACTGTTACCGTAACCCGATCAAGAACAGGCTGTGTACCAACTAGGTTATCCGCTTTTATTTTCTTTGTAAAACCTGATAATGCTTCTCTCTTATTGGCGTCATAAGCGAGTTGAGTTGGGGTAGTTTCCCGCTAGTAGCTATACAGCCTTTTTTCTATCCGCCTTGTTCATCGAACGTTACCCGGTTGATACATGAATTTTCATATTTTCTGACGCCCATTCATTCTACGTTCCTGGTGGATATCATTTAAAGAGGGGCAAGTGATCGCATATATATATGTGGACACTTGTTATGTACATTACTTTTCATTGCATTTTAAGAAATCTTAATAATACTCCGATGATTTCATTACACACACATTACTTTCTTCCATTTAGCTCAGCGTTGGGATCAGTTGTTGGATTTATATGCATCCAGCAACTGCAACAAGTCCATAAAAATTTGGTCGAAACGTATTCTGTAATCATCAATCGGAAAAATACCGTTTACTGTACGACAATCAGAGACCGTATACAGGAAAAATAATACAAGAAAATATTTTGGAATTAATTTGGTCTGTTCTACTCCTATTTTACGTAGATATTATGTGAAACTACAAAATTAATATGTTTCTCCCACCCCTACACCGTGGAAACTGTTAGATGTAGACGTCTCTTCTACTCCAATAGCTTCATGTCACGTACATCTCGCCTATGGAACTCCCTTCCCTATTACTGTTTCCCTGACAAATACAATCTCCAACGGTTTAAGTGTAGCGTCAATTGACATCTCCAGTTGCCTTGATCTATCCACTTCCCTTCTCCACATCCTTTCATTTTTCATTCCTATCTGCTCTCGCTCCAAATCTTCTGTAACCCCCTTGCCTTGATCGAGCCACTGTCTTTCTCTTTCTCCACATCCTCTCTTTTACCACTCCTATCTGCTCTTCCTCCAACCCTTCTTTAACCCCTTGTGTGATAATGGCCTCCAGCCTTGCTTGGGGTGATACGCTTAAAAAAGAAAAAGAAATAAATTTCCGTTTTGGGGACCCAAATGTACTGTCGAAAGCATCAGCTTATCTGCAATTCATACATCGCAGTTAATGATATTTTTGTCCTACACTGACATGCAACAATTTTTAAAGCTAAAGTTAATAGATTGGTAAAGTTAATAGATTGGTAAGGATAAATATTTACAACCGACTTCCAAAATTGAAGAAACATTAATTTGCGCCTGTGTTTGTATTCTCGAGGTATAGTTCGTTTGTGGTCCTATGCTAGTCATGGAACTAGGTGTCTTAACTCCGTGACAACCACATGCGTTCCCGTCTCGTTGGTCAGGATAGTCACAACGAGTTTCTAAAAGTGTCAGCAACTTAAAGAATCCAGCAACTCTCCTTGACACACGATTGTGAAACAATAATTGAAGAATAGAAAGCGTTGATTCCTGCAAGTTGGTTATTGAAAGAAGACAGTTCTTTTCAAGAGGCATTAATGTCGTTAAGTGGGAGAGAGAAAAAAAGACAAGTTTTGTCGGTACTACAGACTTATGCTAATCATTATTGCAATTTGAGTAGTTGGTTCAGAGACTGCGATTTTCTTCAATGAGCTAGGTCTTCTTCTGACCCGAGGGAAGATATGATACTTGATTTGTAGAATCCAGCCTTTATGGACGAAATCTTCAGACCAAAAAGGTTTCTAATTGGTGATACAATTACACATTTTCGTATCATACCCTCATTGGTCAACCAAACATAATTCGGTTTATAATTTACGGAAAACCCCTTTTAAATCCCTTATAGGCACTGCTTATATTTATTACATTTTTAAACTGAAAAAAACTATATGCACATTTATAAACCCAGCAGCTGAAACGTGTTCATAAATGTTTGGACGAGATGCACCCTGCTCTCGTTGATAAGAAAATATTTTCCTGTATAACAAGGTGAGGCCAGATGCAACAAGAATAGCAGAGAAAAAATTTTGCATCTCGGTTGGTCACCACCCACAATTTTCATATGAATTTCCACTAAAAGATTATGACGTTTTTTGAATCCTGTAAAACGTTTCGATGGGGAAACCTTCTCTAACGAGTACCAGATGCAAGAGTATGTCAATTTTATTCCATCAAAACCTACTGAATTGTACTTAAGATGTATCGAAGAGCTGTCTGATGTGGCAAAAAAGTCTTTACAAATAATGGTGAATATATAATTGAATAAAACGGAATTGTATTTTATTTTTAAGAATAAATGTAATAAAGAAAAAATAGAAATTATTTCTAATTCAACCTAATAAGGACATTTGATATAAATGTCTGGCACTCGTTTCCATCAGTGGAGAATTACTTTTTTCTCCATCCTCATATTGAAATCATTCAGTAAATATTTTTTCACATTTCAATACATATTTATTTTATATATCGATAAAAATAACTTAGTTAATATTGCAAGATTGAGGGTATAATTACATATGAAATGCAAATAAAAAATTCGATGGTTGAATTTCAATGAATAAAACTGCGCTTTTTTTTAAATATATATTTTCCGGCTAGATTTTTTATTACAGTTTACTTAAATGTTATGGTTGTAAATTTAGTAAAATAAATAATCAGTTGCCTGGCATTCTAAGACTTAACACTTTTGACTCTCATATGTTTCAAAAATAGAACCGCCTTTAATTAAAGGTTAAAGTCAGACCTGGATCTAAAGACAGAAAAGATAGAAAATTAACAAAAAAAAAAAAAAAAAATTAACGACAAAATGTTCGGACCTGTCGATTTTATAAGCAAACGTAAATGTAAACATTTTTGACAATGAAATATTGATTTTAATGAATTCTATTCTATAGAAAAGGACAACTGTCGAGATCACAATGAGCTTATGAACGCCACGATTATTTCACTGAATTTATACGTTGTGCTTCACCAGGGCTAAATAAGATTTTAAATTTAGAATTTTACATTCTGTCAGAATGGTCAGTCTACTCTCTAATTCTCCAATGAAAAAGAGGCTATTTGGACGAATATGAATATAATGAATTCGACCCGAATTCTAAATCGGATCACCGGCTTCTAATTCTGGTGAGATCCCAATGGATTATTACATTATTTTTATTCGCAACTCGATTAGAAGCAACTGGGTTTAAATTTGAATAAACCTTGGCATCAGTGTACCAACATTCTAACTGGCAGGCTATTTAATTCGCAGGAAATAAAAGGTTTAGTGACGATGATTATTTAAAAAAAAAAAAATATTATTTTAGTTTTCTTTGAAAATAATCTCTTTAAAAATATGTGGAGATGTTAGGTGTCGCAACGGTTATCGGAGGCTTATTTAAGTTAATATCAGCACTAGCCACCATTTCAAGCAGCATCTTCACATCCGGCGGGGGGGGGGTGTCATTACGCACTGCTTGAAGTGTCTAGAAAAGGTTAAGAGTCGACGGAGTGGTGAATGTTTGAACGAGTGACCGAAATCCCCCTTGAAAGTCTCCTCGCCAACTGCAGAGAATACTATGCACTGAAAGCGTGAGCAACGGCAACGTTTTAGAGAAAATGGAAACAAAAAACACATTTATTCGCAGTATCAGAAAGAGACAGCTGAATGTACTGCGATACATAATGAGGAAAGGCGGAGTGGAAATTGGACACTCAAAAGACATTGAAGGCAAGAGAGACAGAGGAAAGCAGCGCATAAGATACATAACGACTTTGTATAAATGGATAGCGGCACTGGGGTTAGGAGATATAATTAAAAAAATTCTGAAGGCGACAAAAATCTGGACGCTGTGGAGAGCCATGATTTTCCGCGTTGAAGTGTCACAGCACAAAGATGTATGCCAAAATAGAAGTCGAGCAATAATGTGAACACTACACCGTGTATTCAGTATTGTGAAGATAGGCGTAAGAGTTAACAGCTGTTACACTCATTGTCAACCTTCCTGCGGATAAATCATATAAAGAGAGAACTGAGATAACATAACGAATAGAAACGGAATATTTTCTATTTCAAGGATATTGCCTTTTTCAAATTCTTTGTTAGTCGCATGTGTCCTACTATTATTTATTTCTTTATTTTTTTATGTTTTAATAAATACATCCCATAATTTAATCTTTGCCATATTGATTGCTACAGTCTCTTTTTGTGGCTCTAAAAAAAAAAAAATAAAACGAGCGGAACTTTTATTTCAGATTGATAAATCACCTGCATGTTCCATTTCCGCTTTAGGAATGATTTTATTTCCTGAGATGCGCTACTTTCTCCTCCTTTTGCGTTGCTAGAGTTTAAATAATGCACAAAACCTTTAAACCACCTGCAGAAACGAGGAAAACGCAGACGGAAGAATATTAAAACGAGTCGATTAATCTTGAAATTTGCTTACATGTTTCTTGTCAATAGACATAAAGGACTATTGAAGCCAGAAAGATGACTTGACAAAGAGAAACGCGCACCTTTCAGGAGAAAAAAAAGAGAAAGGAAAGAGAATCGTCTCAGAGAGGTTCATATTTTAACATACACATATGAAATACAGTAAAAAGATACGCTCACTTTAGATGAACGAAATATCATAAAATATTTTCTTCGCAAAAGTCCTCTAGCACACACATATAAATAAAATTTAATGTGTAAAATGGACTCCAGTTATGAGGAAAGAGTGTTCAAATCTTGGAAATACAGAGTCCATATAAACATATTCTTCGTTTTTGAGTTAAATTTAAAGAAAGATTGAGGTAGATGGCGCTCTGTTGCTACGGAGACTTGGTTACATTTGTCATTCGTGTACATTTGTGGCTAGTCTGTCTTCAACGTTTGACGTGTTGTTGTGGATTCCGGGAACGGAATCCTGCACAAATAAAAAAACAACGCCAGTAATTGAGATAGTAAAATAAGTGTATGAAACGTAAGAATACAGACTTGAAATGAAGATTAGTAATCCAGGAATGCGGGTTAATAGAAAGTATATGTACAAGTCTCTGTAAGTGAAGCCGTAATTATCTCTCTCGCTGGACTCTCGTATAACTCTCTGTGAACAACCTGTGTACTGTCTCCGTATCTCTCAACGTATCTCAACCTGCAGGTATTCTCTCTGTCAGTATAAGTATACTTTAGACGAGTCCATCTGCTGTAAAAGGGTCTGCCCCACAACACGTGTGTAGTAGTGAGTTAACAGAGAAATGTTCCGTTTAACAATGGCAATATATTCATATCGTGAGCAGGCAGATATGATTCTTACATACGGCCGCGCAAATGCTAATGGAAGCAAAGATGTACAGATGCATCAGATTGTGCTACAAAAGCGATGGATATCATTTTATCTTGTTTTGCTGTCAGGTATACGCCTCCAAAGTAGTTTGTAAAAGTATTATTGGATTGTATCTTGGTTTGTACATGTGCCGTAAACTCTAAACTTAATAAGACGAAAACGAAGGATTTGCGGACATATGTTTATAGAGACATTATTCCTTCTTCCGGTGTGTGCAAAATTATTTCGATACACGCTGGTATTTGCGTACATTTGGAAAGTGCCTGAAACCCAAACCTTGTGAGTGAAATTAGGTAGACGGAACTCTTGGAAATCGTCGATAGCTGTGCTAGCGCGAAGCCACAAGTCATCGTGGCTTGAAGCTTTACGCTTTTGCTGTCATCAGACAACTTGGTCTGTGCGGGTCGTCTGGGTTTTCGGTTCTAAAATTTATGTACAGGCGTCTCAAACGTCGAAAAGCAACGAGAGCCCGTTATATATATATATATATATATATATATATATATATGTGTGTGTGTATATATATATATATATATATATATATATATATATATATATATATATATATATATATATGGCGAACTCTCGTCGTTTTTCGAGGTATGAGGCACCTGCACCTAAATTCGGAATATATGGTACATACAGGAGAGTGTTTTTCGGTGCTACACACCTAACTATTTTCGAACTTAATTTATCAATTATTTGTGTCGAAATTAGAGACTAAACTCTTGCCTCTCACACAACACAACCAATCACTAATAACACACACACGCACACACACACACACACACACGCAAACACACACACACGCATATATATTTATTAAATTCCTAATTGCTTTATTAAATTACATGGAGCATGGTTTTATTAACTCCAGCACAATATGTGCGATATATATATATATATATATATATATATATATATATATATATATATATATATATATATATATATGCATATATATATGTGTGAATATATATATGTGTGAATATATATATATATGCATATATATATATATATATATATATATATATATATATATATATATATATATATATATATATATATATATATACACTTATGTTCCACTGACGGAAATCATGATTCTAAGACTTCTAAAAGTGAATTTCAAACCTTTCCTCAACTACCTGGTCGATTTTATATTTCTTCAATTGCCCCGACTAAAGTGAGCCAATTGCACATACAGTGAATGTATACACACACACATACATATATATATATATATATATATATATATATATATATATATATGTGTGTGTGTGTGTGTGTTTGTGTGTATGTTTGTGTGTGTGTCTTAGTGTGTCTGTTTGTAGTCGAACATCTACATGAAACCTTCGTTCGCCTAAAAATGCCCTCATAGTCATTGAAATTTCCCGATAAATAATAAGAAGCTGACAGGCTGCAGATTTATTGATCATGTCTTGTTCAGTTGCCATCGCAGCGTTATTCATCCTGGTTTGATAATATGTGCAAGATTTTCGAAAGTAATTATTGGTTGTCTTTTCTTCCCGAGGAAATGAAAAATCAATGTTGCTTCTCGTAATGATGGAAATGGCATAATATTAGTAAAGTTTAACTCCCCAAATTCTATTACTGTACGAAGATTATGCTTTACAGGGTTAGTGCCTATTCTTTCTCTCCCTCCTATATGTAAACTCAAAAACATGGGTTATCAGGAAAAAATCATCTCACAATGAGCTCTCAAAACCATAAAACCTTTGTCTTGTGGAGATAACATGTTTTCAGAACACGAAAATCAATGTAGCAAACAATCAACGCTAATTTCCATATGCAGCCACGAAAAGAAATCCCTTCTACGCAATCATGACCAAAGGCACTAGATAAAATTCTCTAATATAAAATTGTTTAATCCATATTTAATACGATAACATATAAACAAAGAAAATAGACAAAATAAAGAAATTAAATGTAAAAAATAATAAATTTATAATTAATAAATCAGTTTACACAAATAATAAACAGACACAAAATGAAATAAGCAAACCAAAGACTATGATCCTGAATGATCTTAAGAATTTACTATAAAATAATTAGAAAGAAACGGTTCTTTGTCTCCTAAGGTTTGGTTTGGTTTGGTTTGTTTTACGGCATATCAACCACAATGTGTTATTTAATACCGACAAAATTTCCTTTTTCAAAAATGTATAACAGGTAATATTTTTTAAAAAAATGCATAGTTTGGTTTGTTTTGTTTTGTGGCATATTAATCTCAGTGGGTTATTTAATGCTGACAAGATTATATATATATATATATATATATATATATATATATATACTCCTATATATATATATATATATATATATATATATATATAGGTGTGTATATATATATATATATATATATATATATATATATATATATATATATATATATATATATAATAAAAAGGATTAAATACTAATATTCCATGGTCATAAATTGTTCCATTGGAATCGTAAATACGATCCAATTCATCAGACCTACAAATTCAAATAGAAAACAGAAAAAAACAAATATGGGAAATAAAAAAATAAAATTTAGTGAGAGTGTATGTGAGAGTGTGTGACGAATTCTAGAGTAAATCAAAGCTATAGGGAGGGGTAACAGACGAGAGAAGAACGGGAAGGTCTAAAGATGAAGGGGGATTAAAATTTAACAGAGAGAAATTTTAAAAAGGGGAGTCAAAGACGGTTTAAGTGAGAGAAATATGAATATTTTCAAATGTCTAACACATTATGCTGTTCGACGTAGTTTATCGTCTTACCCAGGACGCGGATCTAAACATTTTGTTTTTTGTTTTGAAAAGTATGAAAGCTAAATAGCTTTAATATTTTCTATTCAGTTCACATGAGGTAACTACTTTTGCTGTTCCTGTTGTAGAAATTGTTCAAGTATTTTTTATTACTCTTATTTGTTAAAGTTCTAGCAGACACGGAAAAGAAATGACAAAATCTCCGACAGAATGTAGTGACGGAGAGTGAGAAGTAGGGACTTAGCATAACATAGAAGAAGACAGTAAGAGGGTGAGCCCGAAATACGATTTGCAGGTCGGAGACACTAGAATCAAGTAGACGCGGAACTTTTAAATATCTGAGAAGCGTTTTGACAGAGGACGATAAGCGCAACACTGAGACCTGTAGACGTATTGGATGACGCATTCCAAAAACTGGACAGAATGTTTGCGAGACAGCAGGATTTCTTTGGTAACGAAAAGAATACTGAGCTGTTACGTGACACCTGTCCTTCTTTACGGCAGAGAATGTTGGACGATTTCCTCAAAGATGAAGAAGAGACCTGAGGCGACGGAGATACGGTTCTACAGAAGGATGCTAAGGATATCATGGACCGAGCATATGAGCAACGATGAGGTTTTAGAGAGGATGCAGACAAGCATATATTTAAGATAGGGAAGGGCCAGCTGAAATTTCTGGGACACAAAATGAGGAAGGCGGGCCTGGAGAATCTGATACTCACTGGTGAGATAGAGGGAAATAGAGACAAGGTAAAGCAGCGCAGGGGGGCAGGTGGATGACAGAACGTGGTCAGTAGCATAGGGAAGGGACTTGTTGATAGATGCAAGGTATAGAGAGACGTGTAGAGCCATGATTACCTTTCAGCACGTAGAACATCATAGCTTCCAGATATTTAATAAAAAGAAGAAGCGTTAGTTCCCACAATCTGGTGAAGTTTTTAATATTTAAGGGATTTATTCTGTTAGCTGAACTGTTTCAATGTGTCTCTGGATTCAAGTAATTCATCGACACTTCTTCGGTAATGACGACAACACTGCATCAATAGACTGAATCAATGGCAGAAAACCTTTCTCATGTTCCTTTTTACTCCGTTTATTTAACGAGAGCATAGTAAATGTTGTGGCCTGGCTTTTCTCTCTCTCTCTCTCACTCTTAAAATCACAGGCATACAGTTGCATCTTGGACAGGAATGTTTAGAAGAGGTGTCGTCTCTAGTTCCTCCACACTATTACATAAAAAAAGGTATCAACGAAAAGGGTAGCAGCTTGGATTCTAAGAGGCATTAGGAGGAATGAGGTCGCAAGAACCCATGTCCGAGGTTCTCACAGCGTCCCTCTGTGGGCGATATCAGCCGGTCGCAAACATGCGTGAGACATAACGACGCTTCAGAATTCTGGGGACCCTCTGTTGAATCCACGCCGTTTTGGACTTATATTGCAAAACAGAGAAAAAGGTAATCCATCACTGTCAAAATACACCACCTGCGAGGCACTCCGGCCAATCGTTGTCCATTCTCGCCCTGTCCCTCGCATTCTGTAACAAGACGTTCAGGCCTTTTGATTTTGTGTTGGTGCAATCAAACTTCATGTTTTTACGCGATTCTCGCACTTATATATATATATATATATATATATATATATATATATATATATATATATATATATATATATATATAAGACTTAGTCAAAGTCAATCCATAATTAAGCATTTATGAGCTTTTGGGTAAATGAAAAGATATATTCTGAACAATTAGAGTAGACAGAATACGACATGAGTTGTTTTCCCAACTAACAATTGTTCTATTGTATCATGCATAAATATTTAATAAGTCATGCAGGCATGGTATTCCGTAGAAAGAATAACACATATTCAATGACAAAGCCACATATGAGGTTAGAAATATAAACGCACAAAGATACTAAACTACACACAGGCACACGAACACTAGCGTAGGCACAACTTCTTTCTTACGCACACACACACAATACACAATATCAAACGCACATATGCAGAGAAGGAAAATAGTTAAAGAAAACGTGTTTCGCACGTTAGATCCTTCCCCGATATCAGTAGTTTTGCCCCTAAAGAAATGCTCTGTCGTATAATGCATAAATATCCAGACATGTTATTCAGTAGAAAGAATTATATACAGTCGATGCCAACGACACACATGAGGTTAGGAATATAAACGCATAAAGAAACTATGCCACGCATACTGGTTTAGACACAACTTCTCTCTTACACGCACACACACACACACACACACACACACACACACACACACACACACACACACACACACGCACGCACGCAAACGCAGGTAGAGAGTTGTAAATTCATACACAATATCAAACGCCCATATGCAGAAAGAGATAAAGAAAACATGTTTCGTACGGTGGATCCCTTGCCGACATAAAGAGTTACAAAAGAAACGACGAAGCTAATTTTATCCATGAAGCAGAAAATAATGATAAAATGCCAGACAATGAGAGAAGCAATCATGCGTTTATTCTGAGATTTTCCGTTTGGTTAATATATCAAAATTCATTCTTGCGGAAATAAATTTCTTCTTGGAAATCGCCAACAATATAGAAGCGTCATGAATGATAGTTTGTACAGTCTTAATATATCTTCCCTTTTTTCTAGTACTTTTGTTGTTTTTTTCTCAACGGGCAACTACGTATGATAAAAATACTATTAGGATGTTGGGAAATAATGTCCGATTTTAGAATAAATTTTTAAAATGTCTTCTGGGGATATGCCAACTGCCAATTTAGACAAACTATGGATCGTCATCTCGTTCGCCCCGATCTTGAAAATTTCTACATGCTTAACGACACTAAAGCTTTAATACCCCACGCAATTTTCTGTCTGCAACACTGGATACGTGTAGTGTAGCCTGGTTTAGCTTAATTATCTTTTATGTCGTATCAACCTCAAACATTTATCTAATGCCGACAATATTTTTATGATAGGTTCGTACGAACATAATATGTATTCTTTGTTAGAAATCAGTTTGTTGATCAGGTTTCGTTGAAGTATTTTTGAAAATAGGGTTTTTGTCGAGAGTCAAACGTATTGTTTGTAATATTTTCTTTCTTAAAAAATGTATTGCTGGAATTTTTACTATAAAAATCCATTTTTTATACTTTCATAATGTTTTGACCCTACTTTGAGTGTTAACTATTTGTCCATAGCTGGGACCCCTAACAGGTGCTATTGCCACGGAGTGAGGTTGGTTTAGAGTGTAGTGACTTGATAATAAGAATATTTGGCTTCTAACATTTACCGTGGTTAAAGAAATAACAAAACAAGTGTTGCAGATATATCATATATTAAACAGTAAGTACAACAGTAGAGTATTATACGACTAGTGTGTGTCGGTTGACCCAACGTTAAATCTAATCTTTATATTTAACAGCCTCCCCACGAGTGATATATGTGGCACAAGGCCGAGTTTAACGTGGGTTCTCTGAGCCCATAGGCTCGGCCAAAAAAATCCCCGTAGAACCCGCATAAATCGGTTCGGGCTATCTACCTCCCCTCTGTCCTTCGGCACAGCCTCGTCCGGGTTATTCTCTGTCCAAAGGCAGAGAGTTCGACAGCAGCTGCGAAAAATCACAGCCTCGGTAGAACAATCTATTCGTCAGTTCCCCCAAGGCCTACTCTCCTACTAATCTTATAGTAGGTGGAATAGTCCAACATTCACTCTTTAGAGGGAGGACACTACAAAGATATTACTCGTTCTTAAGGATTAAAATGGCCGCTTCTATAATTTTATACCCATCCTTTTCAGAATTTAACTTAAAACTTTATATACCTTGTTTTATTTTAACATGGAAGTCGAAGATATACGTTTAACTTTTTGGCATGATCTCCAGCTTGGTCATAACCTTTCACAAACTGCTTGCATAATTAACAGAGGATGGGTTGAAGGATTCGCATAGGATCTCACAATATACTGTTAGTTTTAGAAGTTCTGCCGTGGGGATAAATGTCTTGAAGATCGAGCTGATAAAGGACGCCCATCTGCACCTCACAATCATCATCTGAAAACACTAATCGAACAAAGCACACGACAAAGTGTAAAAGAACTATTTCAGACTAGCACTCATACCCAGTTGTCGATCATAAAAACGTTCAATTAGAATGGAGCTAAAACAGCATCATGTTTAGATGGAACAGAATTTATCTTCTTCAATTACTTTAAAGTACTTTCATCAAAAACATTTTGAATTAATTCAGTTAGTGAGATAACAGAAGTAGTCTGTATCTATTCAATCGAAGTTAGCCGAGGACATGAAAGGATAAAACAGGGGAAATGAAGACGTACTTCAGACCAGAATTATTTTAGGTTTTTTGAAATTCAATTTGTCAGTGTGCTACCAGTGTGTAAAAGAGGATACATTTATGAAGCAGTTGTCAATTTTGATGAAAATTGGTTGAAAGATCAACGAAAAATAAGAAAAAAAAACAGTAAAAATCATTATTTTCATTATTTACGCGGGTTTCACCATATGGTTGGACTCAATTATCGAGTTAAATCACTGTGAAACAATCAACATTGTTGGCTACAATCGAGTTAAGTTTGTATTAGACCTGCTTAAAATTTGAGGGAGTTTTTCGTTTAAAAATTCTATTGAAATCGATTTATTGTTTATCGCGGTTTTTCGCTAATCGCAGTGGCGTAGAAATAAGAAGGAGGTATCGTTGAGCTCGTCATGATGTAAGTAAACTTCAAAGCGTGTTTTTAACGAAATCGGCGGAAAACGTAGAATTTATCGATTATTGATCGGCTTTATCGATTATGAATATTTTTAAAAATTATCGATTTTTTACGCTAAGAACATATCGCTTTCATTGTACAATGTATGTGCCAAGTTGGTCAAAAGCGGTTGGATGGATTTCGAATAAAAAATTACCGCACGGACAGACACACAGACATCCTCTGTTTTATATCTATAGATAATGGGTATCAGAAATTCAACAATATCAGACCATTTCAAGATGAAGAACCACTGCCGACGTTTACTGCCAGCAGCGAGATGAACTGTACATTAATTTAAGCAAAATGTAACCAACACTGGTTAATCGACGAAGTTCAATTCTGATTCATAGCAATGCACGACCACATGTTGCAAGGAAGGCATTGCAGAGGCTCACCGACTTGGAACACAAGACTTTACCACATACACCACATTTCCTTCGCTCACTGACTACCACTTTTCGAAACATCTCGACAATTTTTTCAACTGAAAGACTTTCCTTTGAAATGTAGATGCAGAAAGTGCATTCAAATATTTCTTGTTCTTAAAACATTATAGTTTTATCGTAACAGCATAAATAACTTTGTAACTCGATGGTAGAAATGTATAGATGTCCAGTGTTCATATATGGACTTAAATACTGTTTACACATATTAATTGAGGAATAAAAAGCCACCACTAGCTGGTCAAATGTAGAGATTGAGGTATTTATAATTCACAGTAGCAAAAAAACCTTTTTTTCCCCAATAATGTTCACTCTATAGAAAGCTCAAAAGAAAAAAAAGGTACAGTTTACGGGAATATCTCGGAAAGATAATGGTTAACCTAAATTTGTACAGGTTCAGATTGTAGGGATCGAGTAAAAATTCTCTTTGGAGTGGTTCCACAGTGAAGATGCTGTTTTCTTTTGCTCGGCTAAGAGATTAGTAACTAATCACGTGGTTGGTGATAATTCACGCAGTATTTAACAGATCGCTGAAATAAAGTCAAATTGAATGTAGGATATATTTAGATTTGTTACCGGTTAGAAAATGCCCGTACAATTTTGCCTAACTAAAAGAAAAGTTTTGAATGATAGCAAATATATTTATTTAAGTAAGGTGAATTACATTCTTAGACAGACACGTACATAATTCATGACAATATCGTATTTTCCTCAACATGAATAAAAGGGAACAGTTTAGAATTTTAGTACTTGAAAAGCTATTGTCACAATGAATCTGCCTAGTTCCATGCCAACAACATCGAGAACAACAACAGAGCCAGCGACAACAGCGCCACCACCACCACTCGCAGCAGCAGTAGCAGCCTAATACCCACTGGGATTTCTTTGGTATCACATCGTCAATCAAATGTGAAATTCTTCCGTCGGCTGACCGAAATAGAAAACACCTCTGACAATTACCATGCCAACTTCTCCATTTTAGTGTAATTCCTAAAAGCGAAATAGAAAGAAAAAAAGTCAAAATTCAAGAAAAAAGGTGATGAAAAACTGCAACTTAATTTCCCCGGCATGTGGAACCAAATCAACGCGTCAGTCTTATTAGTGCTCCCATTGTATTTAAGGCGTGATAGCCCAGTTGTGATCAGTACGAGCATTGGTTGTGAGGGGATGTACAACGATATACGATCTGAATCCTGCCTTCACTATCTTCAATTAAGACTGAAAAGTTTTCAAAGTTTAGTCTTATCAAGATTTAGATTTACATCTAATATTGATGAAAAAGAAAACTTTCTGTTTCTAAATACGGTGAGTATGAACTAATCTCATGTTTGCAAGGTTCTTTTAATCAAATAACCAACACTTTTATCTACGAATTCTTCGATCCATTTAACCAACACTTTTATCTACGAATTTTTCTATTCATTTAACCGACATTTTTATATACAAATTCTTCGATTCATTTCATCAAACACTTTATGAATAGATAATAATACATATATTTCCCAATGAAATATAATAATAAGCGTATAATAATGATAATTATTACAATAATCAGTGTATAATACTGTTAATAATGATAATAAGTAGCGTATAATAATGTTAAGTATTATAATAAGTGTATAATATTAATAAGTATCATAATAATAACTAGTGTATAATAATGATAATAATTTTGTAATAATTTTAATTCCTCATTATTTACTTACATAATTTACCTTTGGTTAATAACTACTTAGGAAGAAGCAAAATTTAAAAAAGCTTAATAGTGATAATTCGACAAACATGGAGATTTGTACCCGCCAAAAAACGGAGTGTTAAAAAAACGGTTTTTCCCATGACATCGCTTTTATTTCCACATCCTTCTTTTCTTCGGCAATGTTTATTGGTTTAAAAAGCGATCATTACATTACTAATAAAACCTAAACAATGGCGAAAGTGAATATATATATATATATATATATATATATATATATATATATATATATATATATATATATATATATATATATATATATAATATGGACTGCCACAGCCATGGCAGCTATGCCCAAATAGCCAAGAATATGGAGGAGCAAAATCAGCTTTCAAACATAGTACAGACACATCGCTGGTAGTATCCATTCTCCTATGTGTATGTGAAACGTGGACACTGTTAGCATGACACAAGCGTTTGAGAACAAATGCACGAGAAAAAATCCATGGAATTTTATATTGGGAACAAAAAAAACAATGAGTTTGTGTGGAAAATGGTTGAATGTTTTGTGGGACGCTAGGAACCTCTTCTCGCCACTGTCAAACGGAGAACAATGGCGTGGTTTGGGATCATTACAAGGCACGATAGCCGGTGCAATACCATCATGCAAGACACCGTTGAAGGTGGACGTCGGAGAGGGCGCCAATGCAAAAAATAGTTGGACAATGTCAAACAATGGACAGGTTGTATCAGAATTGCTGATGGCTGCTGTTGATAGACAGTTGTGGAAAAGAGTTAGGGTGGCTTCTGCATTCGGATCCGCCCTACGACTGCAAAAGTCAATGGGATGATGACGATAATGATGATGAGATGGAAAGTTTTTTTAAAATTAAACACACTTCAATATACGGTATCCTATGGAGGAAGACAGTGAAGTTTTACACACACACACACACACATACACACACACACACACACATACACACACACACACACACACACACACACACACACATATATATATATATATATATATATATATATATATATATATATATATATATATATATATATAACAACGAATAGCGTATACACATACAAACTTCACTTTTGTCGTTTATATGACGTCAGCTTGAGCGATTTGAAATCTGTTCCATGAATCGTGAAAACTCCGGAATTAAAAATTAGTTCTTGAAGAACAGATTTTCGCTACCGAGCTTCCTCGACATTCTCCAAAGTGCCCCATGCTACCTCCAACAGGATTTCTTAAACGAGATGGATATCACAATTAAGAGATGCAACGAGTTAATTTGCAACGTTAATTTCAACGACACAGGCTAGAGGCAGGCAAAGCTACCTTTGAGTTTCGGAGGCCTGGGCCTTCGATCAGCGGCAGACTTGGCCCTTCCAGCATAGTTCTTCACTTTGTTTCAGTCGCGAATTGATTGATGAGATACTCGTTGGATCGTCTCATTGTTTCTCGAGTAGTTCTTTCGAACAAGCTTGAAGCGTCAGGGGCCAAGAATTACTTTCTATCCCACTAGACACATCAAAGTACAAAAGCTGGGATGAAATTAAATGCGAGGGCAATTTTACTAATTTGAGGCTTTCTCTGGATCAGCATCGCCTCGCATGTCTACTATCTGCTTCATAACCGAGTAGTGGTGCCTGGTTCAACGCAGTGCCCTCTTGATCTACCGGTACCCTTCTAGATGATAAGTGCACTCGGGTCGGATTTGCGATCCGTCTTGGACTCAAATATTGTGAGAGTCACAGAGGCAGATGAGTTCGATTTGCATCATCTCTCCTGTAGTCTTAGTGCCGGCCGCTTTCCAAGGCATGCAGCAATAAACGACATTATCAGAAAGGGTCTGGATGCAGCTGGGTTCCCTTCCCAAATCAAACCCGTGGGCCTCGACCGTGGTGATAGAAAGCGTCTGGATGGCATTAGAATTTTCCCTTTTAAAGTGGAGAAGTCGTTGATTTGGGATGCGACTTTTGCGGATAAATTTTCGATCGGTAATTTGCTCCGGTCCGCGGTTGAGCCAGGATCTGTCGCCGGGGACGCAGAGATAAAATAAAAATAGTTAAATATTCTTCTCTTGCTGATAGATTTTTTTTTTACTTCTGTGGCAGTGCAGACTTCTGGGGTTACTGGCCCTCTTTCGACGACGTTCATTCGAAGGATTGACAGGATGGCGTCTCGATTAAGAGACGAGCCTCGCAAAACGGATTGGCTCTTACAGCTTGTCTCAATGGCGATGGTGCGTGGTAACGCTTTCACCTTCATTGCAGCTGGCAGAGGACAGAAAAAAAATCGTTTATAGTTACTTTGTTTAAACATTTATTCTCTATGATATCCTAATAAATAAAATCTATGCAACTACACGCAGAACAATCCTTGAAAACGAATGTAGCAAGATTCGAAAGGAATGGGGAAAACAATATAAAAGTAAAGGTAATATTAATTTTGGCAAATTTACCGATAACGCAAAACAAATTATTTGGAAATTTGAAAAAAAAATTAATAAAATATACTGATAGACAGAACTTGTCCATATTATTTAACAAAACATGTTTCAGAGAATTCTTGCTGCCGATATCGAACTTTATTTATATATTTAAATATATATATATATATATATATATATATATATATATATATATATATATAAATGCTTGTCTCGTAAATACCAGATTTACATATACATATATATATATATATATATATATATATATATATATATATGCTTGTCTCGTAAATACCACTCCAGATTTCACATTGCTTCCTACTTTTCAGTGAAACTTCTGAGAGAGAAACTGAAAAAAATCAAAATCAAAATCTGTGGATACATAAATGTCAACTTAATTTCCTCAGGCAAATGCAACCATATTAACGTTCTACCTTTTTAGTATTCTAGTTGTACTTAATAAACTGCGGCTTCTCTTGTGTTCGGTACAAGCAACGGTTTTGAGAAAGCGTAAAACAATATGAGTAAATCGTTCCCTCACTAAATTCTATCTCCACCGCGCGACACTAGAAAGCAGCAGAAGGTTTAGTCTCTGTAACATTGCCTTTTCCATCGACTTGAGATGATTACAGCAAATTGAAAAATTGTCTATTCCTTAAGGAAGTAAAATATATAAATATATTCAGTTTAAACAAACTTATGTCACATGTATGACTAAATAAAAGTGATTTTAAATTCACCTGTGAGGGAAATACAGGTACGTGACTATTTTAAGTGGGGATACGAATGTTACTTGCAAGATGTGTACTATTGTTGTAGCATATCTACGGACGATAATCAGTGTGTCCCCATTCACATAAATACAGCAGCAAATACTGTATGTCGGTCTGTAAATGAAGATTGCTCTGCAGTCGGAGATTCGTCTCCAGCTGTTCTGGTTAAACACCCTGCCTCCGGGCAGAGAGGATCGCCAGACGAGGCTATGTCGAAGGGCAGAGTCTCGTCTAGGGAAACAGCTACCCGACCTCGTTTTACACGGGGTCTACGGGGAATTTTTGGTCGAGACTACGGGATCGGATAGCGCACATTAAATTCGGCCTTGTGCCACTTCTGACCGCGTGGGCGGTTGATAGATATCCTGCAAATGGTTATTCATTGTGCAATTCACTTGACTCACTTCTAGCAGTTGTCTACTTCTTCTACGCGCCGCTGACGAATCTTATATGTGTTGTTCTTGTCCTAAGTATTATCGTTCATTACCAACCTTCGTTTGGTTATTCTATTCAGTCATCTTCCCTAGGTTACAACAACTATGTGGCTAAAGGCTGAAAGTATCAGGAACCCCGTTTGGATCGAATTCACCAAGCAATCGTAATTGTTCTAGCGAGACACGTTTGTTAACCATTACCCGATAACGAGGTGCCCAAAATGATTTTCTAAGTATTGTCAGAAAGGCCGAAACTATGTTCATGATCACTAACCATTACACTTCCTCGAAGTGACCAAAGATATGGGCTATTGAGATTTTGTAAGCGTAGCTTACATGGAACACGAAGACAGAAAGTAAGGGTCACCTAGTTAAGATCGATCTAATCATTCAGTCATAATTGTTCTAGCGAGACAAGCTTGTTGACCATTACACCATGGTGAAGTACCCAAACCTGCGTGCTATTTATATCGTTTCGATCCGACAAGAGAGAAATTAAGTAAAGGGAGCTAATCTCTTTCTTCCGAAACAATAAAAAATACCCACTTCTTGACCTCATCCGACATAATTTGTTCTTATTTGCTCTGAAGTCAGAACGTTACAATCAATGGACTTTATCGATGTTTGCTTTGTTACTTAGTTCTGTCTTGCATATACACGGTGTACATAAAGTATCTTCACAATTTAAATAAAATATTACAAAAGTAAATGAACAAAGAAATATGGAGAAATTGGTACTAAATGATGATTAGATATTGAAGTTTTCTTAATTAATTTAATACATCTATAGTTGGGCACCACTAGTTGCACGAAGCACGTCAATACGGAACTCAATTTCTTGCCATGTTCGCTGTAGCATAATCAAAGGTGTTGCAGTCTGAGGAGTTAGGTGGCTAGATATAAGGAGTGATGTGGTTGCAGAAATTGTCTGTCAAACATGGTGGCAATGGCACCAGTGATCTTTTGCTTTAGATCAGTAATGTGCAGTACCTTTTTCGATACACGATCTCTTTAGCATAACCCCACAGAAAGTAGTTCTGTAGTTTCGCTGAGTCTGCGTATCCGATTTATTTCCATAAACAATGACACACATTGTACCTATTCTTGAAGAGCAGCCATTTTATAGGAGTTCCTTTAACAGTACCTCTTTTAGGATACCTGAAATACATAAATCTAATGTGATTAAAAACTTTGATAACAACTGAGTACATTAAACAACTCTGATTAAAATATCTCATCAATTGCCTTTCAAATATATTTTTAAATTGTACAGTGACTTTATGGAGAGTCTGTATATTGTTTGCTCAGTATTACTTTGCTTTGTTCATTTTCTTCATTTTCTTATTGTTTATTGGAAACCTTCATTGAAAGTTTTTTTTTTCAATTGCACTTAATCATTGCTAATTACTCCACAACAGTAATCGGATTTAAATAGAAAACGTTTTATTCTTCTGAGAAATATCATATCTAAAACTTTACTTGTGCTACGAATGAGTTAATGATCTGTTTCTTAATACAGGATGCGATGTATAAATTGTCGCATTTTACATTTTTAATTTCGCACATGGGCGTTTTTATTTTTTAATTTTGTCGACTGCACAATAAAGAAGGGTAAGTTTGGCGCCATCTGCGATACGAGAACCATAATGACGTAATTCCCTCAGCCAGAAATTTGGAAACAGCATGCTGTACTGCATGGCATTCCTAAGGGAAGCTCTAATATGAATACTTCTGAGTCTGCCAATCTAAAGACAGTGCAGGGATTCGGAAAGCGGTGGATGATATATCCAGTCTCCATCATGGTGTTTAGAGTAATGGCGGCGTTATGCCTCTATTCATCTCCCTACGGGGACTCAACATGGAGGCCTACATCTATTGGCTTGAAGTGGTAATGCTACTTTAGGCCATGAGGTTGGCTGTTGGAACACCATATGTCTGGCAATAGGACTCTACACGAATCAAGACAAGCAGAAGAACCCAGACATAGTTGCCAATTTCTGCAACCACACCACCCCTTGCATCTAACCACCTAACTCCCCAGACTGCAACGCCCTTGATTATTACGCGTGGGGCACAATTGAACGAGAGACCAACAAAACTCCTTGTAACACCAAAGATGAACTGAAGGCAAGGTTTATGTCTACATTCACCAATTTAAGCAAGGAGAACGTCCAGACGAGATTCAAGAGATTCCGAAGTCGTCTGGAGGCTGTGGTTGACGCCAATGGCGATGTTATTGAATAACTTTACTCTTTAGTATTTCGAGATGTTTTTACTCTGTCATTTTGGTAAATATATCTGTTAAAATGAGATGTCAGTGTTATTTTCATTTCCGCGTCATTCAGACGGCAATTTATCCATCGCATCCTTCATATGTTTCGGCATAATTAATTCTCCTACTTTTGAATCTATCCGCTGTATCCAGCGAAAGATTCAAATTATGTTCCTTTTGTCAACAGCCCGGTATCAATTTGAAGGAAATCTGCTTAATACTGTGTGCGGCAGAAATACCTCTCCCATATGCCTCTCAGAAATAGCTCTTACTGCTTTACCATTCTGTAGGAGGTATTTCTGGGAGGTATATGGGGAGGTATATCTGCCACCATCTGAAAATCTGTCATCAAGATCTCTCAGAATTTAGTACAGTCAATTATATTTACAATGATGTTCACTCTGTATAAGGCACAAGAGCCACTTGAGGTAGAAAATTACAGAGTAAGAAGCACAGTTTACGCGGATATGTAGGAAAGAAAACGATTAATCCTAGAATTGAACAAGTTACCAGTTACAAGTGATTAACCGTTAGAAACCGTTAGAGTGGAACTTAAATGTCCCAAAATAATACCAAGTGATGGAGGGTGGTTTGTGTCATGTGTTTTTCATGGCGGGTCTTAGCCGGGTAGGTTATGACTGGTGGAACTAAAGAATGCAATTCGCTTGAACACTTTCCATGGAAATATCGATAGATCAGCTGAAGGACTGTGACAGTTCGTCTCTTTGAAAGAGTTTGTAGGGTGGAATGTAATTCATCACCCACAAGGACGTGGAGACGCTTTAGGATTCTATCGAGATTGGAACGTGAAGAGTGCACATATATGCCCAGCTGTACTCCATTTTCGCCCTGACGGCTCCTGCAAATGTCAGAGAATATCAAGAAGATTCCAGTACTTACTGGCTCAGTACAGAGAACCGACCATCATTCTAGCAACTTCCGCGATGGTTTGTATGCACGAGTTCCATTTTAGGTCTGGGTTTATGTCCCAATAGGCGCTCAAGGCGCGGGGACTCACTGAAAGAACATTCGTTCGTCGCGATTGTTGAAAATTCAAGGGCTGCTCGGTGATATTTATTCAAAGACGGAAACTAATGGGATTAATTAAATTTTCGCTTTCATTTTTAGCTCTCAAATTAGATACCGTGACTACAACCGATTTCTTTAATATTAATGCAACAAAAAAAAATGTCACTTCTTTATTTATGTTGTCTCTAGATGTCCTCCGGGCCGTATACGTTCATCCGAATGCATCACTTATGAATGTATCGTGACAGCTGTCATATCTATGTCCTGGCTTGCTGTCTGTATTATACACGATTTTTTTATAAACGGATATTTACGATGCATGACAAAGATAAAGAAACAGAGAATCTTATACGGTTTCGAAAGGGGAAACGTATTGAATATCATTTATGTAATGATCCTATTTTAAATATTGCTTTGCCGATAAATTTGAAATCGGCTTTGTTGTTTCGTTTGAACATGAAATAATGAACGTCGACACAAAGTAGAATTAGAGATGAGTTTCATAATTTTGGAAGATCGTTGCCTCTCATGTTTAAGTGTAAACAAGACTTTTATTCAGTTCATGTATGAAAATAGCAAGAATTACGCACCATTCACTTGTTTAGAGTATTCTAGATTTGACTAGCATTTGTCATTCATACTATCTTTTTTACAAACACACACACGCACGCACGCACACACACACACACACACACACACACACACACACATATATATATATATATATATATATATATATATATATAGAGAGAGAGAGAGAGAGAGAGAAATGATAGAAATTATTAGGATTTGAAATAAGCATAATTAAATAAATCATCGAGTCTAGAAGAGTTCTCAATATTTGGAACACATCAACAGATCGCCTCCATCGAACCCGGATTATTACGATACGACGCAAGTGTCATGCCCACTGTACCAACGGGCCTCGGTGACGAAGAGGTAACTAATTAGACTCGGTCCGCACTGCTGATGAGTCCCAAATATAGGATGAAACGGCCGTCCAGTGCATTCTTCATTCTGTTGAGGATTCTTCTAGACTCGATGAATTAATTATGATTATTTTGAATCCTCCTAATAATTTCTATCACTTTTATATCCTTGCTTGAACCGGTTTCTAATGCTCTGGATGGAGCAGCTTGGGTATAGAAGACGTGGCTCGTGGGGGCACAGTCCGTTGGGTTAGGGAAACTCGGATGAGTTACACCACGGAATTTGTGAAGAGCGGCGCTATGTCAAGTCTAATTAGTTACCTCTTCATCACCGAGGCCCGTTGGTATAGTTGTTATGACTCTTGCTTCGTATCGTAATGGTCCGGGGTCGTTTGTTGGCAATAGATGCGCACTGCTGATGAGTCCCAAATATAGGACAAAACGGCCGTCCAGTGCTTTCTGAATTCTGCTGAATATTCTTCTAGACCCAGTGAGTTACTTAATTATGATATATGTCATTTTAAACGTAAATTTTGTGGATACTCATATTTGAGTAGAGGCTCGGCGTATTTAATAAACCTTATAAC